>CM051024.1:37911224-38346224 GCA_027627225.1 Congeria kusceri
TTATTGTTGTTTATTTTCCGTTTGAATTAATATTAAAATCTGGACAGAATCTTTCCCTAAGCCTGTGATTGTTGGTTTACTGAATATATTCGTATTGTATCATGTTATCAATAGTCGTTGGAAATTTGCGTTAAGAGACCGACAAAGACATACCAAGGCCAATTTTGAGGCATGTTGTCTAGTTCGTGATTTAAAAAAAGAAGTTTAACCTATCTTTAAAGATCGTATAGTACAAGTCATGCTTTGTCTATTGTAGATTGTGGGAGCAATATTACTGTACAGAACGGAGTGGTCAGCTTGTTAGACACTGCTAACACAACGTATGGGGCACTAGCAAATATCACGTGTAATTCTGGATTTGAATCCAATGTGAGCCAAATAATTTGCTTAGTTAATGACACCTGGTCAACGGCGTTCTGCGTACCGAGAGGTTTGTGACCACTATGCTTTCTGTCAATTGTTGGACAGTCGTATTTCGCGTTCGTGTGCACTTGTAATCAAGTTTGTTTCGTACGTGTAAACGGCACCGCAACGTTTGGATAAGTATTGCTCATCATAACGTTGTTTTACATGCTATATTT
This sequence comes from Congeria kusceri, assembly GCA_027627225.1. Lineage (NCBI taxonomy): Eukaryota > Metazoa > Mollusca > Bivalvia > Myida > Dreissenidae > Congeria > Congeria kusceri. The sequence goes on from CM051024.1 coordinate 37,911,806, forward strand.
TACGTAATGCTTTGCTTACATTGTTCTTATGGTTTTGTTTTCTGATTGATGGAATATTATTTACATTGTTTTTGTTTTCACTTGCTTCGCTTGTTACATTCGAAATATTGAGCGATACTTGATTTGTGTTCCATTTCCGTTTGAATAAAGTTAAAAATCTGAACAGTATCTCCCACGAAGCCTGCGATTGTTTGTTCTTTCAATACATTCACTTATTGTCTAACGCATCTCTATAATCGTAATATACATGTGAACGCCGTTGTCGATTGTAGATTGCGGGAGCAATGTTACTGTGCAGAACGGAGTGGTCAGCTTGTTAGACCCTGCTAACACAACGTATGGGGCACTAGCAAATATCACGTGTAATTCTGGATATGAATCCAATGTGAGCCAAATAATGTGCATAGCCAATGCGGATTGGTCAACGGCGTTCTGCGCACCGAGAGGTTTGTGACCATTATGCTTTCGGCACCGTAACGTTTGGATAAGAATACCGCATACTATCGTTGTTTTACTTGCTACATGTCACGTAGCGCTTTGCTAGCATTGTATTTTGTAGTATTGTTTTTTTTTTGTTCTGATAGATGTAATATTATTAACCTTGTTTCTGTCTGCACAACAGCTGGAGTCGTATCGGGGATACACCTCGATAATTGATAGGTGTTTCTTTTCCGTTTGAATTAATATTACAATCTGGACAGCATCTTTTCCTGATCTTTGAATGCTGGTTCACGGTATACATTCTGATTGTATCATTTGATCAGTAGTCGTTGCAAACTTGCGTTAAGAGACTGGCGCAAACATCCCACAGTAAATATTGAAGCATGTTTCCAATTACGAGGTTTTCAAAAGACTTTAAACGCATCTCTAAAGATTGTTTGGTATTAGTAATGCATTGTCTACTGTAGATTGCGGGAGCAATGTTACTGTACAAAACGGGGTTGTGAGTTTGTTAGACCCTGCTAACACAACGTATGGTGCATTAGCAATTATCATGTGTCATTCTGGATATGAATCCAATGTGAGCCAGATAATGTGCGCAGCCAATGCGACGTGGTCAACGGCGTTCTGCGTAACGATTGGTTTGTGACAATTATGCTTACTGGTAACTGATGTACTGTCGTATTGCGCGTTCGTGTGCACTTTTAATCAAATTTTTTCTTATGTGTAAAGGACACCGTAACTATTGGATAAGGATTCCTCATAATTACGTGGTTTTATTTGCTATATGCTACGTAATGCTTTGCTTACATTGTTCTTATGCTTTTTTTCTGATTTTGGAATAGTATTTACATTGTTTCTGTCTGCACTTGCAGCTCTTTTCGTATTCAAAATATTGAGCGATACTTGATAGGTGTTTCTTTTCCGTTCGAATAAAGTTAAAAATCTGTATCTTCCACGAGGCCGGGGATTGTTTGTTCTCTGAATACATTCAGTTAGTGTCTACCGCATCTCTATAATCGTAATGTGCATAAACTAGTAGTTGGCTATTGTAGATTGTGGGAGCGGTGTTACTGTACAGAACGGAGTGGTCAGCTTGTTAGACCCTGCTAACACAACGTATGGAGCACTAGCAAATATCACGTGTAATTCTGGATATGAATCCAATGTGAGCCAAATAATGTGCTTAGCCAATGCGACGTGGTCAACGGCGTTATGCGTACAGAGAGGTTTGTGACCAATATGCTTTCGTATTTTATGTGTAGACGGCACCATAACGTTTCGATAAGTATACTGCATACTAACGTTGTTTTACTTGCTACATGTTACGTAGCGTTTTGATAACATTGTACTTTGTACTAATGTTTTTTTTCTGATAGATGGAGTATTATTAACGTTGTTTTTGTCCGAACAACAGCTCAAGTCGTATTCGAGATGCTGAGCTATAATTTGGATTGTTGTTTCTTTTCCGTTTATATTAAGATTAAAATCTCAACTGCGTCTTTCCCTACGCCGGTGATTGCTGGTTGACTGAACACATTCTCATTAAATCATGCGATTAATATTTTTTGCAAACTTGCGTTAAGAGACCGACACAGACATTCCAAGGCCACTCTTGAGGCATGTTGTCTAGTTCGTGATTTGCAAAAGAAGTTTAACGTATCTATAAGGATCGTATCGTGAAAGTCATGCTTTGTATATTGTAGATTGCGGGAGCAATGTTACTGTGCAGAACGGAGTGGTCAGCTTGTTAGACCCTGCTAACACAACGTATGGGGCACTAGCAAATATCACGTGTAATTCTGGATATGAATCCAGTGTGAGCCAAATAATGTGCATAGCCAATGCGACGTGGTCAACGGCGTTCTGCGCACCGAGAGGTTTGTGACCATTATGCTTTCGGGACGGTAACGTTTGGATAAGAATACCGCATACTATCATTTTTTTACTTGCTACATGTCACGTAGCGCTTTGCTAGCATTGTATTTTGTAGTTATGTTTTTTTTTTGTTCTGATAGATGTAATATTATTAACCTTGTTTCTGTCTGCACAACAGCTGGAGTCGTATCCGTGATAAACCGCGATAATTGATAGGTGTTTCTTTCCCGTTTGAATTAATATTACAATCTGGACAGCATCTTTCCCTGATCTTTGAATGCTGGTTCACGGAATACATTCTGATTGTATCAGTTTAACGTATCTATAAGGATCGTATCGTATAAGTCATGCTTTGTATATTGTAGATTGCGGGAGCAATGTTACTGTGCAGAACGGAGTGGTCAGCTTGTTAGACCCTGCTAACACAACGTATGGGGCACTAGCAAATAGCACGTGTAATTCTGGATATGAATCCAATGTCAGCCAAATAATGTGCTTAGCCAATGCGACGTGGTCAACGGCGTTCTGCGTATCGAGAGGTTTGTGCCAATTATGCTTTCTGGTAACCGATGAACCGTCGTATTGCGCGTTCGTGAGTATTATTAATGTTGTTGTTGTCCGAACAACAGCTCGAGTCGTATTCGAGATACTGAGCTATGATTGATTGTTGTTTCTTTTCCATTTGAATTAAGATCTGGACAGCATCATTCCCTGCGCCGGTGATTGCTGGTTGACTGAATACATTCTCATTGTATCATGTGATCAATAGTCATTGGAAACTTGCCTTAAGAGACCGACAAAGACATCCCAAGGCCAATTTTGAGACATGTTGTCTAGTTCGTGATTTGCAAAAGAAGTTTAACCTTTCGCAAAATATCGTATAGTACAAGTATTGCTTTGTGTACTTTAGATTGTGGGAGCATTGTTACTGTGCAGAACGGAGTGGTCATCTTGTTAGACCCTGCTAACACAACGTATGGGGCACTAGCAAATATTACGTGTAATTCTGGATATGAGTCCAATGTGAGCCAAATAATGTGCATAGCCAATGCGACGTGGTCAACGGCGTTCTGCGTACCGAGAGGTTTGTGACCATTGTGCTTTCTGTCAACTGTTGGACAGTCGTATTACGCATTTGTGTGCACTTGTAATCAAGTTTGTTTCTTATATATAAACGGCGCCGTAACATTTGGATAATAATTCCTCATAATTTACGTTGTTTTACTTTCTATATTCTATGTAATTCTTTGCTTACATTGTTATTATGTTTTTTGATTGATATAATATTATTTTCATTGTTTCTGTTTGCACTGGCTGCTGTTGTTGTATTGGAAATATTGAGCGATAATTTATTGGTGTTTCGTTTCCGTTTGAATAAAGTTAAAAATCTCAGCAGTATCTTCCGCGAAGCCGGTGATTGTTTTTTGTCACAATACATTCACTTAGTGTCTAATGGATCTCTATAATGCTATAAACTCGTAAACGCCGTTGTCTATTGTAGATTGTGGGAGCAATGTTACTGTAGAGAACGGAGTTGTCAGCTTGATAGACTCTGCTAACACAACGTATGGGGCATTAGCAAATATCACTTGTAATTCTGGATATGAATCCAATGTGAGCCAAATAATTTGCGCAGCCAATGCGACGTGGTCAACGGCGTTCTGCGTACCGAGAGGTTTGTGACCATTATGCTTTGGTTCCATATGTGTTGACGGCACCGTAACGTTTGGATACGTATTCCGCATGCTATCGTTGTTTTACTTGCTACATATCACGTAGCGGGTTGCTAGCATTGTACTTTGTACGTATGTTTATTTTCTGATAGATGTAATATTATTTACCTTGTTTTTGTTTGCTCAACAGCTCGAATCGTATTCGAGATACAGAGTGGTAGTTAATAGTTGTTTTTTCCGTTTAAATTAAGATTACAATCTTGACAGCATCTTTCCCTGACCCTTGTTTGCTGGTTCACTGAATACATTCCGATTGTAGCATGTGATCAATCGTCGTTTCAAACTTGCATTAAGAGACCGACGCAGACATCCCACGGTCAATTTGGAAGCATGTTGTCAATTTTGAGGTTTGCAAAAGAATTTTAACGCATCTGCAAAGATCGTATAGTTCAAGTTATGCATTGTCTATTGTAGTTTGTGGGAGAAATGTTACTGTACAGAACGGAGTGATCAGCTTGTTAGTCCCTGCTAACACAACGTATGGGGCACTAGCAAATGTCACGTGTAATTCTGGATATGAATCCAATGTGAGCCAGATAATGTGCGCAGCCAATGCGACGTGGTCAACGGCTTTCTGCGTACCGAGAGGTTTGTGACCACTATGCTTTCGTTTTTTATGTGTAGACGGCATCGTAACGTTTGGATAAGTATACCGCATGCTATCGTTGTTTCACTTTCAACATGTCACATAGCGCTTTGCCAGCATTGTACTTTGTACGTATGTTTTTGTCAGATAGATGTAATATTATTAAACTTGTTTCCAGCTGCACAACAGCTCGTGTCGTATTCGAAATACAGAGCGATAATTAATACTTGTTTCTTTTCCGATTGAATACGATTACTATCTGGACAGCATCTGTCCCTGCCCCTTGATTGCTGGTTCACTGAATACAATCTGATTATATCATGTGATCAATAGTCGTTGCAAACTTGCGTTAAGAGACCGACGGAGACATCCCACTGTCAATTATGAAGCATGAATGCCAATTTCGAGGTTTGCAAACGAATTTTAACGCATCTTTATAGATCGTATAGTACAAGTAATGCATTTTCTATTGTAGATTGTGGGAGCAATGTTACTGTACTGAACGGAGTGGTCAGCTTGTTAGACCCTTCTAACACAACGTATGGGGCACTAGCAAATATCACGTGTAATTCTGGATATGAATCCAATGTGAGCCAAATAATGTGCTTAGCCAATGCGACGTGGTCAACGGCGTTCTGCGTACAGAGAGGTTTGTGACCAATATGCTTTCGTATTTTATGTGTAGACGGCACCATAACGTTTCGATAAGTATACTGCATACTAACGTTGTTTTACTTGCTACATGTTACGTAGCGTTTTGATAACATTGTACTTTGTACTAATGTTTTTTTTCTGATAGATGGAGTATTATTAACGTTGTTTTTGTCCGAACAACAGCTCAAGTCGTATTCGAGATGCTGAGCTATAATTTGGATTGTTGTTTCTTTTCCGTTTATATTAAGATTAAAATCTCAACTGCGTCTTTCCCTACGCCGGTGATTGCTGGTTGACTGAACACATTCTCATTAAATCATGCGATTAATATTTTTTGCAAACTTGCGTTAAGAGACCGACACAGACATTCCAAGGCCACTCTTGAGGCATGTTGTCTAGTTCGTGATTTGCAAAAGAAGTTTAACGTATCTATAAGGATCGTATCGTGAAAGTCATGCTTTGTATATTGTAGATTGCGGGAGCAATGTTACTGTGCAGAACGGAGTGGTCAGCTTGTTAGACCCTGCTAACACAACGTATGGGGCACTAGCAAATATCACGTGTAATTCTGGATATGAATCCAGTGTGAGCCAAATAATGTGCATAGCCAATGCGACGTGGTCAACGGCGTTCTGCGCACCGAGAGGTTTGTGACCATTATGCTTTCGGGACGGTAACGTTTGGATAAGAATACCGCATACTATCATTTTTTTACTTGCTACATGTCACGTAGCGCTTTGCTAGCATTGTATTTTGTAGTTATGTTTTTTTTTTGTTCTGATAGATGTAATATTATTAACCTTGTTTCTGTCTGCACAACAGCTGGAGTCGTATCGGTGATAAACCGCGATAATTGATAGGTGTTTCTTTCCCGTTTGAATTAATATTACAATCTGGACAGCATCTTTCCCTGATCTTTGAATGCTGGTTCACGGAATACATTCTGATTGTATCAGTTTAACGTATCTATAAGGATCGTATCGTATAAGTCATGCTTTGTATATTGTAGATTGCGGGAGCAATGTTACTGTGCAGAACGGAGTGGTCAGCTTGTTAGACCCTGCTAACACAACGTATGGGGCACTAGCAAATAGCACGTGTAATTCTGGATATGAATCCAATGTCAGCCAAATAATGTGCTTAGCCAATGCGACGTGGTCAACGGCGTTCTGCGTATCGAGAGGTTTGTGCCAATTATGCTTTCTGGTAACCGATGAACCGTCGTATTGCGCGTTCGTGAGTATTATTAATGTTGTTGTTGTCCGAACAACAGCTCGAGTCGTATTCGAGATACTGAGCTATGATTGATTGTTGTTTCTTTTCCATTTGAATTAAGATCTGGACAGCATCATTCCCTGCGCCGGTGATTGCTGGTTGACTGAATACATTCTCATTGTATCATGTGATCAATAGTCATTGGAAACTTGCCTTAAGAGACCGACAAAGACATCCCAAGGCCAATTTTGAGACATGTTGTCTAGTTCGTGATTTGCAAAAGAAGTTTAACCTTTCGCAAAATATCGTATAGTACAAGTATTGCTTTGTGTACTTTAGATTGTGGGAGCATTGTTACTGTGCAGAACGGAGTGGTCATCTTGTTAGACCCTGCTAACACAACGTATGGGGCACTAGCAAATATTACGTGTAATTCTGGATATGAGTCCAATGTGAGCCAAATAATGTGCATAGCCAATGCGACGTGGTCAACGGCGTTCTGCGTACCGAGAGGTTTGTGACCATTGTGCTTTCTGTCAACTGTTGGACAGTCGTATTACGCATTTGTGTGCACTTGTAATCAAGTTTGTTTCTTATATATAAACGGCGCCGTAACATTTGGATAATAATTCCTCATAATTTACGTTGTTTTACTTTCTATATTCTATGTAATTCTTTGCTTACATTGTTATTATGTTTTTTGATTGATATAATATTATTTTCATTGTTTCTGTTTGCACTGGCTGCTGTTGTTGTATTGGAAATATTGAGCGATAATTTATTGGTGTTTCGTTTCCGTTTGAATAAAGTTAAAAATCTCAGCAGTATCTTCCGCGAAGCCGGTGATTGTTTTTTGTCACAATACATTCACTTAGTGTCTAATGGATCTCTATAATGCTATAAACTCGTAAACGCCGTTGTCTATTGTAGATTGTGGGAGCAATGTTACTGTAGAGAACGGAGTTGTCAGCTTGATAGACTCTGCTAACACAACGTATGGGGCATTAGCAAATATCACTTGTAATTCTGGATATGAATCCAATGTGAGCCAAATAATTTGCGCAGCCAATGCGACGTGGTCAACGGCGTTCTGCGTACCGAGAGGTTTGTGACCATTATGCTTTGGTTCCATATGTGTTGACGGCACCGTAACGTTTGGATACGTATTCCGCATGCTATCGTTGTTTTACTTGCTACATATCACGTAGCGGTTTGCTAGCATTGTACTTTGTACGTATGTTTATTTTCTGATAGATGTAATATTATTTACCTTGTTTTTGTCTGCTCAACAGCTCGAATCGTATTCGAGATACAGAGTGGTAGTTAATAGTTGTTTTTTCCGTTTAAATTAAGATTACAATCTTGACAGCATCTTTCCCTGACCCTTGTTTGCTGGTTCACTGAATACATTCCGATTGTAGCATGTGATCAATCGTCGTTTCAAACTTGCATTAAGAGACCGACGCAGACATCCCACGGTCAATTTGGAAGCATGTTGTCAATTTTGAGGTTTGCAAAAGAATTTTAACGCATCTGCAAAGATCGTATAGTTCAAGTTATGCATTGTCTATTGTAGTTTGTGGGAGAAATGTTACTGTACAGAACGGAGTGATCAGCTTGTTAGTCCCTGCTAACACAACGTATGGGGCACTAGCAAATGTCACGTGTAATTCTGGATATGAATCCAATGTGAGCCAGATAATGTGCGCAGCCAATGCGACGTGGTCAACGGCTTTCTGCGTACCGAGAGGTTTGTGACCACTATGCTTTCGTTTTTTATGTGTAGACGGCATCGTAACGTTTGGATAAGTATACCGCATGCTATCGTTGTTTCACTTTCAACATGTCACATAGCGCTTTGCCAGCATTGTACTTTGTACGTATGTTTTTGTCAGATAGATGTAATATTATTAAACTTGTTTCCAGCTGCACAACAGCTCGTGTCGTATTCGAAATACAGAGCGATAATTAATACTTGTTTCTTTTCCGATTGAATACGATTACTATCTGGACAGCATCTGTCCCTGCCCCTTGATTGCTGGTTCACTGAATACAATCTGATTATATCATGTGATCAATAGTCGTTGCAAACTTGCGTTAAGAGACCGACGGAGACATCCCACTGTCAATTATGAAGCATGAATGCCAATTTCGAGGTTTGCAAACGAATTTTAACGCATCTTTATAGATCGTATAGTACAAGTAATGCATTTTCTATTGTAGATTGTGGGAGCAATGTTACTGTACTGAACGGAGTGGTCAGCTTGTTAGACCCTTCTAACACAACGTATGGGGCACTAGCAAATATCACGTGTAATTCTGGATATGAATCCAATGTGTGCCAAATAATGTGCGCAGCCAATGCGACGTGGTCAACGGCGTTCTGCGTACCGAGAGGTTTGTGACCATTATTCTGTCAACTGTTAGACAGTCGTATTACGCGTTCGTGTGCACGTGTAATGATGTTTGTTTCTTATGTGTAATCGGCACCGCAACGTTTGGATAAGTATTCCTAAAAATTACTTTGTTTTTCTTGCTATATTCTGCATAATTCTTTGCTTACATTGTTCGTATGCTTTTTTTTATTGAGCGATATGTGATTGGTGTTTCGTTTCAGTTCGAATAAATTAAAAATCTGAACAGTATCTTCTACGAGGCCGGTAATTGTTAGTTCTCTGAATACTTTCACTTAGTGAATAACGTATCTCTATAGTAGTAATATACATGTACAGCCGTTGTCTATTGTAGATTGTGGCAGGAACGTTACTGTACAGAATGGAGTGGTCAGCTTGATAGACTCTGCTAACACAACGTATGGGGCACTAGCAAATATCACGTGCAATTCTGGATATGAATCCATTGTGAGCCAACTAATGTGCGAAGCAAATGCGACGTGGTCAACGGCGTTCTGCGTACCGAGAGGTTTGTGCCCATTATACTTTCGTTTCTTATGTGTAGACGTCACCACACCGTTCAGATAAGTATACCGCACACTAACGTTGTTTTACTTCCTCCATGTTACGTAGCGCTTTGATAATATTGTACTTTGTACTAATGTTTGTTCTGATAGATTGAATATTATTCACGATGTTTTTGTCCGCACAACAGCTCAAGTCGTATCCGAGATACTGAGCTATAATTTATTGTTGTTTCTTTTCCGTTTGAATTAATATTAAAATCTGGACAGCATCTTTCCCTAAGCCTGTGATTGGTGGTTTACTGAATATATTCGTATTGTATCATGTGATCAATAGTCGTTGGAAATTTGCGTTAAGAGACCGACAAAGACATCCCAAGGCCAATTTTGAGGCATGTTGTCTAGTTCGTGATTGAAAAAAAGAAGTTTAACCTATCTTTAAAGATCGTATAGTACAAGTAATGCTTTGTGTATTGTAGATTGTGGGTGCAATTTTACTGTACAGAACGGAGTGGTCAGCTTGTTAGACCCTGCTAACACAACGTATGGGGCACTAGCAAATATCACGTGTAATTCTGGATATGAATCCAATGTGAGCCAAATAATTTGCTTAGTAAATGCCACCTGGTCAACGGTGTTCTGCGTACCGAGAGGTTTGTGACCATTATGCTTTCTGTCAATAGTTGGACAGTCGTATTGCGCGTTCGTGTGCACTTCTAATCAAGTTTGTTTCTTACGTGTAAACGGCACCGTAACGTTTGGATAAGTATTGCTCATAATAACGTTGTTTTACATGCTATATTTTACGCAATGCTTTGCTTACATTGTTCTTATGTTTTTTTTTCTGATTGATGGAATATTATTTACATTGTTTTTGTTTTCGATTGTTGTATTCGAAATATTGAGCGATACTTGATTTGTGTTCCATTTCCGTTTGAATAAAGTTAAAAATCTGAACAGAATCTCCCACGAAGCCTGTGATTGTTTGTTCTTTCAATACATTCACTTATTGTCTAACGCATCTCTATAATCGTAATATACATGTAAACGCCGTTGTCGATTGTAGATTGTGGGAGTAATGTTACTGTACAGAACGCAGTGGTCAGCTTGATAGGCTCTGCTAACACAACGTATGGGGCACTAGCAAATATCACGTGTAATTCTGGATATGAATCCAATGTGAGCCAAATAATGTGCATAGCGAATGCGACGTGGTCAACGGCGTTCTGCGCACCGAGAGGTTTGTGACCATTATGCTTTCGGCACCGTAACGTTTGGATAAGAATACCGCATACTATCATTGTTTTACTTGGTACATATCACGTAGCGCTTTGCTAGCATTGTATTTTGTAGTTATGTTTTGTTTTTGTTCTGATAGATGTAATATTATTAACCTTGTTTCTGTCTGCACAACAGCTGGAGTCGTATCGGAGATACACCGCGATAATTGATAGGTGTTTCTTTTCCGTTTGAATTAATATTACAATCTGGACAGCATCTTTCTCTGATCTTTGAATGCTGGTTCACGGACTACATTCTGATTGTATCATTTGATCAATAGTCGTTGCAAACTTGCGTTAAGAGACTGGCGCAAACATCCCACAGTAAATATTGAAGCATGTTTCCAATTACGAGGTTTTCAAAAGACTTTAAACGCATCTCTAAAGATTGTTTGGTATTAGTAATGCATTGTCTACTGTAGATTGTGGGAGCAATGTTACTGTACAAAACGGGGTTGTGAGTTTGTTAGACCCTGCTAACACAACGTATGGTGCATTAGCAATTATCATGTGTCATTCTGGATATGAATCCAATGTGAGCCAGATAATGTGCGCAGCCAATGCGACGTGGTCAACGGCGTTCTGCGTAACGATTGGTTTGTGACAATTATGCTTACTGGTAACTGATGTACTGTTGTATTGCGCGTTCGTGTGCACTTTTAATCAAATTTTTTCTAATGTGTAAAGGACACCGTAACTATTGGATAAGGATTCCTCATAATTACGTGGTTTTATTTGCTATATGCTACGTAATGCTTTGCTTACATTGTTCTTATGCTTTTTTCTGATTGATGGAATATTATTTACATTGTTTCTGTCTGCACTTGCAGCTCTTTTCGTATTCAAAATATTGAGCGATACTTGATAGGTGTTTCGTTTCCGTTCGAATAAAGTTAAAGTCTGTATCTTCCACGAGGCCGGTGATTGTTTGTTCTCTGAATACATTCAGTTAGTGTCTACCGCATCTCTATAATAGTAATGTGCATAAGCTAGTAGTTGGCTATTGTAGATTGTGGGAGCGGTGTTACTGTACAGAACGGAGTGGTCAGCTTGTTAGACCCTGCTAACACAACGTATGGGGCACTAGCAAATATCACGTGTAATTCTGGATATGAATCCAATGTGAGCCAAATAATGTGCTTAGCCAATGCGACGTGGTCAACGGCGTTCTGCGTACAGAGAGGTTTGTGACCAATATGCTTTCGTTGTTTATGTGTAGGCGGCACCATAACGTTTCGATAAGTATACTGCATACTAACGTTGTTTTACTTGCTACATGTGTAGACGGCACCGTAATATGGATAAGTATACCGCATACTAACGTTGTTTTACTTAATACATGCTACGTAGCGCTTTGGTAACATTGTACTTTGAACGTATGATTGTTTTGATTGTTGAAACATTATTTACCTTGTTTCTGTCTGCACAACAGCTTGAGTCGTATTCGGGATACTGAGCTATAATTGATTGGTGTTTCTTTTCCGTTTTTAATTAAGATTAAAATCTTTGCAGCATTTTTCCCAGAGCCGGTGATTGCTGGTTCTCTAAATACATTCTTGTTCTCACATGTGAGCAATGTTCTTTGCAAACTTGCAATAAGAGACCGACAAGACATCCCACGGTGAATTATGAAGCACGTTGCCATTTTCGTAGTTTACAAAAGAAGTTTAACGCATCTCTAAAGATCGTCTAGTACAAGTAATACGTTGTCTATTGTAGATTGTGGGAGCAATATTACAGTAAAGAACGGAGTGGTTAGTTTGTTAGACCCTGCTAACACAACGTATGGTGCACTAGCAAATATCACGTGTAATTCTGGATATGAATCCAATGTGAGCCAGATAATGTGCGCAGCCAATGCGACGTGGTCAACGGCGTTCTGCGTACCCAGAGGTTTGTAACTATTATTCTGTCTGTCATCTGTTATACCGTCGTATTGAGCGTTCGTGTGCACTAGTAATCAAGCTCATAGGAGTATGTGTAAACAGCAACGTCACGTTTTGATTAGTATTCCACATAATATGGAGGATTTACTTCAAGATATTGAGCGATACTTGACGGATGTATTGTTTTTCTTATTTGTGTTTCAATCGAGCATCCCTTTTTTTTGTTTTTTTTTGCTTTTGAATTATATATGTTTCGCACGTGCCTATGGCGACGTTTTGATACAGCTATTCCGCAACAATGTGTTTTGACTTGCTTTCCGCTTCGTAGTGCCGTTTTAAAATTGCAACCACTTTGTACAGATTGAAGGAATTGTAGTTAATTTGTTTCAGGATACATCACTTGCAGTTGTTGTTATTTTCTCAATGTCCCGGGCTAACATTCTAATTGATCTGTGTTTATTTCCCGAGAATTTAGCTTATGCTCTGTGCTGTGATGAAAACAATACGTTCTCTGAAATAAGAGAGCGTCTTTGCCAACCCAAAGCCAATTGTAAACGTTTGGTGGGCGATAGACTAACTCGTTTTTTTTAGATTGTGGAAGCAATGGTACTGTACAGAACGGAATGGTCAGCTTGTTGGATCCTTCTAACACAACGTATGTGGCACTGGCAACTATCAAGTGTATTCCTGGATATGAATCCAATGTTAGCCAAATTATGTGCCAAGTAAAAGCGACGTGGTCAACAACGTTCTGCATACCAAAAAGTTCGTGAAAATTCAAGTGAATACGGCAACGTTTGGATGTAGCTCTTCTGCAACAATGTGCATTGACTTGCTATGCGCTGCCTGTTGCTATTTTAGAATTTACCCGTTTTTGCAGAAAGAATTAATTGTAGTTTACCTTGTTTCAGGATGCACCACTAGCAGTTATTGTCGTTTTCTCAATGCTACGGGCTAACATTCTTATTGAACTGTTTTGTTTTCCTTTCTCGTTTAAATTTAGATTATTATCTGTACTGTGATGTATTCAATATGTCCGCTCCTTGAAGACAACGTATTTTGCGATCTTTAAGTCAGGTATACTGTTGGTGGTTCATAAAGTAATGCATTACATCTTGTAGATTGTGGGGGCAGTGCTACTGCACAGAACGGAGTAGTCAGCTTGTTGGACCCTGATAACACAACGTATGGGGCACTGGCAAATTTCACGTGTAATCCTGGATATGAATCCAATTCGAGTCAAATGTTGTGTCAAACAAATGGGTCTTGGTCAACGGCGAACTGCGTTCCGAGAGGTTTGTGAAAATGTTTTTGTCAACCGATCATCTCCTGTGTTAAACCGATCATCTCCTGTATAACATGCTCGTGCTTTCTAAAGGTGTAGTCAATAAATGTATTCACTGGATTAACTTATCACCTGTACACAGTAACGTTTTGAGAACTCTTCTCTACAGCAGCTTATCTTGACTTGTTCTACGCTAAATGTTTTTTTTTCCATTTCCCGCATGTCATACAGGCAAATCTTCACTGTTAAATGCAGTGTTTAACATTTACTTTACTGGAATAGACACATTATGTATTTGAGGCGTAATTTCTAATATACCCCTGCACTCATTTGTAATATATGTACGAGTAGATTATAACAGTATTATCAAAATTTATTGTTGTCACGTAGACACGTTTTTGTTTTTATTTTATTTGAGACGCAATATTCAAATTTATGAAATTGTAAACCATGGTATTCTTTTAACATTAATATTGATAAAACCCTATATTACATGTAATTGTATTAAATATATTATGTTATATATATTTCTGTATCAGAAGTGTTATTTCGCATTTTCATATATATTAACCTTTTATTCTTTTTGTGACATGTTACGAAATTGTAAATTTTCTATTCGTTGAGTAGGCCCCTTCAAGTTATTTGTATTAGATAGCATAGAGCAGTAGAATTTGTTCTTCAAATGTTTCGTTTGTCAATCATTCTCTTCAACTGAGATTTAGAAATTTTGATTTAAATAGAAATTGGAATGTTTAATGTAAATTCGTTACATTGCAAACATTATATAACTTATTATACTAATTTTTAAACAGTAACTATACATTTACGTTGTAAGCATATATATCTCTTCTTATTGCAAACATAAACTGCCTGTGTATTACCTTTAACACCTTTCATTCCGAAATGAAAAAAGAGACAACATTGTAAGTATAACGTTTCAGGAACTAATAATCATCAAGCTAAATTGTTGTACTAAACACGTGTAGGATGGACATGGCAAATACTCTAAAAACTGTCAAGTTTCTTGTTTAAGTAAAGTTTCACGGAAATAACGAAACAAAGAAACACAGTAAACGCCAAATTATTATACAAATTAATACAATATTGGATACAAGGAGGCTCATGCGTTAATGAATACAATAACAAACGTTAGACAATTAGTTCTTTTTAATTCGCGTTATTTAAGGTAATTTTGATATACATTTGTCATAAGCATCACTGCAATAATTACATTTTTGTCAATTTTGATAGACTGTGGTTCGTTGGAGAAACCGCTAAATGGGGAAATTCATAACACAAAAAACACTACGACTTATGACAGCAGAGTGACATTTACGTGCAATATTGGGTATACGTTGATTGGGTCGGTCGTTAGAAGATGCGAGGTGACTGGTAACTTAGTTGCATGGAATGGTACTAATACGACATGCGTCATAAAAGGTAGGCGAGGTTTTGAAGTTCGACATCACATAATATTTTCAAAACAAGTATTTAGGTTGGCACTTAGAAATATACCGTAGTAGCCTTTTTTTAAAAATTTGCTTACATATCTCTCATTGTGAATTATTTTAACTAGCAATAGTGAAAATATACCTCAATAGCAGAAAATTTTCAAATTCTTCGCACCCTTTGGCCTATTTGCCTACTGGCAACGCAAACATCGATTATTATACTTATACCAATACTCAATTATTTATTATATTTGTATAGGTAATTAGTAAGTCTTCAGATTTATATGTTGTAAGGTTTTAATTGTCTATCCTTTTAACCCAAGGTAGATAAGTCCTTATTTACGCGGCATTGCATTATTTTTTCATAAGACTGTGGTTCTCTTCCAAAACCTGACAATGGGGATGTGGAACTTAAAACCGACACAAAATACAAAGCTGTAGCTACATACAGCTGTAAAGAAGGATTTCAACTTGTCGGTGATGAACAAAGAACATGCCAGTCTACTGGAACTTGGTCTGGAGTCAAACCAACCTGCATTGCGAAAGGTAATTACAATTATTAACCTAAACTGCCATTGACGTGGTAAATTGATTAAAACATCACTTTATATTGTTAGAAGAATCAACTGGTATGTAACAAACGACCATGAAGTAACGTTTGGTGTTAATATAACTGTCATACCGTTCTGGTCTTAAATTTATCGTAAAGCATTTCTGCATTCTGAACGTTAGTAACTTAAATGCTTGGCGGGAACAAATGTAACATAACGTGAACGGAGACCGCGACCTGTGTCTGCACATTTCATTTGCTTTTAAAACTGATATGAAACATTGTAAACATGTGAAAGCGTCAAACACCACACTATCGTCAGTAAAAGATGACGAACTTGGCAATGTAGTTATTTACATTATAGAAACCCCTAAAGTGGTGTGTACAACGGACTCAGACAGTCGTGGTGTGGAGTGGAATGAAGTTTTGGCTGGGGAAATTAGAGAGAAACCATGTGAAAGCGGATTTAGAGGTAAATTTTGATAGTCTGTGGGATACGTTGGGTTTAGTTTTTCCTGCTTTCGATTGATAATTTATAAATATTTTTGTTGTTATTATTTTGTTTGACCTAACCACATCTTGTTTTTAACAAATCGGCTGTTACAGGTAATGTTACCAGAAAGTGTCAGGAAGATGGGAAGTGGCAGCTACCAAAGTACAACTGTATCAGAGCTGCCGTTGACACGGTGCTTACTGCGGTAATGATAATATGTTATTATTTATCGCAAGCAGACAGGTTTACCATACTTATAAGTATGCTCGACTTTTAATTTGTATGCATTTTTTTGGCAATATATTATGTCAAGTTTCAATTATTTTACCATGTGTTTTACGAAGCTTTGGTTGGAACAAAAATATACACAAAATGACATAAATTTACATATTTAAATTAAGCGTTTTTTTAGGATGATGTAATTTTCTAACATATTTGTATGTGTACCAATTTCGAATACAACAACAACAACAACAACAACACATATTAAACATAGTAAAACTTAGTAAAACATCACAAGCATACATAATTTTTGACAACACAAGTATACAACTATTAATTGCTTTAGAAAATTCAGAAGAATTTGTTAACTGTTAAAGAACGTTTTTTTCTTTTCTTGTTCTTTTTATAGGAATTAATAGTTATTCAGGACTCGACATTCTTGAAAAACGTGTACACTGTACATCGTTGTATACGTTAATATAATCTACGGTAAAACGAACAGTAACAGTCGTTTTGTTTAGAAAAAATAAAGAAAATTGCTGCAGAAAACAAACACAACACATACACTATGAAATACGAGAACATTACAAGCTTATAATACTCTGATAACGTTTTAAATGTCTAATGAAATACGTTGGGTATACATGTAAACTGACATTAGGCCTTTGCAAACCTCACATTTTACTTGAGTTGTGGCATTCCCACCATGCATCTATTTATAGAGCTTGGTCCAATGATTATACACCTATTTTAATTGAGTAACAGGTTGACGCCTTACAAGCTCTACAAAATAATGTCACGACTGCAGATGTAGACAAAGCGTTGACACAAATAGCCAACGTGACCAATCAAGAGCAGCAGAAAAATGCGTCCGCACTATTGACTGATGCTGAGATTAGCTCCATATCTAACTCGCTGGAAACTGTTGCAAACATTGTAGATGCGAAAGATTTAGTTACAGAAGATGTGGCCAAGGTATTATATTAAGGCATTATGGCTTCAATATGTCATTCATTTATGGTTCAAATTGTACATTAAATGACACGCATTGTCATTACTGAATATTTATCTCACTTTATCTATTGTCTCCACGGTATTGTTTGCAGCATACCTTTAATGTATCTTTTATATCAAGCGGTGGTTCAATAACTTGTCACCATATTCTAAGGTTTATTGTAAGTCTGATACTTGTCAAATGTGCTTACAAATAATGTTCATACATGTATAGGTGTATAGGAACCATTTTCTGAAGTATGCAACATGTTTCTTACAAATATTTAACTTTTTTAAATATATGCCAAATGTGGAACATGAATGTAAAATTATTTAGTATGCATATGTTGATATTGGATTACAACTATTTTGTGATTGGATTAGGAGCGTTGTTTGCATTCATTTTTCACATAAAAACCTATTGGAGTGTTTCTTAAATGTGTTCAACAATTTTACAATAAAACGATGGTTAAATATCAACAAAGGAGCAGGTACTTTTCTAAAAACAACATAGATCTTTTCATTTCAGACATTTTTCAAGTCTGCAAGTAATTTGTTAGATACCAAAAACAAAGCATCTTGGCAGTCTATGAAAGAGTCGGTAAGTATAAGAATTCTGACCAGAATAGTGAGAACGAATATTGAAGAAATATAATATTAATCACGACTGTATATGAACAATAACATTCCATCATATGAACAACTTACTTGTTAGTTAACGATCACATCGGTTTCTTATCATGTGCGGGATTACGATAAATATGGTGAATGGAAACTGCATAAATTAGATTAATCTAGCTGCATTTCATACCTATACACAAGGCTGCATCAATACCTTTTAACCTTTTAAGTCCCATTCTCTTGATGAACAATTTTTAAATTTATAAAGTATGTATTTGCTATTTCTGAAACTACCTTTACCGTCCCAAAAAAGAAAAGCCATCTTTTTCTGGAGAACACTTGTAGGTTTACAGGTTTGTGACGCACCCTATATAGATATTGATTGAGGCTAGGGAATATGGTATATTTTAATGTGGGCGAAGCTAAATAGTGTTATCAGTCCGTGACCATGATATCACAAAAAGAAAACGGATTTAATTGTGGTATCGGTCAGAGGTATAATAACACTTATTGAGTCAGCATGGTCAACGCAATGGTGCTCCAATGACATAATGTAATTGCTTACACACTGTGCTAGAGTAATGATGTCGGTATGGAAACTCAATATTAATACATGGGACACCTTATATATGAACGATATCAAGTACATACATTGCACTTTTCAGCAAACATTGTAAAAGAAAAATAGAGTTTTAACTGAATAAAATGTGTTTGTTACTTTTGTTTCAAATATATACACATTTATTCAGAGTAAATTTTAATATACATGATTAAAAATATGTCGTCCATGTTTCATTTGAAAGTTTAATTAGTACGATTCCAAATTTAAAATATGAGGAAAATATTACAATATGAATATGTACATCAATTCATTTAACAACATAATATGGTATATATAGTAATATTATTGATCACATTAAGGATTTTTATATACATTTTGTTAAATTTAGAAAAGCAATGGCGGCGAAAAGGTATTGTATTCGGTCGATAAACTGGGTGACGCGCTGCGGAAGAAGATAGAAAATGGAACAACTGGCTTTACAAATTCCACCACCATTGTTGAAACTAATGTCGCGATAGAGGTAAAGAAGGTTAAGAAGCAGGATGTTAAATTTCCGACACCGAGAATTACAAGCGAGAGCACAGAAGCAAATGACTGGGTTAAAACCACGCACAGCAGCATTCGCCTGGACGCCGATGCATTAGGTTTATATTTTGAGTTTCAACTAAATCATTCGCATAAAACAATAATTGATGATTAGATCACCATAATCATCATCATAGTGATCATCATCATCATCATCGTCATCATCATCATCATCATCATCGTCATCATCATCATAATCATCATCGTCTTCTTCTTCATTATCATCATCATCATCATCACCATCTTCTTCGCCTTCGTTGTCGTCATCATCATCATTATCATTACGGACATTATTATGCCCCCCTTCGAAGAAGTGGGGT
This sequence comes from Congeria kusceri, assembly GCA_027627225.1. Taxonomy (NCBI): domain Eukaryota; kingdom Metazoa; phylum Mollusca; class Bivalvia; order Myida; family Dreissenidae; genus Congeria; species Congeria kusceri. Next base: position 37,931,478 of record CM051024.1, read on the forward strand.
ATATTGCTTTGCACCTGTCCGTCGGTCGGTCGGTCGGTCGGATGGTGGGTCGGTCTGTCCGTAGACCATTTCGTTTCCGCACGATATCTAGAGAACGCTTTGACCTACGATCATTTAAGTTGGTATGCTGGTTACTTGGGAGGAAAGGGAGACGCCTATTGATTTTTGAGGTCAACAGGTCAAAGGTCACGGTCACAGGGGCTTGTAACATGAAATTCGTTTCCGCACGATATCTAGAGAACGCTTTGACCTACGATCATTTAAGTTGGTATGCTGGGTACTTTGGAGGAAAGGAAGACGCTTCTCAGTCTTGAGGTCAACAGGTCAAAGGTTAAGGTGACAGAGGCTTGTAACATGAAAACTGTTTCCTCTTTAGACCATTTCGTTCCCCCATGATATGTAGAATACGCTTTGACCTACGATCATCCACGTTGGTATGCTGGTCACTCAGGAGGAAAGGAAAACGCCTATCAATTTTGAGGTCAACAGGCTTGTAACATGAAAACTGTTTTCTCCGTAGACCATTTTATTTCAGCAGGATATCTAGAGATATTTTGGCCTATTTGATTTTTTAATCAAACAGAAAACAGGTATCCTTATATAATAGACTGTAAAACTAAATCCATAATTATATTCTATCTTTCTTTCAGCTTTATATTGACTTTCTAAAGCATCAACTTTAATTTCCTCCCCATGTGTTCATGTGCACATACAATATTAAAAAAATGTCTTAACAATTGCACATATTGAGGACTTGGCTGTAAATCGGGGGGCATACATGTTTTACAAACATCTCTTGTTATTATAATAATAATAATTATTATTATTATTATGCTCCCCGGAAAATTTTCGGGGGAACATATAATCGCCGCTTTGTCCGTCCGTCCGTCCTTCCGTCCGTCCTTCCGTCCCACTTTCTTGTCCGGGCTATTTCTCAGCAACTACTAGCCTAAATTAAACGAAACTTTATGGGAAGCTTCATTACCAAAAGGAGGTGTGCATATATTACCAGGACGTTCCGTTTCAATGATTTTTTAAGAGTATTTTGTCCGGGCTATTTCTCAGCAACTACTGGACAGAATTGAACGAAACGTTTTGGGAAGCTTCATTACCAAGACTAGGTGTGCATATTTTCAGGACGTTCCGTTTCCATGATTTTTATCAGAGTTATGGGTCTTTGAATATTTCTGAAATGAGTGTATACTGCACAATTCTCGACTTTCTTGTCCGGGCTATTTCTCAGCAAATACTGGCCGGAATTCAACAAAACTTTATGGGAAGCGTCATTACCAAGAGGAGGTATGCATATTACCAGTATGTTCCGCTTTTATGATTTTTCTCGGAGTTATGGGACTTTGAAAATTTCTAAAATTAGTATATAGTGCGCAATTCTTGTGCGTGCTATTTCTCAGCAACTACTGGCCAGATTTCAATAACACTTTTTGGGAAGCTTCATTGCCAAGAGGATGCATGCATATTACCAGGATGTTCCGCTTCAATGATTTGTCTAGGGATATGGGACATTGAAGATTTCAATTCTGTCATGTCTATTTCTTTTATGGAACTGCTACATGTATATAAAATTCAATGACACTTGATGGGAAGTTAAATAACCTGGATTAAACAATCATATTAGAGTAATGATCCATCACTTTGATTTTTTTTTTTTTTTTTTATAGTTTTACATGTTAGCTTCTTTTGCATGTTTATTTGGTATTTGTGTGTTATGCTGACATAAAGTTTTGATGTCAGATTTGGTCCTTCAGTATTAGTGATTTTTAGTCATTTATTATCTCTGCCCTTCTCATTGCATTTCTATTGCTTGACAAAGCGCATACCGGGGGAGCATCCATCAGTTTTACTGATATCCTTGTTTTTATTATTATTATTATTATTATTATTATTATTATTATTATTATTATTGATTTTGTTGATTTTGTTGTTGCTGTTGCTGTTAATATTGTTGTTGTAGTTTATATTTTATCATTTTACAGGAGATAAGGACGTTATCGTGACAGCTGTTATATACAAAGATATGAGTGACGTATTGCCAGCCAGTTCAGAACAAAATACTGGGTACTCCTCTCTTAATTTGTTCATAAACAATATATTTAAGTGTATTGTAAATATTGCTGGCTAATAAGTTAGAATGTTAAAGAATATTTAATAATAACATACTTAACATTATTGAAATAGACTATAAATTGGGAAAACAAATCTTGCTAGGTATTTATATATATCCAGTGCGTACACAACGGCTGATTTTATTGAACTATTTGTGTCGTTGGTACAGATCAACAGCCAGGAGCCCAGTACTTAACGGCCCAGTACTTTCATTTTCCGTGTTTCCTGAGCCTACCGCTAATCTAGATCCGCCTATTATCATTGTCTTTCAACACACGCAGGTATGAATTCACACATGTATCAGACAGACATTACATTGTCACTATGGCCTTATTTCTTGAAGACATAGCGTATGTAGAAGTGTACCGTTTCCGAACAAGTGTTGAAATCTACTTGTCAGTTGGAGTATTGCTTGAAATTGTCGATAAAAACGTCATTTAAACTTAAGTCCAATTTAACATATTATATAAAAGGTTTATCGGTACAAATTTCTATGGATAATTATGTCTAGTACTAAACTTAGTATGTACATACAGTTGTCTGAAATTGAGAACTTGTAGTGGGATTTTGAACATTGATGTCGGAAATGAAATGGAATTTATAAGTAAACATTAGACGTGTAGACGTCTTTAATGTTCATCGAGCTCAAAACGATTATTTGACGGTTTCATGTTTCAGACGAATCTTTCAAGTGCCACATGCAGTTACTGGAAATTCGGAAAGTATAATGCTGTTTTCGTAGCTTTACGTACATATAAATAGACACATATGTTAATGATTTTATTTCTACTTTCGTTACTTAGTAGTAGTAGTTACTTCTACCAGTACTACTACTACTACTACTACTACTACTACTACTACTACTACTACTACTACTACTATTACGTCTACTACTACTACTACTACTACTACTACTACTACTACTACTACTACTACTACTACTACTACTACTACCACTACTACTACTACTACTAATATTACTATTACTACTACTACTACTACTACTATTACTACTTCTACTACTTCTACTACTACTACTACTATTACTACTACTACTACTACTACTACTACTACTACTACTACTACTATTACTACTACTACTACTACTACTACTACTACTACTACTACTACTACTACTACTACTACTACATGTACAACAACAACAACAACAACAACAATAACTACTACTACTACTACTACTACTACTACTACTACTACTACTACTACTACTACTACTACTACTACTACTACTACTACTACTACTACTACTACTACTACTACTGCTACTACTACTATTACTACTTCTACTACTACTACTACTACTACTACTACTACTACTACTACTACTACTACTACTACTACTACTACTACTACTACTACTACTACTACTTATACTACTTATGCTTCTTATGCTTCTTATAAATACGTAATTTCTATTCATTATACAATGTTACGAATATGTTATATGCGGTTTATTTGCAAACATGTGTATTAAGGAAATTATTATATGGTTTAACCATGTCATGATGGCATTAAATACGTTAACAGTAAGACATCTTACTAGCTTTAGTGCTAACGAGACGGGTAAATGGGCCAGTGACGGATGTAGGGTTCGAGAATCCAATGACACTTTCACAGTCTGTGAATGCGACCATCTCACAAATTTCGCTGTGCTCATGAGCCCTTTTGTAGAAGTAAGTTTTTGGCCCGTACAATTATATATAATAGTATTATACCTCTCTTCTATTTCCATTATAAAATCCCATATACCCATTCCTTCATAATTTTAATATGTTATGGCGTTTGCATAGTTAAATTTGTATTACACACCGCGCGTGGACTAAAATATACCCCGCGCGTGGCCGAAAAATAGCAAGTCTTGTTTTTCGAGAAATCCGTATTAGCTACATGTTATAATCTGTAGGCTCTTATTAAAATGTTTTTAAAAATCATTGTCGATGAGCGCTTGGCTTTTCAATAATAAACTTTTGTTTTCTATGTACGACTAGTTTGTTCTTAAAATTAAAGTATTTATGTTCGGTATAATAAAATAAATATCATATGCATGTTTTGGGGTGAAGTAAATATTGCCCGACTCGAAGATTAATATGAACTCTGCCTCGGTTGATATCACTCTCCTCGGGGTGCAATATTTACTATACCCCTCAACTGCCTAATATATTTATATAATATTTAACCAAGCATTTGTATACTCGTACATACAGTTTATGTCCAGGTTACAATGCAACATCCATGCACAAAATATATTTACATGCGCGTAGAAAAAGCTTGGTTCTGTATTTGACGCTGCTTGGTTTTCTTATTATCACATTTGTTTCGGTTTTAAACTTAAAATATAATTTAAAATCATTAGTTAAGTACGTGTATTAATTCCAAACGATACTTGATTATTATATTTTGTTGAGTGTTTCTTTATAAATATTACATGTTTTATGTTCAGGCTGACTCGGAGTCGATACCGCTCAGAATCGTTTCAATTGTCGGCATCGGAGTTTCCATACTGTGCCTTTTGATAACAATTTTGATACACCTGTGTCTTTGGAGGTATGTTGCATATTTTATCTGAGTAAATAGTAATCATATATTTCTTTGTTAAAGGACTATGCCTTTGAAAATGACCCAAAGGAGCACTACTATACATCAAATCTTGAATGAAGATATTGATACTAGCATATCATAATGATGTAATTAAGGTATAGATAATTAAGTTTGTGTTTTGTTCGGGCCGTATAATGTTTAAATATACTTTACACACGTATTGTTATAAAGCCGTATAGCGCAGATGTTTACAAATGAATGGAAGGAATAAACTAAACATGTATTTGAATATAATGCAAATGTTATATCTTTTCTTTAGGTATATAAAGAGCGAAAGAGCAGTCTTCTTGCTCAACCTCAGTATTGCTCTATTGTTCTCCTATATAATATTCCTTGCTGGTGTCGACAGAACTGAAAGCAAGGTTAGATTCTTTATAATAATAAAGACAAATATTTTATTGTATTATATTGTGAAATGATAATAAATAAAATGCATTATTTTTAGAGTTGTGGATATAATAACAAACACATCTATAATATGCATTAGATGAACTATAGATTGATCATAGATTTATTTGAAAATAAAATGGCAAGTAAAATAAAAAAACATACAACAAATAATAAATATGTATGTTCATATTTTTCTAATTGCTTGGAATTTTGCAAATTTTGAGTGATGAAAATGTCTACTTGAGTATGTTTGACGTTTAATGTACGTGTATATTATTTGTTTCTTCTTGAAGGTGTTTTGCACGGTAGTGGCCGCATTGCTACACTACATATATTTGGTGGTATTCTGCCTTATGCTAGCAGAGGGTATTGAAATAGCCATCACAGTCTTGTATGTGTTCGCCACAAAATCGAGACTCAGGTTATTAGTCGTTTCAGCCTGGGGTATGTGCAACTTCTTTGAATAGCGGAAATAGTTTACTTAACAAAAATTATCTTGTCGTTTTATTTTGATATTGTTTTAATTCGATAATTGTTGAGTATTATTTTTATGTTATTATGTCGTTTATTGCCATTTGTTGTGTCAACCCTTCTGTTGATATGTTTGAATTGTTGTTAAAAGTCATTCTCTGATGCTTTGATTTAAAGTGTCAGTTGTCTGTTTGTGGATACCGTAATTTAAAAAGGCAATCGACCAAAGTAAGCGATTACATGAAACTCCACCATATTTGTTTTTAATCGTAGAGTCTAGTCATGCTATATTTGGCATTACAGTTTTACCTGCGATCATTGTTGGCATCTCACTTGGAGTAACAAAAACGGAAGGCTATGGAAATGAGAAGTTGTAAGCTACTTATCATACATAACCATAACTTGCGTAGACAAAAAAGATCAAATATTAATGCTTTCATTCATGTGTCTGTCAATTTATTGTTAATACGAGTCATCATACTTTAATCACCTATAACTGTATCGCATTTTAAATAGTGTTTTTAAATATGTGTTTTTCTCATCAGCTGCTGGCTCTCGCTATCTCGCGGTTTGATATGGGCCTTTGTCGGACCAGCCTTAGTTATAATTATTGTAAGTGATTATTATTTTAAATTATGAAAAAATTTATTAGAAACACATTTCATTAAGGATATGTAGTTTTGTATCGGGATTCTATAAGAAGTGTTGTACTTTTGTAATTTCCGTAAGTATGTAATTACAAGTACGTCTTTGCTATCAATAGTATCTAACTTTTGTTGTATACATACATAGTTCTTTCAATGGCACTGAGTAACTTTGTTAAATGTAAAACAAGATTCGTTGCATCAGCAGGTGAAAGAAAGTCTTTAAACCTGTGTGTTGTTTATTCAAGGCAAAAGGCCAATATATATAAGTCACTGTACAACACACATACAATGTACAGCACGAAATACACGAATAAGGCAAAAACGCAAATTTTTATTTGTTAAACTGTTGTTTTTATTGCAGTTCAATATAACCTGTCTGATACTGGTACTGAAGCAAATGTTTGGCATGAAAGCAATGGAGAACAAGACTGCTAACGAAACGATAAAGTATTAAAGTTTAAATCAATCAGTTTTATACTTATTATCATGGCTTGAATAATTAACAACTTTTCATCCAGTGGGACGAACCTTTTATACTTCTGTTAATGGGGTAGCTTATTCGCCATTCAAATTGAACAGTGCCAAACTGGAAATCCTATTCTGGTTTCTATATGTGGTATATGACAGTTTCGTTTAATTTAATGTAGCAGCTGTACCCGTTCTTTTCTAAACATTAAAATAGTGCCGTCTTAATTTTTGTTTTTTCCAAACAGATAAATATCCATTTTATATTTCACTAGATCTATTGTTTTGTTATAATGTTATTAATTCAAATTACTTCTATATTTGACATTACTTACATGGATTAAAGTATTTTATTGAGTTTACTTTGTTTCTTCAGAACCAGTTTACGTTCCCTGTGCTTGCTAGTTCCGTTAATGGGCGTATCTTGGATACTTGGCATTTTCTACATCAACGATGATTTGTTCTTCATGCAATTCCTGTTCGCTATCTGCAATGGACTTCAGGTGTTTACAGAACATAGTTAAATAAGATTATGAGTAGAATATGTTACTATAACGATTTATGGTTTTGCAATGTTATCAGGACAATAGAATAGAATGGTAATTCAGCAATTGCTATATCAATCCATTAAGTTATTGATAGATCAGCACATAATATAGAAATATCGTTGAACTCGATGATCGTTGTTATAAAACAACGTTGATAAACGTACATTTAATTCAATTATATTTATTGTCAAAACTTCAAAGGAACACAATAGGCATTACTTTTTCTATTTGAAAGAGCTGCAAAACACGGGAAATAATTCATTTTGATTCTGGCTTTTATAGCCGTTAGCTCATGTACCTTTAAACGGGAGAGGGGCGAACATTGCGTGGAATCTGCACTGTTTTAAGCCAGGAAGCAGTTACGAGAAGTGACAGTATGGCTGATGTTGACTTGAAATTCATATACCTTAGCCTGTACGAACATGTACATGTACATTATGCATTATTTGAATACTTTTATCAGTTGAGGCTTATTAGCTTCATTTGGTTGTTGTAGATATGTAGGCACTATATTAGATTCATTTTCCTCAACATTGTGGTCACGGTTGGATGTTTACGAATCACAAAAGATATTAATTTCTATCAATGTGTGCTATATCTACTGTCGGATTAAATGCATACTTATCTAATAACTACATTATTATCATTATTATTGCATATATATCTCAGTAATATTGCATTTGTCCAATCTAGTGTCAGTGATAATATTTAGGACTTGTACAACACGATGCAATACAATTTAGTTTCTGCATTGAACTTTAAACAATAATTGGCATCTGCACACTTAGTTACATGAATCAATAACAGCTTGTGATACATCAAACGTAAAAATGTTAAGTTTTAATTCTTTTAAATGTTGTCTAATGTTTATGTTTAGAAGCAATTTTGCAAATGTGAGTTGTTTGTCGCATACTTAGCAATCATTTCATCATTACTGAACGTATCAGCATTCACATAAAGTTAGTGAAAACAAAATGTGGAACGGTGATAAACCCAGGATTCAGCCTAAAAGTGAGGACATTCTGAGAAGCTCACAAATTTACATATTCAGTGAGAAGTTTGTCAGCATTCGTCATTTTGGATCTGGAAATAACGGCTTGGTCCCTTAAGGCAATGCATATTCCATTCCATTGTCGTTTTCCTGCTTGTATCTAACAATTGTAATTGTATGCATTTGTTTTGTAAATTCAACATTGCGTTGTATTGATCTTAAATACTTGGACATTACCTTTTTAGGGACTTCAGATCACGGACTGGTCGTTTAAGGCAATGCATACTAGTATTCAATTTAACTTTAGTTGCATTATTTTTTGTAAATTCATCATGAAGTTGTACACTGTATTTACATTTAAATATTTGGACATTACCTTATTTTAATATATGTGAGCATTTCCTTAAACGATAATCGAATTCTCCATATATTTGCTGATCAGTAATATAAATGCATTTTTATTTCAGGGATTTTTCATCTTCATATTTCATTGTGTTCTTAACAAGCAAGTAAGTACAGCTACAAGTATAACCAGAATGAAATACTGATGATATTCATTGTTATAATCATAATTGTGTAACAAGACACATCAAATGTTTGGTATCAAAATACCTTACAAGTTTTGTTTGGTGTATTTTTTTGAAACTGTCGCCATGCACTTACAGACTTTGTTTCCAACAGGTCAGAAACGCCATTAAGAGAGACATTAATAAACGTGAAACTCTGCGGTCGTCACTAAAGTCGACTTTTGTGAGTATTATTAAAAAAATATATCTGTTGGTGCTATTATTGTTGGGGAAAAATATTGACTTTTTATGTACTGTACAGACATAATGTCATATCTTTTCGCGAGATTATTCCATGAAATAATGAAATTTTCAACGCATGCAAAGCTTGTAACCAAGATCTGGTAACGCTTTATTAGGCTCTGTAAAGGATTGTAACATTCGTTAAGATAGTAAAACGTTTTACATGGTGTAAATTAAAAAACAACAACATGTTATAATGGTTTAATGTACTAGCAACATTTACAATTATATACCTGTTTGTTCAATATGTTAATATATTTAATTGTATGTATTTACAAGATATACATTTATATAGAGCACATATCAATATAGGCAGTTGCATGTCTTTAAAACATAGATATATGCAGTTTAATGTCTTAAAAAGGTGTACATTCAAAAAGTTGTAATGTCTTTACAAGATCTAACTATATTTTGCAGAGAACCACCGTCCAAGGAGGAAACAAATTTTCGTCGTCAAATAATTTCAGTTGTAAGTAAAATACGAATATGTTTTATATATAATGTCTAAACATTTCCGAATGTATATTTTCATATAACACAAGGTAGTTTAATTATCGTTAGTTATGCACCTTTAAAATTTATGTTTCGCTTAACTTCTGCCACAGAAATTGATAATGTTGACTCGTTTTTTTCATTGAAAAAGTATCAATATATTATACATCTAAATACGCATATGTTGTTCCAAACACTCTTGCATTCCAAAACTATTGGCCTAAAATTGATGTGTTATGTATTTTATTTACACTGTTTATTTATTTCGAAATATAATACATAACTGACATTTTATAAATATGAAGTTAAGAATGAAATATATATTACATTTTATTTTCAGCCGAGTTTCGTTCAGAAAATGCAGATTTCGCCAGTTCCAATTGGAGGAACATGGTAAAAAAAATATACAATGATCATTTGTTCATGTTGTAATAAAACGATTATCATCTTCCCGTCGTTTGCATAGTTGCATCATGTATATAATTTATGATAACATATTTTATCTTTAAGACTGAATTACACCTAGCAGAAATGTTTTACAGTACATCAAAAATGTGTCACTGCATGTTCAAAATGTTGAAGCAAAATCAAAGAGAGTTTTGCTTCAGTGCAAACATAATAAACAAAGTTTTGCACTGATAATCAATTGCGCATTTTACGCGTATAAGCTTTTGATAAATAAATGATTTAAATTAAAGTGGTGATAAGAGAAATATTTGTATGTTCATTGTCGCTTAATACATCGTGTATAAGGCGAGATAATCAAAGCACATAAGCAATTTTGTGATAGTTTTGCATTTACAAATCCAGCGCAAAAGTCAATTAAATGGGTTATTGTATATAGAATGTTGTAAGTAAATTGAAATTTGAAATAACTGCAAAACGCTTATTGTAAATAGTCATATATTTTATAAGTGTATGTTTAACTTTTGGTAATTTCTGTTTTGTCAGTCACAGCCATGATCCATTTACGTCCTTTCGTGCACTATGCAGACAAATTGTATTTATAATTTACAGTTACTTACCAGTTAACTGAATGCAGTTTATGCATTGCATAATATGTCATGTGATCTGGCGCACAAGACTTTATGGAGTAAACTAAAATATCTAATAGTACCACAATCTACACACGCTATTTGTATGTTCTTTCGTCAGGCTAACGTTAGAAAGTAAATCAGTGTTTACAGGCGCATATAAATCGTGTACATCCTTTGTCTTTGTTCTACATTCAGGCGTTAGCAAGCACATCAGAATCATCCAAAGGCGCATATCGTTCTCCACTCGGAGTTGAGCTTTACAGAATTCAGCGACCCGCTCTCTCGGTCAATCCACTTGCACTTCCGGCAACACCAGACGACACAGTATTTCCTCACGGCGACAGCATCCGGTCAAGGAACAACGTTTTTAATTTAGACAGATTCGGCATCCGTGAGACATCCACAGATTTGTGACGCTATACAAATTCATACGTTAAATGATATGCTACGTGTGAAGTTGAAGCCGTCCAATATGGATCGTTGCATCATTGAAACATTGCCATGAACAATTTAACAGTCAATGCATTTTGTTAACAGTTCACTTTCAACAGAAGTCATAAACAAATGCTATAATAGCAATATAATGTTACTTGAGATAATTTGTGATAAACGTGATATCATTGTGACAGAGAGTTTTAGCTATTCTACTTATATAATTGTAGCCACACTCATGACAGATTGTCCTAGGCTTTACTTATCCCACAAATATTTATATTTTAATTTACAAACTTTCTTGTATTCGTGAAAAATAACCGCTTTCGTTTGTCACAATGTGGTATAAAAATATGATTTCGTCACACTGTTTAGCTCTAGGGGTTAACAAATTGGGTTTAAAATGTCAGAAAATTGTTTAACGATTATGGTTTTTCATATATTTTTGAAAATTGTGAGAATGTTGATATAGCTTTGTTTCTTCCAGTTTTTAAGCAACGAGTTATTGATGTATCTATTTAGGAATGGTCAATGGGAATACAAAGAAACGCTGTGCTTGAAAACTATAAACACATTAAACAAAGATTTGAGAATGAAGGTTATCTTGACACTTTGCCCAATAATTTAGGATTTTTCTTCAGTAGGCTTAGACTGTCTGAACATCCTCTACGAATCCAAATAGGTCGTAATAATATAAATAGAATCGAAAGAAATCAACGTTATTGTTTGTTATGTCACAAAAATGACCTTGAAGATAGATTTCATACTATATGTATTTGCCCTACATCTGAAGATTTAAGAAAGACATATATATCTAATTATTATTAAAAATAACCATCCATGTTTAAATTTCTTGAACTACTAAATACGACTAATAGGACTGTGTTACTTAACACTGCTAGGTTTATAAAACCTGCTTTGGCTCTTAGAAGTTCCATCTTAACTCTTACTTGATTGGTTCACCCTCTTAATACAAAGTGCATATGGTATGTGTTTATTTCTTTTTCCAATATATTATATTGTTAATTATCGTGTCTCCTTTCTATGACTATTCAACCTATTTCATGACATTTGCTCATTTGTATTGAATTGTTTTTGACGATGTACTTTGTACAAGTCGCTAATAACGTTTCTGCTCTGTTCTGTACTAAATAGTTATGATTTGATTATATGTTTTGTTGTTGTTAATTTTATATAACTCTAATATGGTACTTTTATTACTATTGTTTATAAATACATGAATTTAAATCCAAGTTCAGTTAATTGTGGCTTGTTGCGTTACTGTGAGGTTATTTGTTAATCAAATATGTAATTATTCATTATAATCTATTTAAAAATGTATATAAAGATATACATGAAATATATATTTTGTTTCTCGAAAACAAATGTTTACAATGAAATGCTAGCTTAAATCTTCCGAAATATCATTTTATACTGTCAAATCATGGCATTTCTTACTTTAAATTACTAAGGACCAACACATCAAATATTTCTATAGATGCACTCCGATCCAAAGGCACGGCTGCAGTATCCCGGTTTAAAGAATCTACGGGTGTTGCTTTTCATATATGGCGTCAAGCACATTGCAATTTCACTTATTTGTATTTGATTATTGTTGTATCAACATTAAATGTGCTTGCTTGATATCAGCTCTACCCATCGTTAGGTACAAATGGACCAGTGCGTCACAATCTAAAAGGTTCCAATATAAAACAAAATAAAAATAAAGAATGATGAGACTTTATTGAAAATAAATTTCATTTGACATCAGATATCCATGACGAACACATGACTTAGCTATCTGAAATAACGTTCATTCTAGAAATACAGTTCCGAAATTTACACATTTGAAGTACGAGTGTGTCCAATTCCTGTGCAATGGGCATGTATTGATAGCAGAAACAAACACTTTAAACCATAGCCTGACAAACTATACATTTTTGTACTTATTTAGTACAGTTCTAGAGTTGAATCGTTGTTCTTGGAATTCGTGTTCTCTATTTATTGTTATTATTCCGTTATAAATTATACTACATTTTTATCGCCTACAGTCCAAATAGAACTAAAATTATTCCATTAGAAATTGGGACTCTCTGCGTTTATATGAGTATTAGCGTTACACGTCTAACAGTGTCTCGTTTTTATAACATGTCTGTTTTAAAATGATTGTTTTACAAGTTGAACATGAAAATGGAAAGAACACCTTGTTATATTGCTGCTATATTGAATTTTAGCTACTGTTGGAGTTCTTATTCCGCATTTTAACTGTTCGTTTATGCCATCCTCATTAAACAAAAGAAGAAAGCGAGAAACAGATACAGAAATCTAGTACAATGATTTAACACGGCAACGTCCACTTAACACATCCGTCGGTGCAAATACTAAGAAGCTATATATGTGTAAACAAATAAGCAGGTATTGAACGAACAGGACAGGTTTTCCAGTCGGCAACTGAAAATACAGGACACACTGATTCTTGGTGGACATATATTGGTTTTGGAATAGTTGGACATACTGGAACTTTCTGATTTTTATTGACGTATCGGTATTGCGCCTTTCTCCAAATATGAAAAATATCTTACAAACTACATTTTTGATGTGTATGAACTAAATATATTAATAATAAGAATGTCAATGTTTTTCAACGTCAAAATGTCGTTGCCTACTATGACGTCATAAATGACGTAACACAAAATTGCGCCAAAATGGAGAAAAAACGCCAAATTGAAATGACGTTAGTTATACTGCCATGACATGTGACAAGTTTACTTAAAAATGAATACAGACTGATACTCATACATATATATAGAAGGCAAATTGTATATGAAAAAACAAAAGAATGAATCAGACATTTCATAATAATTACTTGCTATTATAAATTAACTTTAAAATGTATTTAACATTTACAATTTAAGAAAAAAATATACAAGAACAATAAATATATATTAATACATAATATTATATATTTTCTCATAAAATATTATATATATATAATTTAAATATACATGTACATATTTTGTAGCACTTAAAATGAATATGAGTACCTTCATATATAAGTGTATTAAATAAATAATTATATACATGTGTGTGTACACATAAAATTCTTACAGCATTAATTGTATTTATGAAAAGTGTATGTAATTAGAAATTACTCTTCAAAAATTAGTTCAATTTAAGTTATTTCTCTTAGCAGTACACCTAATTGGTTTTTGGTGTTGAGTCCATTTAGAGATTGTGTTTGAAATTTTTTAATCCATTCTAACTCCTTTATAAGTTTGTAATATCGAGAGCTATCCCGTATGGGCTCCAACACCGAGATTCCCATGTCCAGCAGCGTGTGGTCACCCCTGTTGAAATGCTCCGAGATGGGCCTGTCTCATTGGAATCGCACATCAACCTCATGCTCCTTGGCACGTTCTTTCAATGTTCTGTACTAAAATGTCACCAATAAATTTCGGTCACGTCTATATGCTACAATTGGAACCTCTGTGAAAATATGTTTAAGCCGTTCTGATTTATAGAGTTTGTCTGTATGTTTCCGAACTATGGTGTGGATATTTGGAAGATCGTTTGAATAAGTTACAGCTAGTGGTACTCTGTTTCTTGCTGAATTACTTTTCCCTGGCTTTTGTAGTAGGTCTTTTCTATTTAAATTATGAACTCTGGATAATTCTCGATCTATACATTTTCCTGGGTATCCTCTTTTTCTTAGATGTATTTTGAGTTCTTTCCTGCGATTTTGGTATTTGATTTCTTCGGAACATATTCGTCTTATTCTTATACCTAGTCCATAGGGAATTGCTTTTTTGACATTTGCTGGATGGTCAGAGTCATATTTAACATATTGGTGTTTATCAGTAGGTTTGGAGTATAAATCAGTTTCTATTTTGCTTTTCTGTAGTAGTATAGTTGTGTCTAAAAATTTCATCTTTGTCTTATCCCATCTTAATTCCACTTTGATGTTGTCATGTATTTTGTTTGCATATTCCAAAAATTTTATAAGTTCATCTTTTCCATGCGTCCATATACCAAACCCATCAACATTGAAACGCTTATAGAATATCGGTTGTTTTTCATATTCCGCTAATTGTTCATCCCATTTTCTCGTATAACAACACGCATAAATTTTTCAAGCTTTGATCCTATAGCTACACCTTCTAATTTTATGTATTCTTGCCCGCAAAATTCAACCACATTATTATCCAACATAACTTTTATCATTTCTGTTATAGCATCCGTGTTTATTGTCTGAATTGGTCGTTCATTCAATGCTTGTCTGCATGATTCCAGACCTTCTTTCCTTGGAATCGATGGATATAATTTCACAACATCGAAACAGTATAAAATGGATTCTTCTGGTAATGGTTCTCTGATGTGTCTTTCAATAGCGTTCAACAAATATGTGGTGTCTTTAATATAGCTTGGTGTCTCTACTACAAAGTTTTCTAACTCTTGTTCTGCTACTTCTGCCATTGTTTCTGTGCTTGTTCCAATACTGTTTACGATCGCTCTGTATGGGTTGTCCTTATGAATTTTAGGATTACCTTTGGGTTTGGCTCTCGATGGATACTTTGGTATCAGGTATTGTTGCAAGTTCTTTGAGATAATCCCATTCTTATATAGTTTGTTTGCCAGTTGCTTAACCTTTCTATTTGCATTTTCTAGTCCATCTCCATCAGTTCTTCTATTTGCATTTTCTAGTCCATCTCCATCAGTTCTTTCATATGAATTGTTGTCGTCAAGTTCATTTCTAAGTCATTCTAAATTATCACCAGTCCCGAACCCTTGTCAGCAGGCCTAATAACTATACTAGAATCATTTAGCAATGTATATAATGCTTGTTTTTCTTGTTTCGTGATATTTGCCCTCCTTTTTCCTTTATTCCATTGATGATATCATCTTTTACTGCTTCTATGCACATGTCCAGCAATTTATCTCTACCAGGCTCTGGCGTAACCCGGCTTTCCTTCTGAATTTCATATTCCTCATTTTTGTCTTCTTTTTTTTGAGTTTTATAATTATGGAAATACTCAGCAAGTCGCATTCTTCTCTCCGATTCTGCTAGGTCACTGTGCAATTTTGATAGAGCTACGCGCTTCCTTGACGGTACAAAAGAAATTCGTCTGGATAATAAAATTATTTCTGCTTCTGTTAATTTTCTTGAAGACAGGTTTGTAACTGTGTCTATAGCAATGTCGTGTTTTTATTATATTTACATTTCTTTAGAGTTTTTGTATTGTTCATACTTAGCTTTTGTGTGTCTACATCCTCAGTTTTACTATTTGCCTGATCATCTAAGCTTATGTTATCTCTTTTTTCTTCGAGCTTGTTAAAGGGCTGCATAGTGAACCAATTAATATGATCCTGACTTTTATTTTTCACATATGCATGACCAACTTGATGTATATTCTGTTCCATTTTATCTGTAGTAAACTGAAATTTTCCTGTTTAAGACTTAGGAAAATGTTGCGTATTACTTTATTCACCCGTAATTGGTTACACTAGTGGTACAGTCCATTTTTATTTTAAATTTCATCCATGTATCAAAATATATCAGATTAAAAACGCAATTGTTCCAAGAGTTACAAGAGTACAATTGACTAGCATAATGTTCTACATAGACAAATGTCATATCTGCACGGAACGAGGAATATGACATGTTAATCATCATTATTTGCAAGTTTCCAATGGCTAAGGTTATTAATGTGAGGGTGCATCCATGAAGTTAACCAGCGCCTATGCAGGTTGTAGTGCTTTCCTGTTCAATGCTTACAACGACGTGTAGCGGGTGTAATGCACAGAACTATATTTAAACATTTGAAATGGCATAAAACAATTCAATCTTATATCAACATATTTGGTTCCTTTGGTTTCTTTTGCGTCAGAGATTGTCAGAAACCAACCCGATTTAAACAGACTGACCTGGTTAAGTGTACCCTACTAAAATTTCAGAATAAACTTTAAAAATAAGTAAAGCGGATGTTTTAATATCTCCAACACAATCATTTAAAAATCTGAATGAATTAATTACCGTCAACCAATATTGTTTTCATGAATCCTCTTTCACCACAATTTGTACTAATTATATGCAAAATGTGAACAAACTGGGGTTGGTTTATGAACGTTTATTTATAGTTTGTGTAAAACTAATGCGATCTGTTTTCATTATAATAATGTTATGTGTGTAGCTTTTTCTTTATTTTATATTCGCAAAATTATTATAATACCTGAATTCTATTTCCTTATAATAATACATTTTTCATAGTGTTTTATGATTTTTAAAGGTAATGTTGCTTAATGATTACGACTTTTGAGTACGGAGTTGCGAGATATATTTAATTCAATAATTATCACTAATCTTTTGTAGTATGTGTAGATGTTATACTGGTTGTATGATACTCGCAGTATTTCCTATACTGTACAGTTATACTCTTCTCACGTAGTTCACTATTTATTCGTAAGTTGTGAATATAGTTTAAAAGGCATTTGTTTTTACAAAGGAAATCAAAAAGAAATTGCACGACGTTTACGGTAGTTTACTTAAATTGATTTGTTATTGCTTAAAAGACCGATGGTTGGGGTATATAATGGGAAGTTGGACGATGACTTCTAGGTGTTGAAGTAAGTTTAGGGCAAAAGGGTGTATTCACATTTTGTGTGTCAAAATTAAATACATATGCATTTACGTATGAAGTTCAAATTCTTTTGGGTTTTCCTATTTGCAGCTTTGAGCAACTTTGGCCTGAATAATAGTTTGGGCGATTGCGCATGTCAAAAAAGAGGTCCGTTCCCGTTTCTAGTAACTATTAAAGTTATCAATTTTAACCAACATGTATGTACTAATTGAAATTAATCAACCTATGAAAAAACTTGCAACATATCAGGCTTCGTTTGTCACTTTTTAAAAGTAAGACTATTATAAGACTATTATAAATAAAACGAAAAGAGCTTTTGTAGTGGTTGGACCTGTCAAGATGCCGTTTTAAGTTTGTGGTTTATTGGTATTTTTCTGCATTTTGTGAGCACTTACCGATGACGTCATGTCCCACAAGTATTCATAGCTTGCCACTTTATATTACTTTATATTAAAAATGATGTATATTGTCATAGTTAAGGCAGGTAAAGGCAGAAGTCCGAGAAACCGTTAAGTATATTTTTATTTCGCAAGTAAGGAGTTGGTCTATTAGAGATATGTGAATGTACATCTTTAAAGGAAATGGGTCGTCAGCATTCTAGCAAGTACTGACTCATTTTAAGCCTTTTATGTGAGCAATACCAGTTTTAATTAACCTTATTCGTCAAGTCCACTATAATGAAAACGATTCTTTTCTTCGGATTGGTTGACACAACTATTGGTCATGTTTTTCTATTGGGGAAATATGTAGCCAATAGGATTTAAGCTTTAAATATACAGATAAACAGTTCGCAGAATGTTATTTATGTAAACTTCTGAATTACTGCTCTGTCATAATAAACTACAATAATTACAGATGTCGCCATAATTCCCGGAACTAAATAATACGATATCATTCCGAGCTCCAACGTATCTCATTGCGCTCATCTGCTCATCTGCGACCCAACTTGTAATGAAAACCATTGAGAAAGTACGCTACACCAATTGACCGTTGTCGCTCCTCTTCGAAAAAGACCTCTTTCAACACCCAAAAGTAGATAGACTGCCACACGTTATTTTTATCCAGGTGATGAATTAAGACTGAAAACACAGGGATATGCAGACACGCGAAGCAAAACATTTGCCACGTGGCAAAACATAAGAGGTATATTTCTAACATTGCAACGCTTTATTGTTTAATGTTGTTTCTTTTTCTTTGTTGAAGATTTGTTATCTATACGTGGTCTTTAACTATTTATTTCAAGGTATGCGGTGAATCAGTGGAGAATACTAGTGAATGATAACCCAATAATTTCACTCTGGGTCAATTGAAATCATAACATTTGATCATTTCACTCTGGGTTACAAAAGCATGAACTAAAATACAATTTGTTGATTTCAGTGTAAGATCGTATTTTGTTTCATTTGTGCTCTGCAACTATATGACCACTCATGTCATAAAATACGATCTTACACTGAAATTAACAAATATCATCTATATCTCGTATGATTTTATTAATTCACAATCAGATACATGTATATTTATTCAGCGCATACCCAATGCATACGTTTGCTTTGGGTTATAGTTGTTCTCTTTAAGATATAAGATATATTGTGTGTCGTCAGAAATGTCTGACAGGTCTATTTCAACTATACCCTTATGGAGAATTAATTGTGTCTGCATACTGATTACTGTTTGATATTGATATGTTGTTAATGGATGTCGTTCATAATATTTAATTTCATTTTCTCCAGCAACCTAACACTGTAGTGATCGAGTCTTACTGTCTCAATTAACCTCTCCCTACGACAAGCAAAATATTTGTGTCGTCATATTTCTTTCAATTTAAACTTAAAGCAAATATACGGTTAATATTTCAATAACCTACGTTAAGTTTAAAAACAAATTTCAGTTTTGATTCTATGTTTTGTGAGACTTATGTTTGTTCAGTAAACGTGGTATCGACATTTTCATTTATGATCTTGTTTGCGAAATACCAATGCTATTGCATACTATTTGTTTTTCAGCTATGCAATAGGTGAGCTGTACATTTAATAAATCAAAATATTTTTCGAACTATTAAACTAGGAATTATTATATTTTTACGATCAATATATTTTTTCATTTTATTGAATACTGTTCCTTGCGCGTGTGTGCATGTGTTTATGTGTGCGTGTGGGTGCGTGTGTGTTTGTGTGTGTGTGTTGCTTTTAAGCGAGTGCACAATAAATTACCCCCTCTCCGCCCTTATGATCGAGTGCACAGTAAATTACCCCCTCCGCCCTTATGATCGAGTGCACAGCAAATTACCACCTCCCTCCCTCCACCCTTATAATCGAGTGCCCAGTAAATTACCCCCTCCCCTCACCGCCCTTATGATCGAGTGCACAGTAAATTACCCCCTCCCCCACCCTTATGATCAAGTGCACAGTAAATTACCCCCTGCCCTCCTCCGCCCTTATGATCGAGTGCACAGTAAATAACCGCCTCCCCTCCTCCGCCCTTATGATCGAGTGCACAGTAAATTACCCCCTCCCCCCTCCGCCCTTATGATAGAGTGCACATTAAATTACCCCCTCCCCCCCTCCGCCCTTATGATAGTGTGCAGAGTAAATTACCCCCTGCCCTCCTCCGCCCTTATGATCGAATGCACAGTAAATTACCCAATCCCCTCCTCCGCACTTATGATCGAGTGCACAGTAAATTACCCCTCCCCCTTCCGCCCTTATGATAGAGTGCACATTAAATTACCCCCTCCCCTCCCCTACCTCTACTGCTACTACTACTACTACTACTACTACTACTACTACTACTACTACTACTACTACTACTACTACTACTACTACTACTACTACTACTACTACTACTACTACTACTACTACTACTACTACTACAACTACTGCTACTACAACTACTACTACTTCTACTACTACTATTACTACTACTACTACTACTACTACTACTACTACTACTACTACTACTACTACTACTACTACTACTACTACTACTACTACTACTACTACTACTACTACTACTACTACTACTTCTACTGCTGCTACTACTATTACTACTACTACTACTACTACTACTACTGCTACTTCTACTAGTACTACTACTACAACTACTACTACTACTTCTAATACGGATGCAACTACTACTTCTGCTGCTGCTATCACTACTACTACTAGTTATGTTTTATATATATTTCATCATAATCGCTTATCGAATGATTCTTTGTTCTGAATACATCCCGTTTGTCCCTTAATTAACAGAGGCATACGTCATTAATAGATATATATGGCATGTGTTTACTAGGCGTGCCACACCTTAAAATGTAGCAAACTAATTATATTTGAACATCTGACATTTGTGTGTAATAAAAATAATAGTACATAGGACGCAGCTTTGAGGTAAAACTGACTTAATTAAGAGCCTAAAATCACTAGAAGTACAAGTGACGTAAACGTTGTATTAATACAAAAATATGTTTGCAGTAAGGGGATATATGCGTCCCTTTCCGTAGCACAGATCTTGAGAAATATAAACACTAACTGTGTTTCAATGTCGTATTTGCAAACTATTTGTAATGTATACATTTCATGGTAGGACCTTGTCTGAAAATGTCGCGGTGGCGTAGTTGATATGGTGTCCGCCTAGCGATCGGGAGGTCCCAGGTTCGATCCCCACTCTGGCAGCGTACTGAAGATCTTCCCCCAAAACACCAAGTACTGGTTCTACACAGGAAACGGACTCGAGAATGTCTCAATAAGCCATAGACTTTCAATGCAATGAAGCTAAAATAATAAAGTTTAAATTAAACTTACTATGCACAATTACTCATGATTAATCGAAACGCTGACAGGGTAGAAAGACTGTTGGTGAAAAAAGAAACTATGAGCAAACGAATTACTGTATGAGAGTATTTTTATAATATGAAGCATTTATTGAAGTAACTTATCTGTGTGTTTCTACAAAAAATATCGAAACTCATAACTATACACCATATTTAAAATAAATTGGTATAAGCTGGTATTTGACCTAATTGAATATGGAGATCCAGGTCATTTTTTGTTTTTGCAAATTAAAACGTATAAGCGCGCGTCTAACTAATTGCTATTTATTAACGACATTTTTATCATTATTTTTGGTTATTCGTGGGAGGCAATATTTTTGTGCAAACTATTTAAAAAAAGCAAACAACGTTATATGCATACAAGTCAATCTACAACCGGTAAAAATAGTAAATGAACCGTGTAAGTTCGAATCAATATTCAGTGCTTTTTATCACAAGCGCCATGTTCGTTAGAAGTACAATGCTTTTTCATAATTCTTATGCATACGTCAAAAACAATAGCAATCGTCAATCGAGTGGTTACGAACGCTCCGCTATAAGTACTGACTCAATAAACTGTTGTTAAACTTACGCAATATGATGTAGTCAACCAGTCAACAGCACAAACATCTATCACACTTATGTGAATAGACATAACATGAATTCACTTGTAAATGTGGACTTAACGGGTTATTGTTATTGTTTATTAGTGTTTTAATTCGGATCTATTTCTTGTCATCTATTCATGGAAAGTAGCATCAATAACAGGAAGCCTCACTACTCAGCGAGTGAAGTGCAGTAATTTATCGATTTACTGACTCGTAGACTGCAAAGTAAAGAAGTAGTTCCTCAAGACCGATGTTTGAATACACCTACTAAATTCTGTTGGCTTGCGCCAACAATTTAAAAACGACTCATACACCCACAGTTACACATTAGTATCACCTACTTAATGACTGAATCATCTTGTAAACATATTATACTATCTTATACATTTATCAAATAAAACAATGTAGTTGATATTTCTTGTATAGTAATGGAAATTGCAAGTGCAGTACATAATCGGACAATTACTTAAGAATATACATATAGGTATGAACAACGTTGTGTAAGGAAAAGTTACTACATATGGACGTTGAATCTGTTTACATACACACACTCTTAGGTAAAATCATATTGGTGGATTACTAGTATTTAATTTCAGTACAACCAAAGTGCATCATTCGGTCTGTTTTCTTTGTTCGAATACAATTAGTGTCTTTGCCGATATATCAACTGTGTGAAATCCTATATCATGCATCTCAAAGGTTAAAGCATACATTACTCACGACAAATACAGAAAAGTAATGATATTGTAGTATTATCGAGCAACGAGATGTAAATTACATAAAAAAGGAATTCATTCACATTATGTATATTTAAGTCACTGTCGTATATGCTTATAACACGTATAAATCGTATTCGCTTTGTCAAAGTTGAATTTCTTATTATTACAGTCATTGCCTGCTACGGGTAAATCCACCTCACATACCATTGCACTATGTTGCTTTCGAAGATCTGAGTGTTATATCCTAATGTGAAAAAAAAACAAAACGGGAACTGGTAGAGAAAAGGCGCACACTTGCGGAGTGTGAAATTATTCTTTAGTGCTATTATTTTTTTATGTCGACGTAATATTTCAATTTAGCATTAGATTTTACTACTACTACTACTACTACTATAACTACTATTTCTTGTTGTAAGGCTTCTACAAGTGCTATGATCAACCCAATTGTTACTCATAAAATAGAAAAACATAAGAAAACATGTTTTGTAAAATGTATAAACATTCTTTTCGTTTAATATTCAAGTACCTCACAACACAATTAGCAAAATTACATAACAATATACAATATTCATTTCAAATAATGTTTACCGCAAAGTACTACATGTAAATTATACCGTTGGCAGTTGGATACACAATAATGTTAACATGTTTATCTTTCGCTGAAAGCCAGCTAAGTATTTTCACCTCACATTTCACTCAATTAATCTAGAGAAAGCGGGTGCTATACAATTTACTGGACTAATTAACCTAATACACTACATCCAAACGTAAAGGAAAATTAGAATTTCACGGATATTCATCTTGATAGTATTGCTATTCCTCCCTGTGTATTGACCGGCTTGCGGTTTCCAGGGCCCATATATCAATGCCTGGCATGTTGACATCAGACATGACCAGTGCGGTCAGAACAAGTTAATTAGTTGTGAAATAATTAGATTATTTTGGCACGTTTATAAGTGTTTAGAACAAATACTTGATAGTTTTGGCACTTTTCAAGTTAACAACTGCATACTTTCTGTGAATCATTACGCCAAAAAAGCCACACACAAGCGCTTGATTAAATTTAAATTGTAATACGTATTTCATTGACTTTAGTTATCATATATACACCCATAGGCACTTCCAACTAGACCTTTTTTTATTACGGTTTTCTTCAAAATGAAATCGCATCGGTTTCAAATTTTGCACATCACCATTATACACAAGTTTCAATACAGGTATGATCAAATCGCACGGTTCAGTGATCATTTATATTTCCTCGTGCTCATGGGTGTCAAAACAAATAATTGCACGAGAAAATCGTGGTGTTTGCAGAAATTCGATGCATTTTATAATCAAAGTGTTGAACAACGACACTCCAACCAAATAAACATTTAACATCAATTATTTGATGAATAACACCATCCCACAATGAATAATATACTTTTCAAAAAATGTCAACCATATACAAAATAATCTGCAATTTTATCCAATCACTGTACTTGATATCACATGATTTGCATTTCACATATTTTACACAAAGGAGCACGTGGTAAAATTCTCATCTATTTGTGATATAAAATTAATGTAAATTATACAGTTAACAATATCCAGGGAGGAGTATTTGCGAATATTTGTTTTGATATTATGTTTTATTGTGATAAGTTTTGTATGAATATGAAATTTCAGATAAAGGAAATTATTAAATAAATCGAAGTCTAATATATTATTTTGTGTTCTTGAAAAGTTTGAAAAAATTCGGGCTAAAATACAAAAGTTATAGATGATTAAGCGAAGGTGTAGTTAGAAGTGCCTATGGGTGTAGTGTTGGCAGCAATTCATTTCTGCTGTTCATGCAGCCGATACAACCATCATACCACCATTATTCACGCTATCAACACCATCATCCACGATAAAATAATGCTTCCACCATCGAACTCGTTCACACCACCAATATCCCCGCTAACACCACCACCATAGCCTCTCTCACAACCATCATCTTAGATACAACCAGCTACCACCACCATATCCGCTCTAACCACCATCATCATCGTCACAACACCGCTATCACCATCATACACGCTATCGCCAATATCATCCTCGATACATCCATTCTATCACTATCATCCTTGATACAACCATTCTACCACCAGCATACCCGCTATCGCCACCATCATCCTCGATACAACCATTTTCTCACCAGCATACCCGCTATCGCCACCATCATCCTCGATACATCCATTCTATCACCAGCATACCCACTATCGCCACCATCATCCACGATACAACCATTTTCTCACCAGCATACCCGCTAACGCCACCATCATCCTCGATACAACCATTTTATCACCATCATACCCGCTATCGCCACCATCATCCTCGATACAACCATTTTCTCACCAGCATACCCGCTAAAACCACCATAATACCTACTCTGAAAACCATCATCCTCGATACAACCATTCTACCACCATCATACCCGCTATCGCCACCATCATCCTCGATACAACCTTTCTACCACCCGCATACCCGCTAAAACCACCATAATACCTACTCTGAAAACCATCATCATCGATACAACCATGCTACCGCCATCATACCTATGGTCACCGTCATCATTCTGGATACAACCACTTACATTTTTGAAAACAGAAAAATAAAATGAAAATGAAAACAAGGTGAAATAAGTTGACAATATAACATATATCTGCACTTAAACACCAAGACTCATATCACATTCGAAGATATTTAAAATTTAAGATGAACAGTCACTAAAAATAGAAGAACCCTGTTGAAAACATTATCTATCTTAGATATTACATGACCTAACATAAAATACTCAAGGTAGGTCACCAGGGTATTTTGTTCACAATTTAGTTCGTAATAATAAACAACAATACAATTAGAAACATATGCAACCTTAAAATATATATACCAGCCATGTTTCGATGACTAACACACGTAAAACATGACAAGTGTTAACTAGATCTGTATCTTCGAAAATTATATTTATAAGTGGTGTGTGCCTTTTTTCTCTTGATATCAAATAAAAACATATAATCCTTTTTCAAATGTTTGTCCCATATGGTGTTCTGCTACATCAGAGATTAAGTCAGAAACGACCCGCATGAGTCAGTATGATCCGGTTATATGAAGAGTATGCATAAATCAGTTTAAACATATAATGCGGATATTTTGATATCACCAGCACAGGTGTTACAAAAATTGAATGTATCTACAGTCATCAAATATTTTGCATCATGGCATGTACCCAAAATAATATTCTTAGTGAGCCTCCGTACATAACGAGCATGTGTTTGTTATTCTATTGAAGTAGTTTTGTTAATTTGCTTAATCGTTGTTATTTATGTGGTGTTCAGGATTATCCAACAGAACACATGAAAACATATCTACAGGTATGTATATGTATTTTTTAAAACATGAAAAGGGAAAATTGCATGATTCGCAATATACATAACGATTGACTTAATTAATTGAGGTTAAATGGCATGCGTCGAATTCAGTTGTAAGCACTATAAATCATCAAAGCGCAGAACGCACTGCAGTCGTTCGCTTTTGCGTAGCCCTGGGCATTTCTCAGTCTTCAAATATAGCAAAACAAATTTAAATTTTACAGAGAAGTTTCGAAATATATTTTTGAGATTTTGTTAAAACGTAAATTTGTCGACACTTTTTAATATTATCAATGACTTTTATAACATTTATTAGTAGTTGATGTAAATGTTAATGCACTGTGCGCTCATATTTTAATTATTACAACTTTTTGCATTTTCACGTAAACGCCACATTCTGATTGGATAGTCCGCCCCCATGTGACTTGTCATTCATACCCCGATGAACCGGTTGCGAATGCAAATTAATTTTTTATTACTCATGACCCTACTACTTTTTCATTCAATATTGTCGAAATAAGGTCATTGTTTTGCAAACATTACGATGTTTACTGTTTCATTTGCTATTTATGAAATGACGCCAATGTTGATCACGAACGTTTACGCTGTATACTCTATCGTTCGTAAACAAAATAACAAACAAAATAACGGATTCATCGGTTGCCGGTGTTGCGACGAGAAATTCCAGTTCAAAAGGATCTGCAGCTATTTGAAATGTCTGCAGAGATATGAAAAACACAATTCGTCGAAAATGAAACCGACACTAAAACGGAGATTCCTACGCCAGAGGGTACACGTCGGCGTTTATGCAAATTAGGCGTAATTTTCCCGACAGAAAAAACTATTCAATTTGTAAATAAAATTTAATAGCATAACGTCAGATGAAGCTTATCGATTCGTCCAAATAACTTTCCATATTGGCACATAAGATCCGCTACGATATGTTTTGCAGAATGTTTTTTTTAATATGTTGAATATGCAATAGTATTAAAATTATATATAAGAACGAGTAAATCAAATTAAACTGTATACAGTCACATAAAAAGTAAAGTCTAGTTCACTTGTAAAAACCATAAACACAGTGTGTTATACATATTAATGTTCTCTTTCCTCCCAAAATGTCAAGCATTAATAAAAAATGTCGTATAACTTCATTTCATTGAATCAGCATTATAAATATGATTCAAATAAAGGCATTGCTTGGCGATTCATAGTCATCAAAATGAGACATCAAAATATATTTTGCCTTGTTAAAAATCAGATTTTAACATATATATCGCCATTGTGTAGTTATGTTAGTTTTTGTCTCCCAATCATGCCGTTTTGAATTAAATATGTTATCAAATGTGCAACTGTCAGCTGATGAATTGAGGCGCATTGTAAAACGAATGTCATTAATTAAAACGTTTACAGGGATGAAAACAAGACAAAATCACATACAGCAATTTTTATACCACGTATGTGTTAAATAAATCAGGCCTGTCAAAACAAATTTCAATTGAAAATGAAAATATTCTGTCTGGCTAGAAACCTGATCAGCCAACTTCTTGGCCTGATTTTCTCACATTCTCCGAATATACCTATATACGTTAGTGAAAAATGATGGTTATCAGTTTTTAGTTGTTCGCAGAAAGCTAAATATACCGCAATTCCAAAACTGAACAGTCTTAAAACTATGATCCTTACAGCTTTAGGCCAGTCGACTACGCGAAAGTAAGAAGTGCCGTTTTGAATATCGTTTAATTTGTCAATTTGTTAATTTGCTAATCATTGCAATAATGAATTTAATTAGAACATGATATGTTGGGAAAACTTAAGACAACAACTTTCAATGTAGGATCAAATACATAGATCTACATGGTTCTTGACAAATATATGATAACAAGAGCTGTTTGTAAATCAGTTATGCCCCCTCTAGGTTAAAATAGCTAAAAAGGCTAATTTTATATAATTCAAGGGTCATAACTCCACAGTTACTGGGTCGATTTGTTTGATTATCAACCTTTACTGAGATAAGATGTCCACAAAGATTTTCACGAGGTTTGATGAAGATCGGCTATGAACTGTTGGACTTAGAGAACGGAAACGGCTAAAAAGGCCCATTTAAGATAATTCAAGGGCCATAAGTCCACAATTCCGAGGGCGATTTGCCTTATTATTAAACTTGGCCAATATCTTGTGCCCACAAATATGTTCATGAAGTTTGGTGAAGATTGGATTAACATTGTTGGACTTAGATAGCCGAAACTGCTAAAAAGGCCACTTTCAGATAATTCAAGGGCAATTACTCCACAATGCCTGGAGCGATTTGGCTGATTATCAAACTAGACCTAGATATTATTACTAAAACCATTTTCATGAAGTTTGGTGAAGACTGGATGAAAACTGTTGGACTTTTGGAAACAAATTGGTACTTTTGTAGTAAGATCTCTAAATGAAGCATTTCAAAGTGGGAAATTAACTGTTACTCAAACGCAAGGGATTATTACATGCATTCCAAAAGGTGACAGATCTAGATTATTTTTGAAAAATTGAAGACCAATAACACTTTTAAATACTATTTACAAAATTGGCTCAGGTGTTATTGCAAACAGGATGAAAATATGCATGGATAAACTTATACATAGTGATCAAACAGGTTTTATCAAAGGTCGATACATAGGTGAAAACACAAGGCTTATATTTGATATTATGAACTTTACTGAAGAGAAAGATATTCCTGGTTTGTTGCTTTTAATCGATTTTGAAAAGGCTTTTGATTCTCTGTCGTGGTCATTTGTCGACGAGACACTTTCTTTCTTTAATTTTGGTCCTGACATCAAACGTTGGTTTCAAATATTTTACAAAGATGCCAAATCCGCAGTCTTACAGTGTGCATATTTATCTGAATTCTTCCCTATTCAGCGTGGATGTCGCCAAGGAGACCCATTATCTTGTTACATCTTTATTCTTTGCTCTTTAAAAATAAGAAATAATAACGACATCAAAGGTGTAAACATCAATAACATAGAACACAAACTCTCACAATTCGCAGATGACACAACCATTATTTTGGATGGAGTGGACAAAAGTCTTAATGAAACATTACTTACATTGTATAATTGCTCATGTATTTCTGGACTAAACGTTAACTTTGATAAAACAAAGGTAATATGGATTGGAAAGAAAAAATTCAGTTCCGAAAGTATTAAAACTAAATGGAAACTTCAATGGAACCAACACAGTTTTCAGATGCTAGGAATTCATTATCACGTCGATCTACAACAGATATTAGACATTAACTATAAAGAAAAAATAGCTAAAATGGAGAATGCACAAAAATAGCTAAAATGGAGAATGCACTTTTAAGTTGGAAAAAAAGAAACTTAACACCCATAGGCAGAATTACAGTTATAAAAACATTATTGATATCATTATTTAATCACCTATTCATATCCCTTCCTAATCCATCATCGGAATTTATTAAAAACTTAAACACAATATTTCTAAACTTTATATGGGGTGGACAAAGTAGGATTAATTATAACACTTTATGCAAAGAATATTGTGAAGGGGAGCTCAAAATGATAAATATCAAAGCTTTTATTCATGCAATGAAACTAACATGGCTAAAAAGAGTATATGTCTCAAATGGAAATTGGTTACACATTGCAAATTCATACGTAGATTTTAAGGAGCTTGTACGATGTGGAAAACATTATTCACAAAAGTTAGCAACTACAATAACCAATCCTTTTTGGAAAGACGTCCTACAATCATTTGTCGTCTTCCAAGAAAAAATAATATTTAATGCAACGGACATATTTTACTATCCAATTTTCTATAACGAAGGAATATGTATAGGAAATAAAAGCATCTTTTTTAATTCCTGGTATATGGCAGGGTTACAATATATAGGTGACCTGTTAGATAGTGATGGTAAATTTCTAACATTAAATGAAATAAATATAAAATATAATCTGAAAATTTACTTTCTTTTATACCAAGGTATTAAAAAGGCCATATTTACAAAATTCAAATCACACAATATACACGAAACTGACAGAAACAATTATAAAATGGAAAGACCTTTTATACCACCATCATTTAAAGTAATTTTAAGCAAAGAATCGGGGGCAAAACGAATGTACAACATCCTAAAATGAACAGAAATCGAAATGCCAATAAAACAAAAATGGCCTAGTAAATTAAACACTATAATAAGCAATGATGAATGGAAGGCGATTTTCCTTTTACCTTTCACAATCAATTCTGATTCACAATTTCAATGGTTCCAGTACAGATTAATTCACCGAATAATCGGAACGAATTATTTACTTTTTAAAATGAAATTGTCGGAATCCCCTACATATTCCTTTTGCAAAAATAGCGAAGAGACAATAGAACACATATTCTGGGAGTGCCCCACCTCAAAGTTTCTTTTAAATAATCTGTTTCCGACTACAATTTTTCCTTACTGTAACATGAAAAATGTCATACTAGGTTATGCAGAAACAAAAAGTGATGCAGTAAATAATATTTTCATTTACACAAAACTTTACATATACAAATGCAAAATGTCATTATTAATTCTTCTGTTGAAGGTGCAAAAAATTACTTAGCATATAAATACGAGCATCAATGGAATGCCGCACTTTTAGCAGACAGAATCAATGATTTCGAATCAAAATGGAAATATGTGTTGGATAAAATACCATATCTTGCTCGTAGATCGGGGCACTAATTTACGTAAGACATTTTAACTAATGACAGATGTTTGTTGGTGTCTTTATTTTTGTTATAGTTCCTCCAAAAGTTAAACATTAGCCTTACTCCATTATTAATACATTGAAAACTATCTATCTCTCCTTAACAATACTCTTTTATTTTTAATACAATATCTTTCTGAAATATACTTCTGTGAAAGTTGGCGTAAATTTCGTAAGGTTTTAAAGAATTACCTAAATAGCTAACTGTCCAACCTGACACGCTATTGATGTTATACACCACCAGCTCTCTAAAAGAAAATACATCCTATGCTCAAATGCCAATGTCCTAGTTGCACGTTTTTCATGTATTCTTAGTACAACTTGTATATGTAAGTGATGCTCGTATGTGATTATATAAGTCCTGAAATACCGTGTTTTTTTTTTATTTTATTTTTTATTTTTTTCTAAAATGTTAAAAAATCTGTATATTTCAAAGATTTATATTCATAATAATTTTCCCTATCCTCTGTTAACCTTCTTCAATCTACATTTTTCTATTTTTCTTTTTCAATTGTCGATCTGTACCTGTAGTAAAATCGTTTCTGAATATTTGAATGTTTATGACGATTTGTTGAATTACGTGTGATATGTCACATAACATGTTACTGTAAAATATTACACGTCTTGTTGAATGTACATCATCATATGAAAATGACCTATGTTTTGTAGAATGTATTGTATATATGGAAATAACATCATTCGACATTGAAAAAAAAACAAAACTGTTGGACTTAGAGAGCGTAAACGGCTAAAAGGACTAATTTTAGATAATTCAAGGGCCATAACTCCACAATTCCCAGGGCGATTTGGTTGATTATTGAAATTGACCTAGATAGTATGCCCAGAAACATTTTCATGAAGTTTGGTGAAGATCAAATGAAAACTACTGAACTTGGAGAGCGGAAACAAAAGTGGTCTACTGACCGACCGACCAACCGAAATTAAAAAAACCAATATACTTCGCCATCAATTGGATATAACATAAATATTGATTTAGCTAATGCCAATTTACAGAAACTCAATAATGTTCAATCAGAAGCTTTAGAAGGACTACTTAGTATAAATGAAGTTGCCCTTACACTTAAAAATATGAAAAACGACAGAAGTCCAGGCTCTGATGGTTTCACTGCAGAATTTTATAAAGTGTTTTGGAACAGATTAGGCCATTTCATAGTACGAAGTATAAATTATGCATTTAATAATAATTCATTGTCCACAACTCAAAAGCATGGAATAATAACTTGCATCCCAAAAGACAATCAACCGCGCTGCTATTTGAAACATTTAAGACCATTAACCTTATTAAATGTTGTATACAAACTGGCATCTGGGACTATAGCAAATAGATTAAAAACAGTACTTGATGTTTTAATCTCCCAAGACCAAACTGGTTTCATTAAAGGGCGATTTATTGGTGGAAACACTAGATTACTTTACGACATCTTGAAATATGCTGAAGATAATAATTTGCCAGGGTTACTTATGACAATAGATTTTGAAAAAGCGTTTGATACTTTATCTTTTAAGTTTATAGAAACTACTTTTAGATTTTTTAATTTTGGACCAATGTTCCAACAATGGATATCCATGTTTTTGCACAATACTATGGCGTCCATACAAATAAATGGATTTTTATCGAACACCTTTTGCATTGAGAGGGGCTGTCGTCAAGGGGACCCGATAAGCGCTTACATTTTTATTTTATGTGCGGAAATTCTAGCTATTAAAATCAGACAAAGCAAACAAATAAAGGGTATTACAATTAAAGACATAGAATATAAATTATCACAATTTGCTGACGACACTTCTTTATTACTTGATGGATCTGAATCATCTCTATATTGTACGTTAGACATGCTTCAGGAATTTTCAACATACTCTGGATTGAAAATAAACTATGATAAAACTAATTTAATTTGGATAGGCTCTATGAAATACAGTACAAGGTCGATAAAAACAAAATACAAACTGACATGGGGAGCAACATCTTTTAAAGTTCTTGGGATAGTGTACGACGTAAATTTAGAAAACATAATCATGAACAATTTTGATAACAAAATCAACAGTATAAAAAACACACTGGAATCGCAGAAATATCACACCGCTCGGAAAAATAACCATCGTAAAATCACTACTTCTCCCTCTGCTTACTCATTTATTTGTGTCACTACCAACACCAAGAATAGAAATTATGAAACAAATTAACAAACTTTTTTATGACTTCATATGGGCAGGTCCAAGCAAAATTAAAAGCACAGTAATTGTTAAAGAATATAATAAAGGAGGTTTAAATATGGTAGATGTCTGTTCCTTTGAAAAACAAATGAAATTAACATGGCATAAGAGACTTGTGACAGGAGACGGAAATTGTTATACACTTGTTAAATCCTTCATTGATATAACAAAACTTTTTAATACTGGTAAAATGTTTGTTGAAAAACTTTGCATAAATTTAAAAAATAAATTTTGGCAAGACGTCTTAAAAAGCTATATATTGTACATTGAAAAATTGCCTATAGTCAGTAGTGAAGATATTCTCGATATGCCTTTGTTTTACAATGAAAATTTTAAAATTGGCAATAATTATATATATATAAAATGTCTGTATGAAAGAGGCATTCGATTTGTTAGAGACATATTGATAGATAGAGAACATTTTATCTCCAAAGAATCTTTGGACTACCAAATTGGATCAAATGTGAATTTTCTAGTGTACCAAGGTCTTATAAAAGTAATAAGTAAATTTATTAAGAATTTTGGAGACATATTTACGTATGATAATAATATTCAACGACCTGTATTAGCAACATACGTAAAGAAAATAGTAACAAGTCCTAAAGAAGAAAAACATGTTTATAAAATATTTATTCAAAACAGTGAAATCCCAACTTGTCAAACAAAATGGAATTCAGAGTACTGGAAAAGTGTATATCCACTTGTGTTTAATATTAGTAAAGATAGTTATATCCAATGGCTCCAATGTAGAATATTCCACAGAATCTTGGGAACAAAATCCAATATGTTTAATATGAAAATAGTTACTGATAATCTTTGTACATTTTGTAAAAATGAAGTAGAAAATATAACACACTTGTTTTGGAACTGTGTACATTCTCAATATATTATTAATTTTGCTATTCACGTTGTAAATAGAAATAAACCAAACTCACCTATCCATCTAACATGTCAGGAAATGATACTTGGTATTACAGATTCAAAAATGAACAATCTAAATATTTTATGCCTAGAAATTAAACGATATATTTTTCATTGCCAGAAAAAAACAGAAAGCCGTCTAATTTTGGATTAGTAAATAGCCTCAAGCACTCATTAGAAATATATAAAACTACAAAAAAATTTGACGAAGGATTAAAAGATTGGTCACTAGTCAGCATGTTCACAGATATTGCTTATAATGAAATAGAAATAGTACTTAATAATAATAGTGATTGAATACACTTATCAGCATTTTTTGTGTCTACAATGTCATAGCACATATAATATATACTCAATGCAATTCATCCTCTTTTGTTTATATTTTTTGTTGTGCAATATTATCTACTACATAGCATTGGTACATATACATGTAATGAGTCTATTCATTGTATTGTGAGTATATACATTTTTGGGACATGATTATGTATTAATGTTATATATGTGTATATGTCTATTATGCATGCCTTCATGTATGAATGTATGTATGTATGTACGTATGTAAATATACTATGAGCAAATAAACTATTGCACACACACACAGACACACACGCACACACACACACGCGCACACACACACACACACACACACACACACACACACACACACACACACACACACACACACACACACACACACACACACACACACACACACACACACACACACACACACACACACACACACACACACACACACACACACACACACACACACACACACACACACACACACACACACACACACACACACACACACACACACACACACACACACACACACACACACACACACACACACACACACACACACACACACACACACACACACACACACACACACACACACACACACACACACACACACACACACACACACACACACACACACACACACACACACACACACACACACACACACACACACACACACACACACACACACACACACAAAATATATACTTCGCCATCATAGATGGGGGGCATAATAACTTAACTGTTAAATACTTTAAGCTAATACTCATAAAGTGCATGGTATGTACACACTTCTAAAGAATGTATTGAATACAATGGACCTAGTTTAAATTGTCACATTATGCGGTAGAACATGTATACATAATATATAGAACCTTGCATCATAAAATGCATAGAACGTAAGTAACATATTTCAATATATATGGTCATCTTGCCAAAATATATCAGAAAGCAAAAATATGCATGCAACTAAAGCAACAGTCAAACAAATAGTAACATTTTATGAAAGTTCCATTTTCAAAATTACCAAGTAAGCAGTGATACAAGAAAAAAGAAATATACAGTCTTGAAACTCTTGATGAATGACCCCAAAGAAATGTTGACATAAACCATACAATTTGGCTGCTTACAAGAAGGTATTGCAAAATGCACTTTATTTAAGAACGTTTAATGTGAATTCCAATTTATACTTTCAGTTTTGTTTCACCCAAGTTCATAATATTAGCTAATGGTACTCTGGGCCATTATATCGTTGTACATATTGATATGTTTGCCTCCTTTTTAATCAAACATACAATCAAAGAAATATTTATTTAACCCACTTACAATCAATAGTTACATATTGCTACCAAAGCTATATAATTTTTTATATAATATATGTCAAAAACTTTTGAAGATTTACATATTTTAAGAATGTTTATCAACTGAGCTCTTTGGCCTTCTTAAAGACGTTGCAGTAATCCTCGACCCACTGTGACCAGCTTGCCTCGACCGAAAGACGCTCCACGTTAAAGAGTCTGTAAAACAGAAACACAAACGGACTGTAGACGAAAGACTAACCGCGCTTTGTATTTGTGTCCAGACTAACACTCAACATTTTGTATGGAAAGATTCGTATCAAAGGTAAATAGGTAATTGTGATCAGGTCAGCTAAACAAGCAAATCAGTGGAAATTAAGGATGTCACAGTATATATGA
This sequence comes from Congeria kusceri, assembly GCA_027627225.1. Taxonomy (NCBI): domain Eukaryota; kingdom Metazoa; phylum Mollusca; class Bivalvia; order Myida; family Dreissenidae; genus Congeria; species Congeria kusceri. The sequence goes on from CM051024.1 coordinate 37,967,581, forward strand.
TTCTGACCGTTTGGTTCACTTTCAATCAATTACTGTATGAAAGGGTACATTATGGATATAATTTACATGGGTGGGATTTCAAAGCATTTTAGAAGGGGAAAACAACCTCCATCACCCATAATAGGGCTCACTACAAATCATTTTAAAATATACCCAGCAAAGTTATAACTAAGTATAACTTGTAAATGAAGTATTGCATTCAAAAGTATTAAAGGAAAGGAGGAATGGTGTAGTGGATATGGTGCGCCTTGTGGCCAGGAGGTCCTGGGTTTGAACCCCACACAGGGAGCATTCTCAAGATCTTTCCAAAGACTCAAAGTACTGGTTCTTCCCAGGAAACGGACCAGAGTGTGTCTCTATAAGCCAAGGCTTTTGATGCAATCAAGCTAAAAAGTAGGTTTAAATTAAACTAAAGGAGGAAGAATTACACCCCTGGTTGTATGTCTACACTGCACTCCATTATTTACATGACAGCAGTGAGACAGAATATTGACTGTTGATCCTTGTCATTTGCACTTAAAAACATTTGAGCAGTCTCATCATCAACATGATATATATGCATTTAGTAACTGTTTACAAGATTAAACAGTATCGTTGCTACTGTACTGCAATATATACCATCCTAGCATAAGGCTTGCATATTGTTTCACACTTTATTGTTGGTGTCTATGTAAAAAACCCTATATACTAAGGCCAAATAATAACGACAGGCGGAAAACATCCAAACGCTTAATACCTCTGGTGTGGATTTCTGTGTCAGACAGGCAATGTCTGAGATAGAATTGATCAGTTGCCGATACTGCTCACGATTGTTACCAGCTGCTTCAGGGTCGGCAGGAACCTGGAGAGGCAAAATAACATAACTTTAAATACTGACACAAATATGAGTTAAAACTATTATTTCCTTCATTTTTGTCTACAATCTTCCACGACAAGTTTAATATCTTGTGGCTGAAATTGCTGAATCGGTTGAAAGATTTTGCATTCTTTATATATAAAGTATAATACTTTCATACATACACATGCATAATACATATTAAAATGAAACTTAAAAATTAAAATAACAATGATGTAAGAGATCTTACTTCCTGAAAAACTGACAATTGTTACCTTCAATTCAAACTTTAGTTGTGTCTTAGCTGCTTTGTGGCCTTTGATGGTTCACATAGCAACAACTTCCAAATCAGTATGAAAGCCTTCACCACCATCTTGTAGTGATGCCAGTGCAACTGCACATGAAATAGGAGAGTTACTTTAACTTACTAGTGGCAGTATTGTTTAGGTTTGAAAACAGATGTAAAGGATATACAATGGCAAACGTTCAATAACTTAAACAAGCATCTGAAATTGCATTTCTAACACATACAAATACTGTCTACACTTGTCACCAACTGCTCTTAACTTTTAAGCACAAATTCCAAAAAAATCAACTTACTGAAACATACATGTGGGGAAATATTAATACCTAATTTCTGTCTTACATGAACAACAAAACAGAAGGGAATTTTCATGTAGAAGGCATCAATGAACCCATTTTACATTAAGTTATTATAATGTAAACTTACTTGTAAGGGAATTGGTTGAAACATAATATACACATTATCCATTTTCATACCTCTTGAACAATATAATACATTTGTTTAAATGTATTTAATTGATTTACTTAATAAGAAAAGACTAGAAATGTGTCCATAGACACGGATGTCCCCACCTATGCAGCCTGTTATTCATGGCCTCACTTTGTCTATATGCATTCAAATTATTTTGCACAAGGAGAATTGTGCTTTTATATTGCACTCGCTGCTACTGTTTCCTCTTATTCCATGATGTAAGTTGAGGTATTCCCAATCAATGGGTTTAGTCCTGACAAAAAAATCAACAAGGAGAATAAATAAAACTTTTTTTGGCAATTATGAGTTATGGTTCTTATATGCTACACTTACTCTTGCTGTCTAAAATCATTATGTGAAGAATCAACAAAAATGCCTTGCATGATTCTTAGAATGTTGGCGGAAGCGATTTTGAAAGATTGAATCGCATCACATATGTTTTACTTTGCAGGTAACGAAGCACTAACAATCGATAACCCCAGATTTATACGCTCCATCGTCTATTTCGGCCAGTCCAGGATAAGCTGACATGTTGACTGTTATGTATATTATTGGGTTTGCATTAAGTAGTTTGCATACAAACCTATATATCTACCAATATGTTGAAAGTACGGAGCATACTAGTAACAATGCGAAGTTTGATTTGTCTTGTGTAAAAACAAATGTGTCTTTCTGCACTATATTTCCTCAATTTTGGTTTCTTTTCTTTTCTCGCCAACAGTCTTTCTACGCTTTCTGGGTTTTAATTGAATTATGCTTTCAATATTGATTTTTTCACCTTCGGGGGAAAGGTGTTGGGGCCCTTTAGATGGGGAATATTACGCCAAAAAGGGAATTTTTGTTTTTCGAAAAGCATTATTACATGTTTATATTCTACTTTGTTATAAAACATTAATGAATTGGTTTGCTACAAATGATAACTTAGATTAAGCACTAACTTGATTTGATGAAAAACTGCCGGGATTGTTTATGAAAATTCCGATATCTTAATTAGTTTTTGTCCAATTTTGGTCCATTTTAAAAAAGCTTATATTCTGAGCGGAATTCAAAGGTAAATATTGGGGAAAAATATACACTCTTTAAGCAGGGGAATGGGGCCAAATTTCGGCCCCAAATAGGCCCTAAAATCACTAGTTTGCACACTCATCAATATAATTTGACCTTTTAACTTTAAGTGTGACCTTGACCTTGAACCATGCGATCTGGTTCTCGAAACACAGCGTTACACCATGCTTAACACTTCCGCCAAGTTATTTGAAACGCCTTCCTTGCTGGACAAAATTATCATCCGGACAGGGTCTATCAGACTTTAAGCTGACAATAGACCCTGCTCCCCCCCCCCCCCCCGCCCTAGCAGGCATATTCCGGACTGTGTTGTTATGAAAGTACCATATCTAAGCTGTCATTTGGTGGTTGGCTGCACGATGGCTGTTGGTTATTTTTGATGCTACGTCATGTTAAAATATGTTACCATTTTTTAAAAGATAACAAATGGTAGAAGTACACATAGCAAGGTTTATATTGTACAATAAATTACTTTATAGGCCTTGTTTTTATTCGAACAGCACAATACAAGTGATTTGTGAGATTCAAGTACACTATCAGTTATTTGTGCATTTTAGGTATCATATATAATCATTTTTAGCTCGACTGTTCGAAGAATAAGTGAGCTTTCCTAATAGCGACGGTGTATACGTCTGAATTTTGTTTATATTTAAAAGTTTTGTAACTGCAAAACTACATAAGTTATTCACTTGAAACTTGGAATATATTGTGTCATCAACTCCAGCATTAGAAGCAACATTTCCCATAACTCTGTTTTGTATTGTGACTTGAGTTATGTCCCAGTTCACATAGATTTTCTGATTAAAGTTTATATTCAAAACTCTTATATCTGCAAAACTTCACAAGTTATCAACTACAAAAGGTTTTCACTTGAAACATTAATTTGATAAAATAATTACCATAACTCAGCTTTGTATTTCAACAAATTTATACCCCTTCCACTCCCAAAATACGTACCAACTGAAATACTTTGAAAAGTATAGAGAGCTGTCCTCTGACAGCTCTTGTTTTACATAAAATGCATTTAACTTTGGTGATTATATATTACGTTACCAAAAAATAAACGCAGTGAAATGTATGATAAAATAAACCTTAATTTATTTACTCATTTAAGATGATACTGTAAAAGTGTGTATATAATGTGTATACTATGTGCAGAAAAGATAAAATCATTACAAAAGAAACATTCACTCATTCCATGTTTCATTTATAGTGATTATATAATCCTTTTTTCCAACTATTCAGCCACCCCTGGTTATTCAACCACGCAACATAATGGAAATTAATTATTATTTCTTATAAAACTTGTGTTAGTTATCTGTATTGAGAACATTCCATTACATAATTATTTTTTTTTAATTGAAAATTTAGATTTTGTCTGAGGAAATTAATATTGTTTTTAGAAAATTTTCTAAAATTGCTACACACTTTGTGAATAACCCAAAACATACATTTTCAAACAGCGTGTTAGTGTTTGTAAGTCTAATATAGAATACTTTTAATGAATAATATCAAAATTGTTACACAATTTTAGTGTTTTCCTATCAAAATGAAGACTGTCCGAAATTGTAGGAAACATCTAAAATAAATCATAGATGCTAGGGTGCGTTGCTTGAAGTGGTCGGTAGCTAAGTGAATGGCTAATCCCTAAAGTGCCGTTGTTTTGTAGGTAAACGTCTCACTGGTTATATGGTTTAAATTTAAATTCTTATATTTGACTTTATACTTTTAAGTACGACCTTGATCTTGGACCTAGGGACCTGATTCTTGCGCGCGACACACCATCTCATCATGCTGAACACTTCTGGCAAGTTATTTGAAAATATGTCCATGTCAGACAAAATTATCTTCCAGACAGAGTATTAATATTTTTTTTGACCTTTGACCTTAAACTGTGACCTTGACCGTGGACCTAGCTTCAAGCGCGACACACTGTCTTATATCACTTCTACGAAGTTATTTGAAAATGCTGAATCTTAACATGAATTTTAACATGAATACATATATTTGACCTTTAAGTGTGACCTTGACCTTGGATCATGGTATCTGGTTCTTGCATGTGACATACCGCCTCAGAATGCTTATCACTTCTGAAAGTAATTCGAAGGGTTAGGGTTAACCCTCCTACCCTGCTGGACAAATTTATGCACCGGACAAGGTCTATGGCTTATATTCTTATATTTGACCTTTGACTTTTAAGTGTGACCTTGACCTTTGACCTAGAGATCTAGAGTTCTTGCACATGACTCCTTGTCTTACCATGCTCAGCACTTCTGCAAATTGGATGAACATTGCCGGATACAGAGAGCGGAAACCACTAAAAAGACCAATTTCAGATAATTCAAGGGCAATAACTCCACAATACCTGGAGCGATTTGGCTGGATATTAGACCAATACCGCGCCATCTTTAATAGGGGGCATAAACATCAATTTTGGTGAAGATAAGATGAAAACTGCTAAAACGGTCCATTTTAGTTAAATAAAGGGCCATTACTCTGCAGTTCCTGTGGCAATTTAGATGATCATAAAACTTGTCTAAGATATTATAATCTCAGACATTTTATTCAAGTTTGGTTAAGATCGGAACGGAAACAGCTAAAAAAGTTAATTCTAGATAATTAAAGGGCCATAACTCTACAGTTACTTGAACGATTTGGTTGATTATCCAACTTCACCGTGATATTATGCCAACAAAGATTTCCACTAAGTTTGATGAAGATCAGATGACAATTGTTGGACTTGAGAGTGAAAGAGTGGAAACGGCTAAAAGGGCCAATATTAAATAATTCAAGGACCATAACTCGACAATGTCTAGTGCGATTTAGCTGATTATTGCGCTTGGCAAAGAACTTGACTGAGATATTTTATTACAAACATGTTCATAAAGTTTGGCTGATTATCAAACTTGGCCTAGATATTATGCCCACAAATATGTTCATGAAGTTTAGTGAAGATAAGATGAAAATTGTTGGACTAAGTGAGCGGAAACGAATATGAATACCAACCAACCAACATTAGCAAACCAATATACCCTGCCAGCTTTGATGTGGGGCATAGCTAATAGCTTGATTATTGACAAGAGCTGTCTCAGGACAGCGCACTCGATATGTTTGTACTGTTGCACGCAAACCTTAACCTGAACGTCTTAAGTACAAAAAGAGGCAAAATTTTGCTAAATTGCAGGTCAGAGTTAAGGACCTTGGTCAATGACCTTACATAATGACCCTGGCGACATGTGTGAAGTTTCAGTTGAATATCTGTAGTAGATATAGAGATATGGAGTTGTTGCACGCAAACTTTAACCTGAGTTTCTAACTACGAAAAGGGGCATAATTCTACTAAATTTCAGGTCACATATATATATTTTTACATCTACCCTTTAAATGTAAGTCCGATCAGTTTAATAACCTACTGTGTACTGACATAATTACAGACATTGACATTGAAAGTGTAATTGTGCAGTTTAGCTTGCAAAAAGGACAGAAAATAAGACTTTGTTTCTTTCAGCTCTACTTGAGAGTAAAATGTTCGAAGTAAAGAATTCTTTTGTCAGTTATCCTAAAATGCAGATCTTCGTTACTTCATTACTTTATAAGTACAATGTATCTAATAATGCTCAAAATACACCATATTCACTTTTTTTCAAAATCCTATAGTAGGGTGGGGTCTGGGGTGCCTGCATAACTGAAACAATATTGCGAATCCACATGAATATATGGATAGCTACGACCCAGAAATTGCGTCAACTGTGCGCTCCCCCGAAACTTTTCAAGGGGCATATAACGATGCAAATTTGGCCACTGTGCAACCGTACAAGCGGATAAACTTAAGTTTTACATGGCTAATGCACTCCCAGCTGAGCTAAATGTCTTTAATTTAATTAATGAGGTGCATTACACACTCACGGCAATTGTTATTATTGTTACTTGTGGCTTCTTTGAGGAAATTACTTCCCCCCCCACCCCCCCCCCCAAAAAAAACCCTGCTGTGCAGACAATGAAGGACTTAAACATGGGGCATTTGTTTTTGCAAAACCAGTGTGCTTTTCCTCTATCATAACCATGTTTTTTTAACTACTAGTATATCTAAGCAATTCACAAATTCTATGTCACCAATGACATTTATAACCCTTTCTCATCTAACACAATGGTTAATGTGTTGTGTCACCTTGGCACCCATTTATTCGACAGTCATACCGGGAAGATATCATGTGTCTGTAAGATTAATCATGACAGGGTTACAATCTTAAAATGTAATATAGAAGCATAAATTATTCATTTCCAACATTTGTGTCATTTTATACCACCATGGTTTGATTAAACCAGCCAAATCCTGCTTCAACATGATAAACATGTCATTTTATACTTAAAGGGACTATGTCAACAAAAAGGTGATCCCTTTCAGCAATTTAAATGTTTTTATGTTAAAGAAATCAGCAATATAAAGGCGTATACAATATATAACGTATGAATAATTTACTACATTATAAGAATTTTGATTAAAAAAAAACATAAAGAAAAATAACCTGAGTGGGTATCGAACTCACGAAGACGGAGTCGTAAGAACAAATGACAGTAGACCGCTGTAACCAACTGCGCTATTCTGATTTGTGAAAATGAATGGCCATACTATGATTGCATATGAAACCCGCAAATATGACGTCAAAGTGTAAACAATAAAAGGGCCAAACAAACACATCCCACATTATATAATGATTTTTCTCTCAGAATGCATAAACTCTTTTTCCGTTATATATACATTATTTCAACCTTTATTATATGCTAATATTAATATTTTCAGATTTTTGTTCTGCAATTGCCCCTTTGGGGCCCTTTTTATTGACATAGTCCCTATAAAACACACTTAATTAAAGTAGGCAGGACAAACCAGTTATAAAAGATATGTAACTCCAGTTGGGTCAGCGGTATCAACCCTTATTTACATCCTTTTAAGTCTATATTTCTGGCAAATTTCCACACAATACATGTCGAGGATTGAGCATAGAACTTCAGCTGTGTCAGCAGTATCAACCCTTATTTACATCCTTTAAAGTCCACATTTCTGGCAAATTACCACACAACACAACCCATGTACTATTGAGAGGTGGGCTATACAACCACAACCCTGAAGTATTAGGCACTGGGAAAGCTCTGTTTACTACTTGTCATATTGGATGTATGTTTTGTAAACAACGGAACTCTGGAAGTTAAATCTACCAATTGGCTAAATGGCCCACCGACCATAGAAATTTTACAACAACCTGAAAAATATAAATAGCTGAAATATGTCTCGAGAATCTTTTGAAATCAATTTGAAAAACATGTTTTATAATGAGTAAACCAGTATGATTTGAACTTTGGTTATTTGTTTAATGTTACTCCAGTCAGTTTCCTTTATTAATATTGTGTTTTACTCGATGTTTAGCTCGAATGTGTAAAAAGCCTGTGTCTTATACAGAAACCCTCAAGTCCTTTTCCTGGATAGAACCAGTACTTGGTGTCTCTTGAGGAAGATCATTCGAAGGCTCCCCAAGTCGGGATCGAACTGGCGACCTCCCAATTTCAAGGTGGACACCATATGCATTACACCACTGCAACTCTAATTTAATTAGAAATTTGATGTTTTATTTGAATCTTGCTATATAGAATAATCTATCAATTTATCGCTATTTCGGGTCCCAACACCTGTTTCAGTGCATTAAATCAACTGTTAATTCGAAGTATGAATAATGAAGATCGAAATCAATTTTCACACCTTTATTGTTATTGTCAGCATTTGTCTCTGCTTGATTGTCACACCTTTATTGGGTGAATAATCGATTAAATGGAACTGTAAGTATCTTTGTATAATTATAGCTTGTCAAGCTATTGCAGCAACAAGCTTGAATAGCAAACCCGGAGTTCAAGTATTTATTAGGTTTTCGTATTTAAGTTGGATTTACGTTTTTTATGTCATCTGTTCGCATATACTTGCAACACATTCAAAATAAAATAACTTGTGCCTTGTATAATAGTCACAATGACTGGTGCAATAAGAAATAAAACAAACATCACTAGTATACATATTTGCAATTTTAGAAGAGTGATTCATATTAAAAGAATCTAGAAATGTATTATTTGAATAATCATTATTTCGAACTATTTTTATCCGTCCTGACGACTTCCAAATAACGTTGTTTGGCTGTATTGCGATTCGCATCATCACATTTCGACTGTAGCTACATAGTTGTATCTGAACAAATATGCTCTATAATGCATTCACAACTGGTTCCTAGTCACAACACAAAATAAAATTTAAATGAACTAGCCACAGACTTTAGGAATTTTACGATTTTAAGAAATTTACTTAAGTTTTCACTACGGAGCTTTGTGAAATGGGTCCTGCACACATTCAAACTTTATTAAGGCATAGACACTTATTATTGTTAAATGTGTGCCAAAAGGATCAATCCTGTCAGTATTTAGGAGGAAAGCTCCGACGAACTTGCAAAATGTGATTTATTTACTAAAGCAGACCATGGCAAAGATGGAACAAAGGGCGACAACTATTGTATTCAAACGGTTAAACAACACCAATACTATTGGCGTTGCTGCCTGGATTGGTTCCGCGGTTGTAATAGAATATTAAAATAAAATATCCAGAGGGTGGATCCCAGTCAAGTTACTGCCTTCATAAAGAAACGTTCAATATAATTTGAAAAAAAGCGAATATTTAAAAGAAAAATTTCAAAACGGCCAAAAAAAAATAATTATGGTCGGGGGCATAAATACATGGTCGGTCGGGTTAGTGGAAACAAACAACTTTTTTAAGGCTAAGGAAAATGGCCCAAACTCCTGGCGGCCATGTTTTTCAACAGAGTGGAAACTTTTGAGCAACGCCGGTAGAAAACCACCCAAGGAGCATTTCTGTGAAATTATTTGGAAACCCAACCAGTGGTTTCTGTCAAGAAAATTTGCAAAGTTTTCAATATAGTCATATAAATAAAAATAGTCCCTGGCTTCCATGTTTATCAACGGAGCGGAACCCTTTGGGCAACTTTGGAAAAAGTTGTGTCCAGATTGCATATTAAGAGAGAACTAAAACTAACATATTTGTTTACTGCACAGTAAAAAAACAATACCACATGTACTGTATATGCACATGGGCGCATGTGCGGTCCTTATTGTCCCAAGTCAAAACTGAATGTACCCGTTGCTGTAAGATAAACAACCAAATACATACTATTTACAAACAACAATGGTGAATTAAATAAACAACAAAAACATTTGCCCAAACACTGACCAAAAGATATTTTACCTGCTTTTAAAATAACACCTTTAAGATACATTAACCCAGTTTCAGAAACGAACCTGATATTATGAAACTAATGGTTGAAGAAAAATCAGACTGTATAAGAACAGATGACATCAAAATGCGATTAATATGCAAAGCACTTAAACCGGATAGTTTTCTTTCATGCCCCAATGAAAACACCGATCTCAATTTTCGCAATAAAATGTGAAATGTTTGACTTTATGGACAAAATAGGTATCATTTTACCCACCTTTGACATATATGCTGTCGGAAAATGTGGTCCATCATATCTATTTACATGTTTACTGAATACATGAATAAAGAAAGGAAAATAACGTAGAAAATTTAAAAAAGCTAGTCAGTTGATAAATTTGAAGTGTAGATATTTGAGAACAATTCATCGGGATTTGTCATGGAGTTATTTCAATTTAATACTGCTTGTGTAGGATCACATGTCACAAAAAACTTCATAAATTAACATTATTATTATACTTACAATTATTTATATATCTAAAGTAATATAGTACCAAAAGATGTAATCGGAGCAGGATGTGCTTCAAAAAATGATTGTTTAGACAAACAGCAGACACCTGCACCTGTTGGGGTGTAACAATATTACTCACTCGTATCGTGATACATCGTAATATTTTGCGATGTACTGCAATATATTGCCCATATCAAAATGAGAAGTTTTCTTACATATCTCACTATAAAACAGAGAAAATGCATTTATTGAACACTATTATCATTGTTTTAATATCAGTCGATAAAATATCCTACACTATTAAACAAAATATTTGCAAGATGTTAAATATCAAATTTACAAACTGCTACAAACTATTTACATGTACATACAATTATATACCTTTTCCATGTTCATACTTGTTCAAAACAGAAACACACATACAGTCTCACTTGGGCTGGCATTTATAAAGACCCTTAGTACAAAACTAAGAAAACAAGAGAGCCACATGGTCCGAAAGTACTCACGTGTGTATGAAGATCTCGATCTTGCGATTTCAGAGAAGATTTTTAAAGTAACTTTGCTATTTAAGTCTATATAAACCATGTGACGCCTTGGGCAGGCCAGTTTTGAACAATGCTACATACCAAATACAAAACCTCTGGGCCTTGCAATTTCAGAGAAGATTTTTAAAGCCCACTGGCCATATAAGTCAACAGAAACCACGAGACCCCGGGCCGTGGCTTCGTTTTACCCCAGGGGCATAATTAAACAATCTTTGTAGAGGACCACTATACAATGTTGCATACCGAATACAAAACGTCGGAGCCTTGAGATTTCATAGGAGAAGATTTTGCTATTTAAATCTATATACACCATGTGACACCTGGGCTGTGGCCAGTTTTGAACCCAGGGGAGTAATTTTCATAAACTTTGTAGAGGACCACTTAAGAATGTCACATATTAAATATGAAAGCTCTCAGCCTTCCGGTTTCATAGGAGAATATTTTTAAAGTATGAACTTTTAAAAATCTATGTTTAACTTTGGTGACCTACATATGCAGCAGACCGGAACATTTTGAACAAATTTGAAAGAGTGTCACCCAAGGATCATTCCTGTGAAGTTTGGTGAAATCTGCCCAGTGGCAACTGATATTTAATATTAAGTATTTCAATGCATTATAATAAACACAATGTTACACAGAACAAACAAGTAAATTGCATGGCACAACACACTAAAATTATCCCACAGGAACTTGCCAATACTAGTAGTATGCACAATTTGGCTTGGTGTGAGGTTCGTGCGCACATAAACCGGTTTAAACCCCCAATGTTTTGCATTGACCGTTCCAAGGCGGTGACCCCAGTTTTATTCATGTGTGTTTTCTGTTTGTTATGTGTTTTTGTGATGTCCTGTGTATTGTTTTTGGCAAATTGGAGTTTCGCCTTGTTTATATTTTGATACGTTACTGCATTAGATAAAGTTACTAATGTCATTACAATTAATAACTGACTTAAAATACGTTGTCTAAACCAAATTGACAACACTCAGTATCAATGAAGGATTACGCCTTAAATCTGTGAGGACTAAACACATTTGCCCAATTTTTTTTTCGACTTCCATCCAGTGGCTTCAGAGAATTTGTTAAAAGCAAAATACAATATGTTATTAACAAACAGACAACAAACAACTGATGACAAACCATGACTGACCTCACCACAGGTGAGCTAATAATCTGTTCATTGCATTCATGCTATATTTGGAAAGCATGCCACTGAGGCAGCGACTATTGATATGACTATTGTTGATATCAATGTTATCTTAGCTTTGTAAGACCTCGGGTTGCAATCCTCGACTTAAAATCTATCCCAACCACAGTCACGTCCACTAAGGCAGGAGGGAGGTCGTTACAGGTCCAGTGTCTGGCTTGAGTTCCATTCCCAATGCTTACTAAACTGAGGCCCTGGCTGACCTATCTGTCCTCCACACTTCAACTGTGTATACACAACAGAACAATATAAAGCTCACGTGGATGATAAGTTGATAAGTAGAAGAAATAGTAAGAAATTCATCAAGTTTTCTTGTGATTCTGTGAGTACTCAACAGGCCACCTGTAGTCGAAGAGAGAAGTGTTCTCCTATAGAACAAATGGGTTTTTGTCAGGAAGATAACACACATACCGATACGATCTTACATACCTATCCTTCAATTGAATACTTGTATTAAATAATTATTAATCAACCATTCACCACACTACTTTAAAATCACGTACCAGTGAATTAAACAATGTCATGGAACGCACATGCAGAATAATTGTTCTTATTTTGATTTTATTATATGCAGTCAGCAATAATTCCATGACAATCGCATGGTTTATATAGCAAAAGTATCACCTTATAGTCGACATGTGATGAACTTAAGTATTTCAAGATTGCTTTGACTACCATGCTGACAGTAAAGCTAGCCATACAATGAGTTATATAACATTAAACTATACCTGAGTTAGTTGCCAGGCCTATTTCACCATCTCCCGCGTCACCAATGCTGCTCAACAGTCGGTCTGTTAACGTGAGGATCGTGTCCACAGGCTCTTTCTGGCTCTTTTTAATGACAAATTGGTTATTAGACTAGCTTGGACTATGCGTCGAATAGTCAATGTAAAAATTCTAAATCAGTCTAAGGGAAACAACTCCAAATGCACATGTTCACCAAATTGTTCTATCTCACTTTGTAAAACATGGTGGTAACTTGAGGCCAAGGTTTTTCATCAACTTTATGGAATTTAGAAGTACATATCTTTATGAAACTTGTATACATTGTGTATACACTTTTAATGCCAAACACTTGAATATGTCAAGTTAATTTCATGGCACAACTCACACATTATTAGACTAGATCTTACCAATAGAATGCACACTATGGCTTGTTACTGGCCTTCATTACATCAAGCAACTAATGCCACTACAATTAATAATTGTCTTACAATACACTTTCTGACCCAAAGTGACAACACACAGTATCAAATGTGGATTCCTGCAAGTTTGATTCTGTGAGGACTGAACACATTTGCCCATTTTTTTCAACTTCCATCCAGTGGTTTCAGAGAATTTGTAAAAAGCAAAATACAAAATTCAGGGTTCTCATTAAGAACCGGCCTCCGGCCGAAATAACCGCTTTAAAGCTCATATTGGTCAGTTTAAATTTTCAAAAATTGCATATAATCACTTCTAGGATGCAACTATTTCCGCACTCATGTGCATGTTTTTTTCCAAAACAAACAACGTCTACACTGCAATATATGCACTATTTCACATATTGCTCTTGACTGAATCCGCGCGTCAATTATCGATTTAATCTAAACGTAGGCGGAGTCTTATTTACTACAGCTTACCAGTTAGCCAATGAGAACGCTTAAAATTTCCGATATGCGAACAAGGGTGTATCTGTAGAACGTTTGTCAAGCCTTCGATCCCATTTTACTTGCTAACGGTGCAAATAAACAGTAACACGATTTTCGCTGGGTATGCTTTGTTATCGGCATGCTTTTTTCACCTCATTAGATATAAATTACTAAAAATGAAAATAAGTTAATATAATTATTATTTTTGAGAATTAATCAGTGCTTGAAGACTATGACGACTATGACATAATTATGTTTAGCAATTTGCGTACGCTGATCGTGTCTAGCACGTCACATGGAATGTTCATAGAGCTACTAATTTATAAAAAAAAATCGACAAATTAGATCTTCTATTATTTCGGAATGAACGAGCTGTTTAAAATCACCATTGAGCACAGATTATATTAAAAAACTAACGCTCCAATAACCCTTTAACAAAGTATTGGAAGTGATGTTCTGGTCGAAAGTGAAAGTAATAGTATGTCAGCGTCTTTTTTGTTCCAGTTCATTGATTAATGCACAAGCGTGAGCTTGCATTGTTCAGATATGCTAGCATCGATTGATGATGCCGTCCTTGTGTCAGTCGTGTAACACGCTTTTAAGGCTGTAACCGCAGTTGGCTACATGTCAAAGACATTTGAAAAAAATGACCCCATTGCTATGGGTGTTGCTAACGGCTTGCAGTATCAGATAAAAAGCTACTTCATGACGTCGCGCTCTTTCAGTAGTTTAAAAAAAACATAACGTCTCAGGTTTTTCATGGAGTTCTTTGATTAAATGAGGAATACTGAAAAGTAATCAGAACAATGTGATGTTATTTAGAGAATTTTAAATGTTACGTTGAACATGTGCAATTACATTTCTGATGGGTGTGTCGTAACAAGACGCCCTGGGCCCTCTAGATGGTTACATTTTCGTTTTGGCCTATTCAGTCAAAAGTTATTGAGAACCCTGAAATGTTGACAACAGACGATGACTGACCACAACTCTGCAGCTCACACTTGAGCACCAAGTTCAGGTGAGAAAAAATCCATTGATCACAATCTTACTACATTAGGACGGCATGCTACTGAGGCAGCGACTGTTGAATATATTTATGTACCTTACCTTTGCACGACTTGGGGTTCAACCCTCGACTTGACAACTATCCCAACAACAGTCACTTCCACCTGGTAGGGAGGTCGGTACAGGTCCAGTGTCAGGTTCGAGTTTAATTGCTGCCTCTTACAGAACTGGAGTCCCTTGCTGACCAATCTGTCCTCTGTACATCAACTGTGAATACACAACAGATTAATAAGGCATTCATGTGGATGTTGTTTTGGTATAAAACACATTATGTTACATTGACTGTTCTATTAAACAACTGAAGTGTAATTAATATATATAAATATTCCTGTTTTGTTGATTGTTTTGCTATAATGTAGAAATATATATTTTTTTGTTATTACACTGATCCAGGCAACGAAGGTTACAATCATTAAAACTGAATAATCAACATGACAGGTATTTAAGGCAAAATAATAAGCACACACACTGAACATAAACCTGAAAACACATAAACCATATACATAATTAAAACATTACCTGGACACGGGAGTGTCCATTATTAACTCTTGCGTGACCACTGCTGCACAAACCAGATCCCAGTCATCGCTGCCAGTCAGTGGTGGAGGACCATCACACTGGAGAGACTGTGTATGTAATCTGCCACAGCAGCAGCCTAACCTGGGTGGAGGACCATCACACTGGAGGCTGTGTATGAAATCTGCCACAGCAGCAGACTGACCTGGGTGGAGGACCATCACCCTGGAGAGACTGTGTATGTAATCTGTCACTGCAGCAGACTGACCTGGGGCCAGTTTACAAAACATCTGAAATTAAACTACATTAAAGTACATATAAATTAGTCAATCCCTAACTGTTATGTAAACAACAGTAAACAATACCAATGATATTTAGTGAACCCGTAGCCCGATGTCATTTGCAAGAAACCTACACTTTAACAGTGCCATATACATGTATAACAATAATGCACAATGCCATACAAATGTTAGGAACAAGAGGCACACAAGTGCCTGTATCGCTCCACTGGCTTATTCAGATTGGAGCGACAAAAACGAAAAATTATGACTATAGGACAAACATAAGATTTAACTACAGCTGTTCTGGAATACAGCCCTAGCCCTGACATTTCCCAGTTTCAGCATTCTCATAGTACAAGCAAGCTGTAATCTGGAGTGGAATTCAGGGGAGGAAACTAAACCATCCTTTATCAAATGGTTCCTGTTCATGAGTTCTAATTACTTTTGACACATCCCAGAGCAACAGATAACTGCTTTTTCCAAGAAGTAATAATTTGGGAGTAAATGTACACTCCCTCCAGAATTTTTGGGGGTAAATTTACAGTCTAAATAGGATAATTGGTGTTTAATTTACATCCAACAAACTTTAGACTATGTGGAGAAAATTGAATATTTGCAACACCATTTGAATACCATACATGTAGGTATTGTCTCATGATACATGTGTGCATTACGGATATGTTCACAGGTGTGTGGATTTTTTATGCCCGACTTGTCCGATGTGGGATATTTTACCATCGGACAAGGAAATTTTCCTGTCTACTTGTCCACGGACATGGACAAATTCAGGGTGTGAAAATGATGTTAAATCATATTATTATAATAAACAAGAGGCTAATGATAATCAATTATTTTTTTGTTCAAATGTCAGAAAAAGATTTAAATTCACGATGAAGTAATTTTAGAAATAATAAACAAGAGACTAATGATAATCAATGACCTTTGTGTTTCCGTTTCAGGAAAAGTGTCAAATTCACTATCATTATCATAATCTTCATACTCAATGGTTCACATTTTCAATATTGTCAAAATTATCAAAATAGAATTCACTGACTATTTCCAATTCTTCAAGAAATCTGAGTCTTTATGGAAGATAAGTTCAGGCGAGACATTACTACAACCATTAGATGATAACTGACTGTCAGTCATATCAAAATATTACCGTTTGACTCAAAATTCTACATTTTATT
The DNA here is from genome assembly GCA_027627225.1 of Congeria kusceri. Lineage (NCBI taxonomy): Eukaryota > Metazoa > Mollusca > Bivalvia > Myida > Dreissenidae > Congeria > Congeria kusceri. The sequence goes on from CM051024.1 coordinate 37,984,466, forward strand.
AAAATGTAAACAAACAATTGCCACTAGAAGGTCGCGGTCGCCATTTTTTTACTTTCGTTTTAGGTTTGTTCATTTGTTAGTTTGTAACAATAATTTTACAATTATTCGGTCATGGTCACATAAAACAGTAATGGTGATTGAAAGAAAACACTTACCTTGATAGAAGACCGGTTAAATCCAAAGTGCAATGATACGCGTCAAACCAATATTTATATCGAAATGTGTCAGACTTAAATGTGGCTAATGTTGTTATTTAGGGCAATGGCCTACTGCTGTAAAAGGGGAGTAATCAGTTCATAACGCAATCAAAAAGGTCAAAGTCAACAAATTCAGTAAGAATGTACATTATACAACACAAGTTAGATAATATTTTTATTTATTTAAAAAGATCAACTCTAAAGTCCTTAAAAATAAGAGCAATTTAAACTAATTTCAGTGCAAATTTGGTGACGTCATTTCAAACGACGTTTTATCAAAAAGACGCTTGCCGAATTAGCACCAAAAGTCTCAGAACACGCCACTTATACTCGTACATTTGAACAACAAAATGTGTTTTATTCATTACTTAATGAAAATATATAGTAGGAAGTCCTAGAACAAAAACTATATTTTTACTTGGACGAGTGTCTGTTGCTTGCGGACAAGTAGAATTTTGCAATGAACTTATCCATTAAGAAGTACACACTTCTTATATTTCCGCTCCCCTTATTCATTTTTTGAACTTCTGTAATCAGTGCAATTCTTTTGTTAATGTTCAGTATATAGTCAAGCTCCATGAATGTCACATTCTTTGTAAGCTTTTGGAATAAAGGACTTTTCTTGCGTCAATTGTAGTCTAATCAACTGACTTAATATGCACAACTTTAGTTTTAACCACTGGCAAGTAATAACGTTGTGAATTCAGTTTCTATACACAGGTTGTAAAAGTTCTATTGACACCAAAAACATTTTGTTATAATTTGAGTCGTATGCACTGGTAGAACTTGTCTACATTGTATCATTAAGTTGGAAGGATATAACACATTAATCACTGGAACTAAGTTGTAAAGTTCTTTGTCAACATAATGCTGTTTAATTAAAGCCACTGAATCCACATTGAGCTCAAAATAAATACCACAAACATTAATATTATTTGTTTTAATCACACAAATTAGCATCAACCCATGTTAAGAAGATTTATCAAAGTTGCTGTAGTTATATCAGCAATTCGTGAAATGGAAATTTTTTCCAACCCTGAATAATATCGTCATTCAAGACAGATTTGGTGGCTTTAATATAAATTGCTTATTTGGATTTCACTGACTCGCCATACATATATACTGTGTCCAAAATATAAAATATACTATACTTCATAATGTACTGCCTTTAAAGACAACGTTTGACCTGGATGCATTAATATACTTGTGATATAAATACAAAATCTGCATCTTTTTTACAGTGATCTCATAATATGGTTAAACTTTTTATCCCGACATTGGCAGGACTTAGCGTCACTTTGACATACCTGAAGTCCCTATAAACCAGCGGTCAATGATACAGTTTAAAGTAATGCATAAACACTCGATGTTAACAAATAGAACCAAGTGTAAAAATATTATTAGGGATAGAAAACCAATTGAACATAACTGAAAAATTGAGTTAAGAGTTAGAGATACTTTTTATATACAAAAAGGAAGACTGTTGGATGTTATTTTCCACGCTGACATAAGCGGAACATTAAAATAATCGAGTTAAAGATAACAAAGTTCCGCTGTATTACTACATGTGGAGACAAACCCCATTTCCACACTGCTTTGTAAGTAAAGCAAACAAAACTCATCATAGTTTTGTCTGAAAATCTTGTGTGATACAATACTTTTCTTTCGGAAACATTTCTGCTGGGTTTTAATTTCTCCTTAAAACAAAAACAAAAAATACATTCAATACATAATACAGGCGTGTAACAAGTAACATCTCCATTACAAAATAGCAAATTCTTAAAGCACCAAATCATGTCTATCGAAAAACCAAACATTTCCCTGCTCCCATTAGGCCTGTCCCACACTTTGGCTGGCGTTACTGATCAATAACTGCTGCAACTCGGGTGACGATGAGGTTCTTACTTTACTCAGCGATGCCCGCTTTTACGAATGAGTTCTGAAAACAAATATAACATTTTGTGAGTTCCGCAATATATTTAAAAATGAATCTTTAACTATGTTGACTGGTTTATTCGTGTGTATATGTACAAACACCCAGGAAAGATGGTATGTGGCTTGGAAGTCTACAATCTACAGTGAAGCATAGGCTACTACCACTCTCAATCTGTCTTGCCAATTTAATGATGCTTGTGTTCCAGTTACTGAAGGTTACTGAAGGTTCTGGTTAGTTGTTGATGACAATTATATTTTCAAGATTCAATTAGATTCAATAGTTATGAAAAATATTCAGTTGCAAAACAGCAGGAAAAACACGGAAGCGGAAGTCACATGATCAACCATAAGTCAACCTAACTACCGAAAACCGCAATAATTATCGAAAAGCTGCCTATTTGCAAAAGACTAAAAGGATATGGGGTAACACACTCCCCCTATTCGAGAAAAGTCGTCCCGACTTAAAACCTGAGACAATATCAAAACAATTCAACACACCTGAGCAGTAACAGAGACCAAAGCTTTCTCTGAAGCAATACCCAAGGCAAACCAGAAATAGAAACACACAAAGAACAATACTCCCCAGACCGAACCTCGACGATAACTTAAAGTTCCCATGGCTACACTATAGTAGAATTTTTTTTTAATAAACATAAACATATATCTGCATCAACGATAATTCTGAAAATGAAATAAATTCATAATTTTTTTTTTCTTAGATACAGATCTAAAAATAATCAAATTATGTACAAATTAATTACACATGCATGTACAAACAAGTTCTTGTTTGCCCCTCCCCTGCCTGAAGAAAATCAAAATTATAACTGAAACAAAATACAGTTATATATGATGGTATCAAGAACACATATATCTGGCAAAAGTCAGAAACTTATAGTACACAGCATGACCAACATAAAACAAGATAAAAACTAAAACACATGAATACACACATCTACTTATTTATAACAGAAGAAATTAACTTTGCTGTGAGATTGACTTGCTCCATATGAAGTTTTAACAGTTTATCTACAGCTTCCTTATCACTTGCTGTTTGTTGATATACATGGTAGTCTCCAAACCAGTTCAGTTTCTTTCGAACCCTAGACGATCTTCTAAGGCCATCTTGTCTACTGCTGTATTCAGTATTCCTTACTTCGTTAGCGCCATCTTCTTCGACTTCATTGTCTTCTTCATTATCCTCATTTTTTTCTCATCATTCCTCTGAGATTCTTGTAGAGAATTTCTGCCTTCCTTACTATCATCCACTTCATCACGCTGGCGCTCTTGAATTTGCTTATCTTCAGTTTTCTCAATTATTTTCTGTCTTTCTTGACTTTCGCTGTGACCGTCCGGTCGACTGTCAGTCCCTGTGAGGGATATGAATCCAACTTCTTCTTCTGAATCTGACTCAGCTTTCTGTTCCATATTCCTTTCATCTTTGAATTCCTTTAGTTTCTTCTTTGCATTCTTCAAAGATTTCCTTCGGTCATTTTCCAAACTTCTAGTTTCTTCTGATGCCTCAATCAACAGCAAGTGATTCCGGTGTAATTTCTTAACCTCTCCATCTTCAGACTTTACGAGGTAAACCGGAATATCCTTATTTGGTTGTTCTATGACCTTGTATGGACTTCCCTCAAATGTATCTGCTATTTTATGTTTCCCTTTATGAGCCAATATCTTCACAAGTACTGTATCATTAACTCTCAATTCTGATGCTTTAGCTTTTCCATCAAAGTACTTGTTCTGTTTTTTTTTAGATTTTTCCAATGCCTCGTTTGCTATCAATCTTGAAGTATTCATCTTTCCACTAAGTCCTTCATGTAATCCGATGTTACAAAACTGGCAACACTCTCTGTTGCAAAAACAGCATCTATGGGCAACTTCGCCTTTCGTCCAAACATCAGCTCAAATGGCGAGTAACCGGTTGACTCATGTTTCGTTGCATTGTATGCATAGACCAGATGCGGCAAGTATTTTTTCCAGTTTTCTTTTCTATCCGGTTCTAATGTTCCCAGCATGTCGAGAAGGGTCCTGTTGAATCATTCTGATTGACCGTTACATTGAGGGTGAGAGACAGTTGTCCTGGTTTTCTTCATGTCCAAAAGTATACATAATTCTTTTACTAATTCAGACTCGAAGTTAGTTCCTTGGTCGGTATGAAGTTTTGCTGGGATACCATAGTGAAGGATGAAGTTGTGTAATAGAGCTTCTGCAGTAGTTTTCGCAGTTTGGTTCTTGGTAGGAACTGCAATTGAATACTGTGTATAGTGGTCAGTTATCACTAAAATATTTCCAATATTTCCTTTGCAGGGGTCTACTGTCAAGAAATCCATACACACAAGTTCAAGTGGGAAGGTCGATGTTATGTTAACTAAAGGTGCTTTACTGGTATTTGACTTTCTTCTAAGGCATCTAGAACAATTTTCCACATGCTTACCTATCTCCACTGTGTAACCTGGCCAATAAAATCTTTCCTTGGCTAATGAAATAGATCTCTCCTTTCCTGGATGGCCAACATCAGTGTGAATTCCCTTCAATACATGATCCTTGCAGATTTCTGGTAGAACTAATTGATAAATATCTTGCTCATTTTCTGTAGACTTTCTGTAAAGCAGACTCCTAATCATTACTAAATTCTTGAAATTTCTTGACATTGTCATGTGTTTACTATCAGTTTGTATGGTCTTTTGGCTTGGCATACTCTTATCAATGGTAGCTCTTACCCATACTCCAACTATTGGATCCTTTCTCTGTTGGGTCCGTAACTCACGTATCTCCACTTGGGCCATTGGCGTTGCTGTTTCTGTAACATCTAGAATGTTAAGTGAAGCAGAGGGTAAAATCTATATCAATGGAGAAGTGTGGATTGAATTACAAATGGCTTTAACTGTACTGTTCTCAAGTCTTATCTGATTGTTCTTGCTCTGTGTCTGGGGGTATCTTGAAAGAATATCTGCATCTATGTTTGTTGAACCAGGTCTGTAAATGATATCAAAGTTATAACTACTAAGAGTAGCAACCCAGCGCTGACCTGTCGCGTCTAATTTAGCAGAGGTCAAAACATGTTTCAACGGATTGTTATCTGTGTATACAGTGAAGTGGTTCGGAAGAAGATAATCTGAAAATTTCTCTGTTACAGACCATTTCAATGCCAAAAATTCAAGTTTGAAAGCGCTATAGTTCTTTTCTGATTTTGTTAAACTCCTGCTTGCATATGCTATAGCTCTCTTAGATCCATTTTGGGTTTGATAAAGGACAGCTCCCAATCCTTCAGTGCTTGCATCAGTGTGCAACTCAAAAGGTTCATTGAAGTTTGGATATGCTAAAATTGGTGGTGAAGTGAGGATTTCCTTCAAATTATCGAACGTTTTCTGATGGATCTGTTCCAATTTCCAAGGTTTGTCTGATCCTTTTTTCTTGTATTTCTTTGGTGATGTAGGGTCAAGTAACTCTGCTAAAGGTTTGGTGATTTTAGAAAAGTCCTTAATAAATTTCCTATAGTAACCAGCAAAGGCTAGGAATGATCTTAACTCGTTGGCATTCTTTGGAGTCAGATAGTTCTTCATTTTTTCAATTTTCGCAGGGTCGGTTCTTATTCCGTTTTCAGATACAACATGTCCGAGGTACGCAACTCTTCTTTGTAGAAAGTAACATTTTTCTGCAGATAACTTTATTCCACATTCAGTTAATCTGGTAAGAATCAAATTTAGTCGTTCCAAATGTTGCTGGTATGAATCAGAGAAAACAATCAAATCGTCGAGGTAACTTACGCAAATTTTCATGTTGTAATTTCCAAGGCATTCTTCCGTCAGTCTTTGATATGTCGCTGGACTGTTGGTTAAACCGAAAGGCATTTTTCTATATTAAAAGAAACCTAGAGGGCCTACCGTGAATGCTGTTCGTTCTTCATGTCCCTTTACTATACTTACCTGATGATATCCACTCTTCATATCTATGGTTGAGAAAACCTTTGCTCCATGGAGACAATCAAATACATCCTCAATCCTAGGTAGAGCATACGCGTCTTTAATAGTTCTGTTGTTTAACATTCTGTAATCTACGCACATTCGTAACTTGCCATTCTTTTTCCGTGCTAATACCACATTCGAAGCCCAAGGTGATTTTGATTTAGTTATGATTTCTCCCGCTAAAAGTTGTTCCAAGTGTCTTCTAACTTCATCAATCATGCCTGGTGGTATTCTGCGATGACGTTGTTTAAATGGAGTTTCGTTCTCTAGATCTATCCTGTGTTTGATGAAATCACAACTTCCTATGTCCAAGTCTGATTTTGAAAATACATGTTCATGTTTCTTTAAGAGTTCTTTCAGTTGAGTTTCTTCTTCCTTGTTCAAGTTTTTTCCAATGTGAATGTTGTCAAAGATGTTGAAGATGTTTTCTTGTTCAATATTTTCTAAGACGGCTTCATCAATGTTGACTGGCTGAAGTTCTGCAATAACGGCTCTAGGTGTTATGTTGACTGTGTTATTGGTGAGATTCAAAAGGTTGACAATAACGGTATCATTATTTCCATACTGGAAGTTGACCACTCCTGGTGTAATTTCTACAAAATCTGGTAGCTTAGAATCTTTGGTCTTTGTTATCATTGCTGAAGTGGGTTGATGGTAGATCTCCTTGTCAGTATAACACTGGATGTCAATGGACTGGTTAGGACCAAGAGTAATGTTATTCCGGATTGCATTTCTTACAGTAGCTATCCTATCATTGTTCCTTTTCAGCTCTCTGTCTCTTATGGTTAAACATCTAAATGCTAAAAACCATGGAGTATGTAAATCTCCACTCAAATATTTTGGACCAAGTTCTGTTTAGCAATTATTCATAAGTTCTTGTAATATGTTAGTACCAAGCAGTATAGGGGTATTCTTATTGTACTCTGTGTCTGGTACAACTAAAAAAAAACATGCCAATGATGCAAGGTTCTTGATCCCTGTATTCATTTCAGCTTCTATGTAACCATGATATGGTAATTTGGTTCCACCAGCACATTCAATATTCAAAATGTTGTTCAATGGCTTCAGATGTTTATGTTTCAGATGAGTTTCAAAAAAATGATTTGAGCATGTTGATACACATGATCCAGTGTTGCACAATGCAGTAGTTGGTGTTCCTTCAATATTAATGCTGACTTCTGAAGTTTTTCCAATAAGTTTTGGGTCTTTCTTCAATTGAGTGCCCATATTGTGACCCTTCAAAAAGGCACTTCCTAGTTTTCCGGGCAATCCCGAGCAATATGGCCCCTTCTGTTGCAATTGTAGCAGATTGGTTGGAAAGTAGTTCCAGCAATGGGACGCTGTGGTCTGTATTCACTACTTCCTCTACCATGTCCTCTGTATGGCCTACTTGGTGGTCTATTTCCGCGGCCTCCTCTAAAATGTCTTGGACCTCTGATGCTGTATCCTCTGGGCTGGTAATTCTGGTAGTTTGGCTGATACTGTTGATAACCTTGTTGGTGACCTTTACCTTGTTGGTATCCTGGACACTGAGAGAAGTTTTGTTGCATCTGTTGACCTGGACCAAATGACTGTTGATCTTGATTAAACTGCTGCTGACTCTGACGTGGTACTTGTTGTGCAGATATACCTTCTTCTTGTGTAGTCTGTTGTTTACATGGCATTGTAGATTTCTCTTTTACTAGTTTCTCTATCCTCATGTTAAGTTTTTCCAGAAGAGATGACATTTTATCAATATGTGTTTCAATCCTATCTTTCTTCTTGTCTGTTTTTACATTCGCATTACATGTTACTGCGTCATTTGGTGTCGATTCATTGTCAAGTTCATTTTCTATTGACCTCACTTCTTTTCTCAATTTATCGTAGTCACTTATACTCTCAAATTTAAAACCTGACAAGTGTTTCAATTTTGATGACAATCCTTTAATGTAGTTTCAATATTGGAGAAAAATGGTTCTTTTGCGTGTTTAATCATATTATTGACCCTGTTACGAGCGTGTTTGAATTTTGCCCAATTGTTTGGAGATGGATATTTGATAGCGTTCGAGTTAAGTCGGTCGCGTTTTCGCGCAAATGTGCGTATCATAGAGTCATACCATGGTTTGTCATTTGGACGTACGGTAACAAGTTTGTACGGAATACATGATTTCATCAATTCTAGTAATTTGTTAGTGAATAATACAGTAGCGTCTTCAACATTTGACATACTAATAAATTCCAATTTTTCGTTGTCAATTAAGTCATTTAGACGTTGAAAAAAATCTGCACGTTTGTAAAGCGCGATGATCACTGACTGAAACATCATTTGGAATTACTTCACTGTCCAATAAATACAGATTATCGGAGACAATAATTGGGTCAATTAAAGTAGCAGTGTTGGCCGTGACTCTGGTTGCTTCCGTAATGACATTACCTAAATTAAATAGAGTCATAGGCTGTTTTAAGCGGTGTAATCTTTTTAACTGGTCTTCATTTATGTCACCGAGCATGATTAAAGTTTGGTTTATAGACAGACAGACAGACAGACAGAGTAAGCAATATGATCTTAAGCCTAAATTACTTTGTCAATTGTGTGATTCTTTTGTTGGCTCCATGTTATGTTATGCCTCTGAAATATAGGGATTTAATAAATCTAAAGAGATCGAACGCATCCATTTAAAATTTTGTAAAAGGTTGTTAAATGTAAAAATAAACACATGTAATGCTACGGTATATGGAGAGTTAGGTAGATACCCGTTATATGTAAATAGATATGCACGAATTGTTAAGTATTGGTTTAAAATTATTAACAGTAAAAATATTATTATACAAACTGTGTATAAACAAGCAGTGGATGATTGCAACAAAGGATACAACAATTGGGTTGCGGATGTTAAAAAATTGTTAAATCAATACGGATATTCCTATGTATTTGAAAATCCCAATGTTACTAACACTCATGCTTTTGTATGTGAATTCAAATGTAGAATTATTGACACATTTAAACAAGAATGGTTTGGTAATATGAATAATAGTTCTGTTTTAGACATGTATAGAATGTTTAAAACATCACTCGAATATGAAGACTACTTAGATTTATTACCCAAGAGCCTACGTTTTTACTTTGTAAGATTACGGGCGTCTGCCCATCCATTGAGAATTCAAACAGGCAGATACTCCCGTAACAATATCCCTCGTAACGAACGTTATTGCCTATGTTGTAACCAAATAGATACAGAGGATGAATTTCATTTCACTTGTATATGTCCTTGTTATCGTACACCCCGAAACAAATATATTAAATGTTTTTACTATATCAGGCCATCTGTTGTTAAGTTCCACATTTTATTGACATCAACGTGTAAATCTGAGATTGTTAATTTATGTAAATATGTAAAAGAAGCTTTAACTATACGAAATACTATTATAAATACCACGTAAATTATTAACAATAATGCAATGTAATATACTTTCTCTAACTTTTAAACCATAGCTATATTTATTTTAATAATTATTTTGTTTTTATTTTATTTTCCGCAAAAGTATTTTGTCTATCTTTACTGCCTTTAAAATTGTATATTTTTTGTTTTTTTTCGTAATATTGGTTATTGTATAATTAAATTGTTTTCATTGTAACATATTGACAAGTGATAGTAATTTATTTAAAAATTATAAGTTCCATGAAAATTAGAATTTTTTCGCAAATTTGGTTTTTGTATAATTAAATTGTATTTATTGTAATATATTGATACGTGACATAACTTTATTTCAAATTTGTATGTAGTTAAGACGATGTACATATGTATAAGTCTAAATAAATTGTCTGTCTGTCTGTCTGTCTGATAAATTAATAAATTGTAATTCATGCGGAATGGCTGAGTGGGTGTTTAACCGATGGCTTAACATAATTAGAAGGTTCAGTTCAAGGACAGGATTTCGACTTCGGAATAAATATTAAGTAATCGTTTAATAGTAGATGTTGATATTAGTAACCTAGTACATAAAATTAATAGACAGGCCTTATAGAGATCACATTATGGGTCATGACGGAATAACAATACATACACACACAACACCACATCATAACAAGCAAACGCAATAGAACAGACAAACGGCACGTGTATAAATATTTACAGGCTATTTACAGACTATTCTTCCAGCAAACAAACAGTGCCCTTGGCTGGAGAAATAAAATTATGTTATATATATAATATGTACAAGTATTACATCTGAAGGCGAGAAAACAACAACATATACTACAATGTGTACATGTTTGTAAACTGGTATTTAATTTTATGCAATTTTGATGAAACCCATGGACATGTAGTAAGATAGCACGACGTGCTGTGTTGTCATGTTAAATGGGGTACCTAGGCAAGTGTTTATCAATTATTTTAAATACGATTATGCATGTAATAAAAGAAATAGTTTATATTAAAGAAGAAACACAATTCAAGAGGTATCGGACGATGATCATCGAATAGTTCATATAAACTATCGGTAATGATAAATGTGCATAGCCTATCCGATAGTAGATAAAATTACAAGAAAGCGTTTGTTGTGGCTAGAACTATCAAATCCGGCTACAGATGTTTTCGTGTGTGATTCGACGACACTCATGAGCTGGTTGACTGACTGTTAGGTTTGAATGAATCTAAGTCACCGATGTGGTTGATTCTATGAACTTTGGACTTGGAGTCCTTAACCAGAATGTTCCGGTCAGACGACCACGCGCCAAGGAGACGCCCGGTTTTAACGAGCGACCTAGCACTGAAAAGAAGGGAGCTTCGTTTGGATGTTAGATCCTCGTTGATGAAAGTGTTCTTGTAGCCATGATCTTTAAGTTTTGATGAGTAGTAGTTGTAAAATCGCTATGAATCAAATGTACAAGAAGTACCGATATGCGCACGCGCACTATTTATCACTGTTGTGTGAGTATGAAAGCTTTTTCGAGCGTGATTTTATAGTTATGAGTTCGAAACCTGCTGAAACCGTGCATCGAAAAAAATATATATTAGGCATTGTATATATTCCTTCTTAACAATTACATCAATAAATTATTGCTACTAGAAAAATAAATTCGTGAATAACTGGAATACGTCTTGTTTTAATACGAGTCTATATTCATGGGAAATACAGTCGATATGCCCCTTTAACATGATTTAGGACGACAAACGAGTACTTTTAGGTCGCCATGTGCAAGAATACAGCCAATAATTTGATAATTATGTCGTGTGAAACAGTTACTGGCATGATTTATATTGCATTACTGTTATTTTTATGATTATAAAATTTTAGCTCTATGTTTATGTTTATTCGTGAATAATTTTGAAGGGTTTAATAAACTTGTTTGGCACATGTATGTTACAAAAGTTTAAGTTTAACATAATTTGTTAACACATTAAATGAAATCAAATTCAAATTTTACGAAAACAATTATGAATCGATAGACGCGTCTTTCTTTTAGTGTCTTTACCCCCAACGAAAGTACACGAGGCATCATTGAGTAATTTTCAAATAAAATCTATTACAATGTCAATGATTCACCTATACAATATCACAATTCACAAAGCGAAACCCCTCGATCGACTTCGGAAAATATCTTGAGTATTGGTGCTTACCGAAAAAAGTTCATTTGCGCCGCGCATGAGCTCGGCGTCTATTAAAAGTGATGAGTCTTACCGGAAGCATATGGACTGAGCGTTATTATATTTAATGTTTAAAACACTAAATTGACGTTGCTGAGTCCAACTGAGTATTGTATTGAACTATACGCTTTAAGAACAGGTTATATTTCCACTTTCGCCAACACTTTCGATACGTACTAGATAATAAAATATGAAACTACTACGTGCTTGTATTAAAAAGAAATATCATGCAATTAATTGCTGATCCGTGTTAATTTGACTGGTCGCGGAGTCAAAATTGAATTTGCTCCTGCGTCTACTCTAAAACTTCCAGAAATAGGTTGTGAATCATTCTTAATAACATAGAAGTGAAGGCTGTTACATGTGCGTAGCCGGTAGCTTGTGGTGGGTTTGTGTTTTGTTCGCATATTTGTTTTGACGCTGAAGTGTTTATTTTAAACATTCATCGTCATAATTTTAAAAATGTAGGTGTTAGAAATAAAGTATATATTCAATGTCATTCATTTCTTATACAAGTTCTTAACTTTGTTTATATGTGATCAATGGCACACTTCTGTTTAAAAATATCATTATGTAATATGGTTATTTTTGCGACCCTGTATTTTATTTTAACAAACACTAGCACGAAGTCGCTGAGACAACTGAAAAGTTTTGCCTTATAACGTTCGCTTAATGATACGTTATTATGTACAAATCAGTTACTTTCAATATGTATTTAACCGACATATATTGAAATCAATTGCAGCTCGTTGCCTGTACAATTTGACTTGTCATACCTCTCTACAGCTTCTATAAATGGCATTGCTGTATCTCCAGGAATAGTAGTGAATCATCATTTCGCGCGTAGTTATTGCATGTGATGTTAGCTTTGCAGGCACCAATTAAGGCGCGTAAAGACATTGTCAGTAGTGTTCTACACTGTAACGTTTAAAGCGTTGATGCTAATTAATAATGTAGAATTTTAAGTTTTAAATACAACATATTTTGTTTATTTTAGTCGTTTGCTATGTAAGAAAAATGCTGTAAATACGTAATATTGTAAAGAAATGTTTTTCGTTACGAGGTCATTCTTATTTGTCTAATTTGCGGTCTGCCACAAATTACGGAATACTAATGCATAACATTATAACTGTAACACGATAAAATGTTGTTTCCGTCAATAAAATCTATTTTGACTTTTAACTCTCAACTACGTACGACGCCCTTTGATACTTTGCATCAATCTTTTTCCTTGTTGAATATTTTAATGTGACATGCTAATGGTTCCGGACTCATGTCGATTTCGCAGAAAAATGCATTGTTAGCTCAGAATGATTTTATGTGAATCTCTGAAATAACACTGAATATATATCCTGCTTAGGAAAATGAAAGTTTTCGGAAACATATTAAGTAAGGCATAAAAAAATATGTTTGTTTCAGGTAACATGACCAAAAAAAATACGGTAGGTAGGTAGTGATTTTTTTATCATTTTTTTAGTGAATGGTCTATTTGGAGCGTCTAAAACTGAATGAATATTCAAATTAATATAACTTCAACATTGTTTTGAAGTGAATGTTTTAATTAAACAACTTTTGGTGCAAATGTTTATCATTTATGCACTTAAAATATGATACAATTATTATATTATTATATAAATTTCCAAATACATAAAAATCATTACAATATGTGAAAACCAGGCCACCTGTCCAGTTTACATCTATATTAATGTCAATTTGCAAGGCACTGATTTTTATTATTAAATGGTCATATCGTATCAAACTGTAACCGCAGTGAACTGAATATAAACAAACGTTTGTGCTTGTTAAGATTTATACATCATTACTGAATAGATCCCAGATGTACAAGTTTACTGTTTCTTAAAGTTATGATACAGCTAACGCTTCATTCTTCAGTATAGTTATTATACCCCCACAAACGAAGTTTAAGGGGGTATATAGGAGTGAGCTTGTCGGTCCGTCGGTCAATTGGTCCGTCGGTCTGTCGGTCTGTTGGTTTTTCGTTTTCGGATGATAACTCAAGAAAGGCTTTACATATTCAATACTTTTTGGTACACATGTGCAACATCATAGAATACAGGTCATGTTCGATGTTGGTTACAAACCACTACATTTTGACCGAGTTATGGCCCCCTTTCGACATAACATTCCCTAAAAACATGGTTTCCGGATGATAACTCAAGAATGGCTTGACATATTCAAATCATTTTTGGTATACATGTGTAGCATCATAAAATACGGGTTAAGTTCGACATTGGTTACAAATCACTCAATTTTGACAGAGTTATGGCCCTATATTTGACTTAAATTCAGTTTCCTGACGATAACTCAACAATGGCTTGACATATTAAAATAATTATCGGTACACATGTGTAGCATCATAAAATACAGGTCAAGTTCGACTTTGATTACAAACCACTAAATTTTCAAACGGCTATGGCCCCTTTGATACTTAAATTCCCGAAAAACATGGACAATAACTCATGAAAGGCTTCACATATTTAAATAATTTTTGGTACATAGGTGTAACCTTGTAAAATAGAGATCAAGTTTAAGTTTGGTTAAAAACCACTAAATGTTGACAGAGTTATGGCTCCTAGGGAAAATAAATTTTTCCAAATACACTGTTGACCATTCACAAATTAAAGCATTCACTTTCTCCATTTCTTTCGAGTGGATGCTATAGTTTTGTGACAAGGCCATGTTGTGGGGGTATATCCGTCACTCATGTGACAATTCTAGTTAAATACTGAAATTATTCAACAGATAACTTTAAAAGGATAGAAAAGTAGATAAATTAAAAACATCTGTCATTTTTGTCAATTTTAAATGAGTATGGGTCAACTACTACAAAAATTACCATCATAAAAATTTTACTTTAATACTTCATAGGAAGGAAGTATTGAATGCGATGCAGCCATTAAATGATATGACAATGTATGTGAAACGCTTTGAACAAATTAACAGAAAAGTCGTCCAGACAATTTGGCTGACGAAAATGAGCCGTAAAAAATCGTTTATTACCACAACGAAAATATATTTCGAGATAAAAAATTAACTAACTCAATAAAATGTTCTAGGGTCGGGGCCTTTTTTAGGGTAGGTCGCGTAACCTGAAACAAACATATTTTTTTACGCCTAAGAAACATGAGTTGACAAACAACGTTATATATGCAGACACGCAAACATGCCTGGACTTTTCGCTATATTACAGTATCGTCTGGAGTTACGTTCTAATTCGTGAAATACATGTATATCCTTACTGACAATGCCGTTGATACAACGTCACTCAATTTAAAATTGGACAGGCATTTAACCAGCGAGCGGCGTGTGTAATTTACAGACTTGGAGAGCCATGTCCTGTTTACACAATCGGGAATGCCTGCAGTATTATTTTGGTAGAAGGATTAAATATCCCAGTTCGAATGTGTGCTGTTGCTGTACCATTTAGAGACATTTCTATCGACTTGTTAGACCAGGTGGCAATTTGGAGGACGGACATTTCAAATCCGCAGAGAAAAAACCCCACTTAAAATCGCTTACTGTCACATACGGTAAAATAAACTACTTCTACTACTACTACTTCTACTACTACTACTACAACAACAACAATAACAACTACTACTACTACTACTACTACTACTACTACTACTACTACTACTACTACTACTACGACTGCTACTTCAACTATTACTTCTACTACTACTACTACTACTACTGCTACTACTACTACTGCTACTACTAATACAGTTACTTCTACGTGTGTGCGTGAGTGCACGCGTACTTAGACACATCTGAGTCAAACTTGAAGAGAAGTCTTAAATCAGTATGAATTGTACGGTCTTTAATGTTGTCTTCATTGGATATTGTCTCGTTCACACTCAGACCTCAGTTGGAGGTTGTTTACATCCACTGTTGTTGATTGGCGGTAGTTTGCATCTATATCTGTTGTGATTCCTACGTTCTTAAAGAAGAACATGTACACAGTCAAATTCAATACAAATTAAAATGGAAATACTTTTGCCCAGTTAATAAATTCTCTAGATTGCTATTTACAGATGCTAGAGTGAAGTGTGTTTTAATGAAAGGTTGCATGTACACTCAAATAATGGTGATGATCTTGGGAGAGACCATATTTTGACGGCTGCTGGTGGTACCACGGACTGGAGTGAAGAGGGTGATGATCTTGGGAGAGACCATATTTTGACGGCTGCTGGTGGTACCATGGACTGGAGTGAGGAGGGTGATGGTCTATGACTGGTGGTACCATGGACTGGAGTGAGGAGGGTGATGGTCTATATCTGGTACTACCACGGACTGGAGTGAAGACGGTGATGGTCTATGATTGGAGTCTTCAAGAATGGACAAAGACAGGTCCAGTAAGTGTTTGTTTTTTTTCTTATGGTGTATTACAATTCAATGATGAAAGATGTCTATTTGGTATTTCTTTAAGAGCTGTTTCAATAAATATTTGTGTCAACATTCGCTGGTGTATTTTAATACATGTAACTTAGAAACATTTGAGTCCAACTAATACGAGTAGAAAAGTCTAAAATCAGTATGTATTTCTAATGGAAATTAATAAATTCGGTACATTTCTATTGACAGCTGCAAAGGCGAAGTGCGCTTTTAGTGAAAGCTTGAACGAACCTTTTGATTATGATGATTACCTTGAGATTGATCCCAATTTGACCCAATTTGACGGCGTCTGACCTTGCCATGGACTGGATCGAAGAGGGTGATAGTCCACCGGATAAGGCTTCAAGATTGGACAAGCGCAGTGAGTGTTAACCTTTATTCGCGTGGTTTATTACAATACTGTGATTGAAGTTGTCTTGTTGTTATCTATAAGATTATATAAGATATTCTATAAGAGCTGTTTCAATCAAACATGTGTCAACATTCTCTGATGTATTGGAATGTATTTCACTTGGCAATATTTGAGTCAGACTGAATTAGAAGTTTTAAATCAGTATGTATTATTCGGTTGTTAATGCTGTCTTCATTGGATTGTGTTTTGTACACACACAGTCTTCAGTTGGTTGCTGTTTACACACACTGTCTTTGATTGCCGGTGTGTTTGAATCTAATTATTTTATGCATAAAACTATTATACGTTTAAAATGTTGTTCTGGAAATTTGCTTTTGGCGTGTCTTGAGTGACGTAATTTAATTACAGATGTCAGTGATTGTGACAACACAAGATATGGCAGTGAAGAAAGGTTGATATTTTCTGGCAAAAATATTCATCAAGTAAGAGGAACAATATGCCATAAAACAAGACGTTACGAATGTTGATTACATGTTTTACTAACCTTATAATTGTTTTAACTTAATTTAGATTGTGTTTCCATTTAAGGTATTATACCCCAAAAACATGTTTTAAAAGGGTTAACTGTATTTCATAGAAAATTGAATTTATACATGATACTTAATACATTGTTGAACATGTATGTAGATAGGAATCACTTTATTTCTTAGAAAGTATTTAATTAGTAGATATTAACTATGTTTATTAAAGGGTTTCCTGAATTTGTTTACGCAGGTTACCCTTGCTGACTCTTTAGAAGATGCCACAGTGTTGATCATTGCAACAGGTACTTAAATTATTTGTTGTTTTTATTTTTAAGCTTTACTGTAATATTAAAGTGAATTTACTATGCTTTACAGGTTGTCTGGTAATTTTGGCAATATGATAGTATGGACCTGTCAGTTCGTGTGTTTGTGCATAGTAAGATTATTGCTGTATACAGCATTTGGGCGTGTGTGTGTAGTCTTTCTGTACCATTAAACTGTGTCATATTCGATTTATTTGTAGCTTAGGCCCTGTCACACTATTACGTTTTAGACAACGTATGCCGACACGATGGCATACGTTGGAAAAAGTAATTAGAAAATCAATTGAAAGCCTCCGTTTGACGTAATGAGTTGAACGAATGTATAAGCTATGCTTAAAGTATGAATAACGTATTCCTACCTTATTCCTTGCGTTTAAAGAACTTATACAACGTTAACAAGCGTGGACCCAGCGTTCCATTAGCGTTCATGACATATGCGGAACTAAACGTTGTTTAAGCTAATGACTATCTTGATGCATAGCGTATTGGTGCGTATTGCGACGATCACAAGACGTCAGATATAAAACAGCGGCGGCTTTCTTCAACCCATGTCAGTACTGCAAAGGACGCAAATCAATCAGCATACTTAAAATATAATCTTAAAAAATATTATATAACTGACGTAATGAGTACTGAGCGGACCGCCTATATTTACTATTTCCATTCGAATTCTGATTCTCCAGACTTTATATTTAATTGAGTGAATATTTAAGTATATGTAGAATATACAACACAATCTTATATAATAATGCTATTTAATGTTTAAAATAAATAATTTGTTATACTCTAAGTTATGATATTGAATTTGTATAACCAATTTACATGTAATGTGTTTTCAGTATATATTACAATTAATTATATTTTGTTATAATTTATGAAAGGTGCAATGTTTGGTAAATATGCATATATTTTTTCAAGTTTGATTTAATTATAAACGCAATGTTGTTAATAAATTAAAAGTACAAACAACAACTTGCTTTTTTATTTATTTACCTTTAACACAAATATATGCCCCTATTCCAAACATGCCACGAATCCCACGAATCGCCACGAATCGATACATTGTAGGATTCGGCTGGAATTGCACGAATGTTGTAAATAATTTACCACGATTTAAAAGAATCTATTACGACTACTGCACCAACGCTAGTAAACAGTTACATATCAGTGAAGAGTACGCCGAATGCATGTACGAATTAGGTACCAGTTACAATATATTTTTCAATTTATTTTCGGCGTGTATTCGTGCGATTCGTGACAGATTCCTAGCCGATTCGTGGTCAAGCCGCGAATTCTCGAATTTTCGAATGAGTTAATAATATCTATGAATGCCTACATATCGATAACAATTCAGTCACGATGCCTCAGAATGCACTACGAATTTGTTACGAATTTTTGCAATTTGGAGGTTGCGGCCAACATTTTGCACAGTTAAAGCAGTATTAAGCAGCATTTTGTAATGCCTTTTGCAATTGGTACATTTTTCTAGGCTACGATTGAAGATCAATACATTTTTCAAATTACAAAAATCGTCAAATAAAACGACTACTGCACCAACGCTAGTAAACAGTTACATATCAGTGAAGAGTACGCCGAATGCATGTACGAATTAGGTACCAGTTACAATATATTTTTCAATTTATTTTCGGCGTGTATTCGTGCGATTCGTGACAGATTCCTAGCCGATTCGTGGTCAAGCCGCGAATTCTCGAATTTTCGAATGAGTTAATAATATCTATGAATGCCTACATATCGATAACAATTCAGTCACGATGCCTCAGAATGCACTACGAATTTGTTACGAATTTTTGCAATTTGGAGGTTGCGGCCAACATTTTGCACAGTTAAAGCAGTATTAAGCAGCATTTTGTAATGCCTTTTGCAATTGGTACATTTTTCTAGGCTACGATTGAAGATCAATACATTTTTCAAATTACAAAAATCGTCAAATAAAACAACATATTTATATTAATAAACTTCATAATATGCATATAGATTGCCCACATACATACATACACATGTATTATTCAAAGGCCAAATCTTAATTTCAGCAAAATGATGAAATTAAGAATTTTTACAACATTTTATAACATACCAAAATGCTCTTGCAGAGTAAACGTTCAGACTTCAGTGCAAGAAGAACAAGCTATTGAAAGAACAGGGACGCAGTTGTGCAAGACAGTCGATTACCTGACGGGCTGGTTTATGTCTCACAGGGACACCTGCATCCGAGTAAAATGATTCAAGAGTTCATTAAGGAGTTTAACCATACGCTGGTTGACCATGGCAAACTCTTTTCCGTTTGATCCTACTGTCTCGAACTAAATATCTACAGTGTCAAGTAAATCAAGTGGTTTTGATATTGGAGAAGGGCTTTTTTGTTCTCTCGTCGCAGCCACTCAGTGTCCCCCAAATCTGTGATTATGGTTGTGGACAGCTGCACCTCATATATCAGCAGGAATTATGAGTTGCTCATTGGTACACATTTGATTTTAAATTTGAACCCAATACGCTGTCAAATACGCTACCTATAAGTTTTAAACACGTATTTAACACGTTGAATAATTCAAGGATCGTCAAGCATACGTTCAATATGTCAATATACATTGTGCAAAATGACCGATATACAATAACGATAAGTTAACTGCGCGTTTCGCTTATGTTAGAATAACGTTTCACACACGCCACACAATCGCCAAGCTGGCTGCCGAAGTATTTCAACGGATACTTACATAGGTGTAACTTACTTGTAGCGTATGTTTACATGTGCATACATAGCCTGTCACGTAACTCTTACACATTCTTAACGTATAAACAACACGTCGGCATACGCTCCATATTGTGTGCATGAATAAAACAGTTGGTTGATATCGGCGTACGACAACGTATGCTTGCTTATAATAAATAATAACTTGTGTAAAACATATTAGACGTACACCAGTGTGTTAGCCAAATGTCAGGTACGTCGGCGTTACGCTGATGCTATTCGTCGTTGTGTGACAGGGCCTGTAGATAGCTTCTTATGTATGTTCATGTTTGTAATAGAATTGACAATATGCACATACAGTTATCGATACTATCTTTCAGAAAATGGCCACACATAAGCTATTCCAGGCACTTATTGGAAGAAGACAGTTGTGTCCTCAAAATGGGTATCAATTTCTTTGCAGAAAGGTGTTCCTCAGATTAAGGTATAATTATAATGTATTGATATAACATTTAAATAACCGCGGATGTTCGAGCAAACAGGACATGATCATTATTTATGAAAATCATTGTGTTATTCTTAATTTTATAAAAGGGTATATTGGCAGTATGTGGCAGAAATGGAGGCAATTATACTTTTGTTGAGTAGCAACAATATATTAATGAAATCTGGAAGCAAAAACATATACAGAGACAAACTTGTGAATAGTTCTTGTACATTGAAATTAACATCACCTTACGCAATGCATTATCAGTGTTGCGAGTCTAAGCACTGTTGACTCTGTCCTGTAACATCATGTACAGTAAAAAAATTGTACAGTATTAGAAAAACACAAGTCCGTAAAAAATTAAAACGTGCAGTTAATGACAAAAAGTGAACCTTAAACACAATATAAGTATTTGATTGATTTCGAGGACTTTAAGTTCTTTGTCATCTGAAAAACACTAACAAATATCCACTTAACCATTTTCTAGTGCACTATATTTGAATATGTTATTAAAGTCTGCATGATACTATGACAGCCAGATTTGTCTATCTAATATGTATATTGGCCAACAATCCTGAACTGTTTGCTGTATGCACATTCAAATTCTTGATATACACAGATATTGACACATTTCCCATTTTTAATCCCCCGCCGCGAAGCGGGAGGGGGTTTATAGGCTCCGTCTGTCCGTCCGTCTGTCCGTAACATGTTCGTGTCCGCCCAATATCTCCTATACTCTTTGAAGGATTTTCATGAAACTTCGCTTAAATGTTTAGGTCATTGAGACGATGTGCAGAAGGCATGATTCAGTCACGCCGGCTCAAGGTTATGGTCACACTTTAAGGTTAAATGTTTGAGCCTCCTTTTTTGTGTCTACTCCAAATCTCCTATGCCCTTTGAAGGATTTTCTTAAAACTTGGCTCAAATGTTTATCACATTGAGGCCATGTGCAGCAGGCATGGAGCAGTCTTGCCACCTCAAGGTCAAGGTCACACTTAAAGGTCAAATGTTTGTGCCTCCGTTTTTGTGTCAGCTCCATATCTCCTATGCCTTTTTAGGAATTTTCATGAAACTGATTAAGGTCAGTGTGGTACTTAAAAGTCACATTTAAAATCTAATGAAAGATCACGGCGGGGGATATAGCTGTCCTTTGGACTGCCTTGATAAAGTTAGTTTGATAGTCATTAAAAGAGTTTGTTTTCATTTAGATGGATTACAGAGTGAGAAGCACATCCGTGTATGGCGATATAAGTAGAACGGAGTGATACCACCCTTCACATACCAGATCAGTGGTGGAACATTTGTTGGTCTAACTGTGGGTGTGTATCCTTCTTTTGGCTATTTAAAGATAATGTTTAATTCAAAAGATATCCATGTGTTTATATAATCAGCAACAACAAAAACAACATTTTCTCAGCACTAAGCTTATACAAGCTCATAGCCTACATAATATGAATAAATATAAATATATACAAGTAATGGAAGTAATGGCATAATCATCAGTTCAACTGACGGACAGTATGTTGTTTTATTTTACAGTTGATGTGCGGGGTCTTCTCAATGGGATTGGCGGTACCGAGGTTTTGATAATAACACAAGCCACGATCATTATTTGTGGTGATGATGAGTTACTTTTCTCAGGTGAGACTCATATAATTAACTAATTTTATGATAAATAAAAAAAACAACAAGACAAGACTAGTAATTAATTTCGCAAACATTCCCTGGTCAGCAGTTCTAAATGCATGTATTGTAACTAATTTATTCCCATCTCATTTCACTTAAGAGTCACTTTAGTTCAAGTATCAGTTAGTTAGAATGGGAAAACATGTTTCAGTCAATAATTCGGAATGTGATATAATGACCAAATGTGTTGAGCAACTACATGTACATTGCCCAGGTAGGGGTGTGTGGGATTATGTATGAGAACTTTTGGATTAAAGTCAAGTTTACTGTTATTTAACAATCGTTTCTACATCACCATAATTCTTGTTTTCCCAACCATAAATAACAACGCATGGTTATTGACACTAATTGGAGGTTAAACTTATTGATGGATTGTATACTACTACTAGTATAGTGTGAATGGGTAATGCAAACCTATAACGTAACACAATCAGATTTATTCGCAATCGTAGGTCTCGGACACACTTATATTGAATAATAGGGAACAGCCTATGTGCTGTTAGTTATGAAAAATAAATCTATATGAAATGTATAAAAATTACCATTGTCAATAAACAATGTTTTTATTAATTTTCAGGCATGTGTGTTCAGAAGGGCATGCTGTTCCAAAGTATAGTCCATGGAGAAATATTGCCAGTCACATTCTTTGATAAGGCTGATTGTGACACATATTCAGATGCTTTGGAAGATGCCGAAAACAAATCCAATGGTGTGCAAAAAAGACTGGAAAACGGTCCCATAAAAAGATGAGTTGCCTTTATTGTGGAAACCTTAATTCCAAAATGTCAAGACATTTGCAAACACATCATCAAGATGAAATTGACGCTGCCAGAGTACTTGCCTTCCCTAAAAGTTCTAAAGTGAGAAAACAAGCCTGGTCTTTGTTAGTTTCGAAAGCCAATTACTTGCACAACATAAATGTTACATAATGTGGTTTAGGGGATATCATTCCCAAGTACCAGTCAAAAGGGGATATTGACCAGTCATAGTATGCCCGTGTGAATACTGCAAAGCTTTCTACATAGCATCAGATTTGTGGAAACACCAAGAAAGTTGTCCTGGTCGAAAGGAAGGTCAAAAGAGAGATGCGCCAGTAAAGAATTCAAAGCTGTTGCTTCCTGTTCATGTCAACGCATCCGAAGAACTCCATAAGAACGTTTTAATGGAAATGAGAGATGATCGTCTCTCATCCAGAAATAAAAATGACCCATTATTACTGGAATTCGGTCAAAGAAAAATTGATACAACTGGAAAGCACCAACATACGCACCAGTATGTTTCTCGGTCTCTACGAGAGCTAGCAAGAGTTTGTATTGCTATGTCTTCAATTGATTCTTCACTGCAAACCTTATCACAATGCCTGTCTGCACATCAATGGGATAATGTACTGAAGGCCGTGAAAGATATCGCAGGATTTCAAAAGAGCCATCAATCTTGCAGTAAACATACTCTGGCTCAAAAGCTTGGACAAAATCTAAAGACATGTGCACACATTCGGCGAAATATTTCTTTCCAGGAAGGTGATAATGATGCCTACAAATTTGCAGATGGATTCTTAAACATGTACCAAGACAAATGGACTCAAAGAAAAGGTGGGCATACTGGAAATATAACATCTGTAAAGGATAAGGATTTAGATGAGATTTTAGTTAATTAGTTGATGTCGGTGTCCAAATAATGATACTTAATGAAATAAGAGTAATGGCTTGTATTGCAAATTGTATTGCCCTTGCAGTCATTGTAAGCATATTTAGAGGAATTTGATGCTACATCGCCTATTCCATATAAGACGATCATTTGTCTTGCAAATTGTGCCATCATTTACTTCTAATGTTTTCTTTCGGGCTCATTTTGCATTGTACAAATTGATTTACTTTGCAAGAGTACATTGATTAGACTTATTTGTAAATGCCATTTGAAATTTATTTCTCAAAGATATGCCTGTCATAATTAGTTTCCTGTTCTATATTTAAAATACAGTACTGATTGCTAGAGATATACTGTTTAGATCAAGCTAAACACGGAAAAGAAATTGCATGAATAATTAATAAATCATTGAGATGAAAATCAGTAAATTGGTGAAAAGGACATAACAGAGGACAGAGTTGCTGTTGACAGTGCGTGCAGAGTGGCAAAGGACATTATTGAGACAGACTCCGACTCTGATTGGTCTGAGCAGCCAAGCCGGAAAAAAAACTATTAAGTCAGAGTTTGTGTCATTTTCCAGTTAAGATATATTTCGAACATTTTACAACAGTATTGTTCTAGCAAACAAGCTGGTCTTTGATAGCGTTGAAAACTAGTGTATGTGCATGGCATCATCAGTTGTACAATTGTTGGTGTGTTGGATTTCATCTTCCATAACATCATTATCATTATTGTCCTAGGGTTACTGAGTTGGTATTGTCTGCGTGGCTGTCTGGTCTGTCCTAGGCATCACAATTTGAACTTTCAGTTAATAATTCTGGATGGACTGTAACATTGTCTGGCACATATGTTTAACCTTCACGATACAAATTAAGTAAAACAAAAGAGGGTATGTTACCTTTCCCGTCAAAAATGAGTGACTTCGTTAAAGGATACACGATTGCTAGCTTTTAACATCAATATTAACTTCGACTGTATTTTGAAAACAAAACAGCATCTAATCAATTCAAATGATAAATGCTTTGCAATATGGAATAACTATTTCCCATATTTACCATCCACATTTTTAAGTTGCAGGCAAGTACACGACGAAAGGAATAAGAACACCCTAGTCCAATGAAGAAAAGGACGTAGTCCAGCAATGTTTACCAAAGTGTTTTTTCCTGAAACAGTTGCCATCAAAGTATCACTGTGAAGAGCTCATTAAACTAAATGATTTTCTTAGTAAACGCTCTTGGACAATTGTGATAGGGTTTGTTAGATTCACATTCGCTGCTAAAGAACGATCTGTAATGAAGAAAAACTAAAGCACCTCACTCCTTGAAAACTATTTTACTGTCTATCTGATGCGTGTGGTGTTCGAGTGAATGTGGACAAGTTTTAAAGTGCTCTTGTACTTTATGCTGTAAATGAAGGTATGACATTTTAGTCCCATATGTTAGATGACCGTGGATCAAGTATGTTTTCTTCGGTCACAAACAATGCTTTATTCGCTCGTTCCTTTGCAAAACACCACTTTGAAAGGAAGCATTACTGAATTAATGATGAAATGTATTGCCGCATTACGATTGTGTTTACCTATATGACCATACTTTGTACACAGATTGTGGCTCTTGTTTGACATACACGGCTCATAATTAATAAACACTTGAATGTGAATTTGGAGTATGATAACCTTCAGTGATAACTTCAGTTGCATGTGTATTTTTTTTTTGGAAACGTTGGTGCAAACTACTACTTTGTTTACATTCAAGTTGTCAGCTTTTTATGTGTATTATTTAATTTTGGGTAGTATATTTTCATGTTTCACCTATATTCCCTTCGTTTTTAATCCATTAAATGTTGATGATTGTGTTGATTTTACTATTTAACTACCAGCTTTATAACAGAACTACAACTTTTACACATAATTTGCTTATCATAATAACACGGTTGATGACCCTCTTCAAAATTAAGATAAACTGAAAAGCTGGTAAATACATAAATTACTTAAATAACAGGATTTCCGATATAATGATGATTTAATGCAGTATACATGAAGTAAGTGACAGTCTCGTCTAATTCTCATTATAGTTATGATTTTATGACCATCAAGCTACACGTTTACTTCTTCGCGTATAGTATAGTTGGAACAGAAGAAGTTGCGATTTGCGATTTATTATTGTCGTTTTTTCTCATGTTTAAATTTAGTTGTTTGTTAAGGATTGCTGTATGCGCTCATTGCTATAATAATAAGTTACACGCTTTGGCAACCATATTGTAGTGTTGTCAATTGAACTTAAATACGATTTCGGTAGTTTTTTCTGCGCATCTTTTCGCGCATCAGTGAAGTTTATTTAAATCTTCAAAATGTGAAAGTGTTTTGGCTGTAATAACTTTTTGTACATAGTTATAATCAACGGCTGTTACTAAAATAATTATATATAATATATATCTATTAACTTTTATAAGTGCATTGTTATAAATAATGACTTTCATTCCATTCTGTTTTTTAACAAAAAAATATGGAATACGCACATGTAAACTTTTTCTTCTCGAATACAAGCACCCTGTTTTCTTTTTTCCAGTCTATTAAGCATATAATTATGTAATAAATACAGCAAATTCGGGAATTTTTACGGAACAGATTTTTTTCTATAGTCAAAACCAATCTTTTATATGATTACAAAATGTAGCATTGTTTTACAAAAAATGGATGAAAAAGCATGTTTGGCCAATATAATATTATTAATTTCTTACAATAAGCCATTTCAACCAATATAATGTCGCCATGTTTTTACCAATCAATGGTCATTACTATTTTTTGCTAAAATGAAAGCAACACAAGTTATTTCTAAAATGCATTTACGGGCAGGTCATTTACATGCATTTTCCAAAAAATCTAATTCGAAGACCGCCATTTTTATGATTTCTTTGTATCAGGCATTGAAACATCTGCAAAATATGTGAAATGAAAAAAGTTCATGGAAGGGAAAAAAATGTAGAAGTCGTCTTTAATAGAAAGTATGTACTTTTTATGCTAATGTATAGTACGCCTGTCTTTACAGTAGAACCTAATCTGTCTCTGTATCATTTAAGTATGATAACATATTTACCTTTTGGTACTGGAATGCATACGATTTTGATCTATTTTTAATATTTGACAAGTATATGCTTTTTATTATGAATCTTAGTATATGTTCAGTATGTGTGTTTGTTTTTCCGAAAAGAGAAATAAAGTTCATGTATTACTGTTATTAATGTTAAATTGATTTCAATCTCAAGATCCAATGTAATTCAACACAGATGACGGCACAGATGGCACACGGTTGATATTCTGGTCTAAGTCAATGCCAAACAGAATTTGGTACGCAATGTCAAAACATTATTTTAAACCAATTAAACATAGACTGTGGACAGTGGGATTTGAATGCAATTAAATAATGGCTGGATCAAAATCCATGACGGGAAAGATTAAAGAGAAAATATGCTAGGGAAAATAATACAATATTCCAGTCAATCTACATTTCAACCTCAAACTAAATTGCAACAGTTATGTTATCAACATTAAATAATAAAGCTATGAAAAACATTCACGCTATATAAAATCTAAAAACAAATAGTGATGGGAAACCCCCCCCCCTCCCAAAAGCAATGACATTATTTTCCTCAAGTTAAAATGACAAAAGTGGGTTCCATATAAATTTTCTGTCTGAAAATGTGTGTGCATTGTTGGTAAACAATTGCCGAAATGTTTTGGAAAAACATTTATCAAAAGGTAAGATTATTACAAACACATTAATAAGTATGTTGTCAAAGTATGTTTTGCTTAATAGTTGCCAAATTAGTTAGAATGTGTTAACAAATAGAGGTTTGTTATATATTTCCGCGACTGTTACCAAAATGACGAAAATATTATATTAAATTTAATCGACCTTAATGTTGTATTCTGGTAGAAATGATTCAGGTAAATACATAAGAATATTAATAATTAATTATTTACTGCCAAAATAGGTTGGAAATAATAAACTTACCCAGCAGGAATAGTACAGACGAATGTTTGAACTATGGAAGGGCAGTTATGCCAAAACCATTGAACCTTATTGTGATGAATTGTAAATCGCACATGTTTTGCTGGTTTTTTAGGCCATTTTGTACTTATTTGATAAAACTGCATTAAACAAATGTCTTTATTTCTTGTAAGGATACAGTTTGCACCTATGATATGTTTAACCTGCCACCATAACACACATGATAGACAAGTGCAGATCACACAAAAGGGATGGAATGAATACACCATGCTGGCAGAGGATGCAATGATTCCATAAACATGCTGTTCCTTGAAATTTGGACCTAATTGTAAACTTGTTGCATGGCTACCATTGTTTGTAGTTGCAGGGCACAATCACTACAAACGAAAGTCTGTTCCGTTTGTTACTATTTGCAAAGTTTGCAAGCTCTACACATGTCCATGTAGTTCGTTGTAGTGACAAGTATTGGGCAGGGTGCAATGACACATGGGAAAGGTTCTTTAGAGACCCATTATTTTCCAGGTTTTATTGTCGATGCCATCTTGGTCTGAAATTAACATTGTGATACAGTGGTTCTGTGGCAAAGAATTTAGAACTGACTTAAACAAAGATAAATATTGTCCTGTTAAACAGGACAGCGTTTGTTCATATTCTGGTCAATTTTGAAACTGGTGTTACATCAGAATCACCCGTGAATCTGTATCAAGCAACAATCGTGGGCAACGAATTTGTGAATTTAATGGAAGGACACAATATTTTTGAAATAAGTTCAAAACTATCACGCTATAACTATTGTTGGTGCTCAATTATGTTTTCAAATATTTCTGCCTGCACAGAGATCTGTTGACAATATGTTCATCATGTTTTCATTTAAATACTGTTGTGTACCTTCCACATTATTTTGATACCATGGCACAAATAAAAAAAATCTACAAAATAATTGCTGGCAGATGTTCTATGGTCACTTTGAGATTGATGTGTTGTTTCTAATGCATGCATGTGGAACTATGTTTATATATATGTCTTGTATAATTATTATTGTACAGATTGATGTTTACATTTTTTCGAAATTACCGGTAAAAATCGTTACATAGAATAATAAATACATTGTATAAACCAAGTGAATAATCAGCTGCATCAGCAGAAGAAAACTTTTATTAGCAGCACAAGCTCCTTTATTTGCATGTATGATGAACATGGGCGATTCATGGTAGAAGAAATGCTCCATCATATTAATTTCATTTTTGATGAATTTGATAAAAGTTCTTATGAAAATGAGCAATATATAAAAGAAGAAATGTGTGGGAAAATAAATGTCATTTTAGATGAATTCGATAATAGTTATGTGAAGGAAATGAAAGATGAACTTATAAACCTGAAAGATTTTCTTAAGAGTGCTATTCACAACAGCACCGGGCTTCCGGATCAATTGAAACAATTCCATGAAGCCATGCAGACAATTGGGGATAATAAGGAACTCTCCTATATAGCCAGCAAAAAATGTTTGCACACAGTTGAACAGGCATTGACAGTGCTGGGGAAGTCAGACCAGGTGTTCAGTGTGAATGGAAAGTCAGAGTTTATTGATTCAACCCTTTGCTATATCAGAGGCATTTGCGTTCTCCCTGATTGTTAGATCATTGTTGTAGACTGGAACAATGACACAATAAAGCTTCTGGACCAGCAGTACCAGGTGGTCACACACTGTGTTGTGCCTGATATTCCACTGGACGTGTGTCTGATCACTCCAAATGAAGTCGCATTGACTGTGAACGGTGTCCAGTTTATCACGGTTATCACGGTGTACATGCTCATTCTAGTTGGGTATTTTTTTATTCAGTGTAATTGTGTTAAACTTCAGTTCTAATTCACCAGTCTCATATGAACATGTCAAAATTTTAGACAATGAACTGATACAGAACCGTACAGTCAATCTTATATGTTTACTATTATTGGATTTTATGTATAACATGAAGGTGTATTATTTTCTATGTTTATGAAAACCAAACAACACATAAAAGATAATACAATATCACTGCTGTGTGTTTATATAAAAATTTAAAGTAATTAAATAAAGTAATTAAATATCTTGATGTTACTCTATTTGCAGAATACAAGTGTGCTGTGAGCCCCACCGGCGATGCGGTCTACATCACCAACCGTTACGAGCACAAGCTCCTCACCCTGGCCGGGGATGGGTCAGTACTGTCAACATTTACTGACCCTGAACTACAAGACCCACAGGGTGTACATGTGACACCTTCAGGCCAAGTGCTGGTTTGTGGATGCTCATCAACACTATCATACAGGTGGATAGTGAGGGAAGGAAGAATCTGGCTACTCTGGCTAAGTGCAAGGATGGAGTGTGGAACCCATGGTCAGTCTGCTACAATAGGAACACGGCCTCCATTATTGTGGCTACTCTGGCTACAGACAAGGATGGAGTGAGGTACCCAGTGGCAGTATGCAACAACACAGGCTCCATCATTTTAGGACAGTGAAACAACACACTCCTGGTGTTCAAAGTGTAAAAGCTTACTTTTACATGCATCTGATATTTGTATAAGCAAGTGATTTTAATTTCAATGACAATATGTTGTTGTGCATTGGAACTTTTATATCATGTTATGTTACAAAACAGAAATGTGTTTGTAATTTCAGATACATGTATTTATACAAATATTGTTATTTGTTTATAAAATGTGTTAATTTTATTTTGTTTATGGCCGAAGATGACTTAATATTGTTTATTATTAAAGTGATTTTTGTGCTTGAAGTTAAATTGTCTCGTAGAATGAAAAACAATCAGACTTATCTGCGTGTCGTGTTGGATGCATTCTGATTAAGAGCTTTGAACATTTTAATTTTCAGTAGTATCAAATATTGTATTACACAAACAACAAAATCATTCATTTGCCTTCTGCGATAGATAAAGGCAGAAAATACTTTCAAAACTGACGTAATTTATTAAGTTTTTATTTACGAAGCTAAGAGTGCAATTAAACTATTACAAACTAACATAATAGACTCACCTGTTGCACATGTGTGATCTTATGGCATGGGAAGATGACTTTTAATTTGATAATGTTTGTGTAAGCCAATATGGAATCTTAATAATTGTTATGTTATTTATCAGCTAGTTAGCAATTATGTTTTTGTTTTGATGTGCAGTAACTGTTGTACAAACTAGTTGGGCCAAAGAGTGAGTGCTACCTTGACTGAGCTTATCCCTCGCTCGAGTATCACTTCTGCAGAGACCACATCTATGACCACGTGAAACTACAACAAAGACACTACATCCGACATCGATCAACACGCTTTCTGGAAAGCTATCAACACTAAGTGCTCCAAAAACAAAAAGCAAGGTTGTGAATTAGATTTTAAAGGCAAGCGTGAAACAACGATCAACTGGACACTCTACAGATAGAGCACATACGTCAAGAAACTGTACTTGTTTGCAGAGAACCGTGAGTTTGATGCCAAGCACAAACACTTCTTAGATCAATGCGTAACATCTTATCTTACGACATCAAGCAAAAATTACTCCGACAGAGAGCTTTGCTACGAAACAAGCAACGTAGGACTGCAAAGGCTAATCAATAGTCTACCGAACAGCAGAAGGGCTTCTATCAACACCCTCACCTATTACCACCTGAAATACGCCGGTCCCGAACTAACATTTAATCTGGATCTGTTTTATTGTGCTTCCCGAAAAATTTCGGGGGAGCATATAGTCGCCGCCATGTCCTTCCGTCCGTCCGTATGTGCAGTCTGAATTTGATGTTTGACAAATATATATATATGTACGTGTTTTGACAAATGGGCTAGTGTTTAAATTGAATCGCATCAGAATTAACAGGAAAATGCCGAGCCGTATCTTTTCACATGGATCAGAGTACCATACATTCCAAGGAAAATACCCTACGACAGAGATATCATCAAGCAGGCACTTGGAGGAACTCTTCTGTCCTGTCACGCAGCGTCCAGAAGATACGGTGAAAACTTCACATTACTGCGATGCTCTTTTCCATAGCTCGGACACATTGACCTGACACTCGTAAACTCTATTAGCATTAATTACGCGCTTGAATAATAACCTATAGTTCTACTCGGTTTTGTTCGATCACATGTTTTACGCGTTACATACTAATATAACTGCATACTCTTAAATTGATTTAAACATGATTCCAATACAGAAACTAAGTATTCATCGTAACGGATCAGTAATATATTCATGCAGAAAGGTCATTGGCAGGTTTATGTGTCCGAGGTATACCACCGTTCTGTCCGTTCTTTCCAAAGCTCTGTTCGGATGCAAGCTATGGAAAACTATCTCCATTGCAGATATGCAGCAATTAGAAATATCCCACCACTACTGCCGTAAATGTGCTCAAGATCTGTCCCACCCTTCTTACTCCGACATGGTTACCGGTCTGATGAGAATGTCGTTGCTTGAAACACACATGACCTCCAAAAACACATTTTTCTCCGAATACTATGTCGTATATCGGCGAATTAGCCATGCCACATCTTATTCACCTAATGAGCTGTGTAAACACCAGAACCTTGGCTTCATACCAGATATCATGAGAATATTAAACAAATATCAGCTACCGTACAACATTACACGATATGCTTCAAAATGAAAGCAGGCAATACAGACGTGTGAGAAAATGGCGCACGCGACTCAAACAAGACAGGGATTTAGTTTTCTTCCAAAAGCCTCACTGCAGCCACCATATGGAAGGTAGCACGGATTCGTCCAGACAGCATCAAACTTATGAAGTTCCTGTCCTGCTTGTGTTGAAAGACACCGCCCGATCAGCCCATTACCTGTGCACAGTGTTCATGACAAGTTATGTGTAGCGAACTGGAACCCATTCTATTCCACTGTCCTTGATCTGACGTACTATCCCAGAGGTGGTACATGCATTCACAAAGCATCTTAAATTTCATCTTTATCCTTAAATCTGGAAATGTCCTTAACAGTATTATTCCTTTGAAAACAGTGCAGCACAAAGTAACATTTAAAAATGTCATCAGTATTAGAATGCCATTGCCAAATAGCAACAACGTACACATGTGTTCATTTTGTTAACATTGATTGTATATGAACCTTTTACACTCAATAAAATGGTTAAGAAATAACTTAAGATTCTTTGTGAATATGGTCCCAGAAGCCTATAATCTACAACATAGTTCGTATTTCATTCAAGTGTTCAACCATCTCATACATCTAGGGAGCTTCAGCAGCAAGATAAACAAACGCAACATAAACATTGTATAGTGCTAATGTACTCGTTATCGTGTTTATGGTCACTATTATACTATAACAGTATATTCATTATATTTTTGCCTTTTCTCATGTTCATATTATGCATGTTTGTACATTTATTTCATTTCCTGTGCATTGTCTGTTCTGTATAACTGATGTAAATCTTCAGAAAATAGAGGCAATAAAGATATATGTATATTTCATGTATTTAATCATTTACTTAAATGCATTGTTGACATCGTTATGTTTCTATTTGATTATTGTTCTATTGTTATTTTAAATATTTGATTTCATGTTTAATAATGTTATCTTAAATGAAAACATAATGTTAAACAAACCACAAACTATATGTGTAGTGTAAATAAAACTTTGATTCTTTCACCTCTCCGATGTCGTTTATATCAATGAACCTGTTGATATAGCAAAGTACGTACTGTTATATTGTTCACTGACAATAGAATAATATTCATGTAATGAATATATTACTTACATGCACAGTTCAAGTAGTATTTACTGGAAACCATTTAGCCTGTAATTGAAGTTATTCAAAACGCTGATGCACACACAGATTTTTCGCCACATGATTTGCACACAAAATAGTATTTTTGTTATGCCCCATTGTTCTTCATTTTAAATTATGTTATAATATAACCATATATTTATTGATTAAGGTAAATTTACTGTCAGTCAGGTATGGCACATGGGTAAATGGTTTTTTTCGGCAATGCCTATGCATTCCTATGCATAAATCAAAAGAGTCATGGTCAGTATTTTTTAGATTAATGTAAAGGTACTAACAAGGTAAAAAAAAAAGTTAAATGTATCATTTAAAAAAAAGTTTAACTGAAAAATAAGAAAAGCATTAAAGACGTTCGCAACAATTTCGTCCATTCTTTTTTCCAACTACAGATTTTCTTAAAAATGTGCACAAACATGTGTCAATGTATCCTAAAACTAAAACAGTCTTAAAAAATAGGGGGCACAGGCCTTGTTCCGAAAATATTGGGGTTTAAATACGGTACCTATCGAAGCCCTTTTTCAGTTTGTGTGACTAGCAATGTTCAATTATATAAAGCGTTTACATTCAAACAAGGACGGAGATTTTTAAATGCATTTTTTTTTAACTTTCGTTTTGCAATATGCAAGTGCAATTTAATGATTAAACGCGCTTTATCTATATTTACCATAAAAAAATGACTTTTAATGGACACTTAATGTGGTCAAGTATGCATGTAATATGCCATTGAAAACATCAATTAATAATCAATTATTCGAATATCTTTTGTTCCAAACGACAGATTTTGTTTAAAATTCCATATACATGTGTCATTGTAACTGAAATTAAAACAGCGTTAAAAAATAGGGGTCACCGGCCTTTTCCGGATATATTTGTTTTGAATACGGTACCTGTCGAAGCCACTTTTTTCAGTTTGGATTTTTTATCAATGTTTTAAGTACAGGTATGGGAGCTTGTTTCAAACAAGGCTATGGTTCTTTCAACTGATATGTTTTCACATGCCTTATTTTGCAATATACACGTGTGTTTTGATAATAAAAAAGCGCTTTACCTATATTTACTGTTAAAGTAATGAATTTGGCTGGACATTTAAGTAGGTCAAATGGGTAATAATACCTTTTGAAGCGTCATTTATTATACATCAATATATTTTGTTTCAAACGACAGATTTTCTTAAATGTTCGCACATACATGCAACAATGTTTACTGACATCAAAACATTAATAAAAAGAATGGGTCACCGAACTTGTTTGGGATATATTGGACTTTAAATAGGGTACCTGTGTAGCCTTTTTCATGTTTCGTCTTAAATAGAATAAAGTTATTTAATGGATCTTTTTTAAAACTGCTTTGTTTGGCAATACATTGTATACGTGTGGTTTTAATAATTATAATGCTTTATGAACTGTTACCATTGACTGGAACTTAATGACTTACACAGATTTATATTTATTAATTGAAATAAGTATATTGTAATCTATAAACAATAAAGAAATAATGAAGCAAAAGGAGAAATTAACCCAATTATTTTCTTTTTGTTGCGAACGTTTTCAAGTAAAGCAATATAAATCAAACAATTTTAAACATATCCATTAAATGAATGGTATTTAAGGAGTGTTAAATTCAGTTTAATGTTGACACTTCTACGTTATGAAACTAGCTAATATTTATCATCTTTTGTGTGGAATGTCGTTTATATCACCGAATGTTAATAGTCTGATGTCATTTGCGGTGCCACGATATTCGGCAAGTTAAAAAGCAAGTGTTTGTTGACAGTTTTACAACGTACAGTATCCAGCAAACCAAATGTTCCTATCAAAGGTTTGGAAAATAATTTCACATAAATGTTTTTTAGTTGGTCCATTACATAATTACTTCAAATTGTGTTGATTCGTGAAAAATGGCGTCTTTTTTCTTACTTTCTATGACTATATTGAATCAAAAAAATTTGATAGAGGGTCACCCAAGGAACATTTGTGTTACATTATTTAGAAATCAAACCAGTGGTTTCTGAGAAGATTTTCCATTTTTCAATATACCGGTAGCAATATAAGTAAAACTGTTAAAGGACCATCCTAGGAACATTCCTGACAAGTTAGGTTAAAATCCATCCAGCAGTTTCAGAGAAGTTGTTTAAGTAAATTGAAAGACGATGATGGACGATATTAATATGGAGGTTCCACTCTTTTGAGATCAATAGCGATACCTCATCTTGATTTTCGGTAGTAAAGCAACCGTTTATCATCACTTTCTAAAAATGGTGTCACATAGCATCATTCTGCTCCTTTCTAAAAATGTCTAATAAACAATAATTTATGAAATTCACTTAATCTGAATTGAGCATATAACAGTTAGGTCGAATAAATTAACCCTATACACTATGACTCATAGCTTGTGTATTCTAGTCCATGGATTGTTCTTTACACAGGATCAGGTGATGTTACAGTGACCAGTAGGTGGCTTATTCAAACATTCTTGAGTTTGTTACCTGGGTAGAACCAGTACTTTTTCTTGAGGAAAATATATATTTCATTACTGCAACCAAATGGTTTTATGGATAGTGTATTGTTTAGGCTTTTGTAATGTGTGTTATGTCTATAATAATTAGATGGAGAGGCCTGTGCGCTCTTGACTTGCAGACTGAATACGACAGCAGTGCACATGTGGTCGAGGGCTCGAGACTGCGTGTTAGCCAGTGCTTCATGCTGAGTCTGAACTTCCAAGCTCCCAGTGCTGGTGAAACATTGAGAATGCATTGAGATATTTAAATAAAAATTTAAAAATCGATACCTAGTTTCAAGACCTCGCTTGCGCTTGCATATTGGGTGGGAGGGTGGGGGATGGGGGGGGGGGGGGGTCAAGATCACTGTTACTAAAAAATGGAAAAATGGTTTCCGCTCAATAACTTGAGAATGCATTGAGATATTTTAATGAAACTTAATAGCTACCTTATATCGAGACCTCGCTTGGGATTGCATCTAGGGTGGGTGGGGTCAAGGTCAAGGTCAACGTTACTAAAAATAAAAAATGGTTTCCGCTCAATAGCTTGAGAACACATTGAGATATTTTAATAAAACTTCATACATAGATATCTTATATCTAGACTTCGCTTGGGATTGCATAATGGGTGGGTGGGGTCAATGTCACTGTCAATAAAAACAGACACACAGTTTATTCTCAATAGCTCGAAAAGACAATTATATTTTTAATGAAACTTACTAAATAGATACCTTATATCGAGACCTCGCTTGGGATTGCATATCGGGTTGGTGGGGTCAAGGTCAAGGTTACCATTGCTAAAATGTTTTTTTTTTTTTTTTTTTTTTTTTTTTTTTTTTTTCCGTTCTATATATTTTATTTTCCTCGTCAATAGGTGTGTGAGGGTCGAGGGCATCCCCCTCCACACCGTACATCATGAGTATTGATAATAGTTCAACATGCATGATATATAATATTACAATGAAGACAAGTGCTCACAATTGCATATTAACAATAATATCATAATTGCTTAAACAGCAATATACAAATTGATACACATATTGAAATTTTGAATATACGGATAAAATATGCAAGTCACAATGTTCTTAACGATACAGATTTAACAAAATGTCCCATGTAGTTATTAAGTTAGAATCTAAATTGCAGAGAAAGTTCATTTCCTTCAAAATATGATACTGGATAGAAAAGAATGATCTTGACTCGATAACGGTAGGTAATGTTTGATTCATTTTACAATTATAAATAAACCTTTTAGTGAGAAGGAATGTTAGATTAAGAGGACTACTTGTGTTTTTATGTCCTAACATGAAAGAGGGTGCATTTATCAAGTCAGCGAATACCTCAAAACCTTCAAACAAATCAGCAATAAATTTTTTAACGT
Organism: Congeria kusceri; assembly: GCA_027627225.1. Classification (NCBI taxonomy): domain Eukaryota; kingdom Metazoa; phylum Mollusca; class Bivalvia; order Myida; family Dreissenidae; genus Congeria; species Congeria kusceri. The sequence goes on from CM051024.1 coordinate 38,022,017, forward strand.
ATTTACATTCCCAAAAAATGTGCTCAATTGTTTCCGACATATCATGACAGAAAGAGCATTCTGCTGACGATTTATAATTGATTTTATACAAAAAATAGTTGGTACCAATAATTCGGTGTATAATTCTATACTGGAACCATTGTAGCGTAGAATCTTTGGTTATACAAAATGGCATACTAAAGATATGGTTCCAGTCTTTTAATTCAATATTTTCAAAAATGCTCGTCCATTTTGACATACAGACTGGTAAAGTGTCATTTGTTTTAACAATATTATACATGGGTTGGGTACCTTTTTGATATTTTAAAATGGATATCACTTGAAGGGGAACAAAAGGCTTAACAAAGTCAAAATCTGCAATCGTATTCAGAGCAGATGTTTTATCGAACAAACCATATTTCTTCAAGTATTTAGTAACTACATTAGTAATACCTATGTAATGCAAGTAGTTTGGATAGAAATTATATCTGTTACACAGTTCTTCATAGCTATATAATTCTAACCCATCGTTGTTTTTGATCAAATCGCAGATAAAATGCACGCCATTTTCAAACCATGTTTTGAGGAATACACTTTTATTACCCATCGTTATATCAGGATTATAGAATATTGGGGTTTGTAATATGTATTTTATATTTAATGATTCTGCTTTGCGGAAATCAACAAACGATTTTAAAGTGTCTTTCCAAAAAGCATTGCCTGTTTTATTTATAAGGTTTTCTGGATAGTGAACACCACAGTTGTAAAGTTTTTGGGTGTCTATTATCATTTTTACAATATTAATCCATTTACCATTTCCTGTGATGATCCTTCGTATCCAAGAACATTTCAACGCTATTATAAATGAAAAGATGTCGACCATATTAAGACGTCCTTCAGTATATTCTTTAATAAGTACATTTTTGTTAATTTTTGAACTCCCATTCCACACAAAGTTTAAAAAGAGATCATTAAGTTCAACCAATATTCTATGTGGTGGATTGGGAAGTGAAACAAATAAATGGTTAAGCACTGGCAAAGCAATCGTTTTTATTACTTGTATCCTTCCAATGGGAGTTAATATCCTTCTGGACCAGTTTTTAAGCAGCGTTCTAATTCTATACAATTTATCCATATAATTACGATCTATCATCTTATCAAGATCGACATGAAATGTTAAACCAAGCATATCAAAAGTATGCTGGTTCCATTTTAACTTCCATCTAGTTTTTATGCTTTCGGAACTGAATTTATGCTTCCCTATCCAAACTACTTTGGTTTTGTCGAAATTTACCTTTAAGCCAGAGCACAATGTGAAATGCGACAAATCATCTAAGGTTTCATTAAGGGATTCTGCAGAGCCATCCAGGAGTATAGACGTATCATCAGCAAATTGCGATAACTTATATTCAGTATTATCGATTTTGATTCCTTTGATTTTGGGATTTGCCCTGAGTTTAAGAGACAAAATTTCAGCGCATAAAATAAAAATATAACAACTGAGGGGATCACCTTGACGACAACCACGTTGTATTTGAAAAAACTCAGATAACAACCCACACTGCGTTACTGCTGAAATGCCATCCTTATATAAAACGTTAAACCATTTTTTCATGTCAGGACCGAAATTAAACAAGGAGAGTGTTTTGTTTACAAACCTCCATGACAAGGAATCAAAAGCCTTTTCAAAATCTATAAGTAGGAGAAGTCCGGGAATATTATTTTCCTCAGTGTATTTCAAAATGTCGTAGATTAGTCGAGTGTTTTCACCTATGAACCTGCCTTTGATAAAACCAGTTTGATCATTATTTATAAGTTTGTTAATGTATTTTTTTAATCTATTAGCAATACTTCCAGAACCAATTTTATATACAGTGTTTAACAATGTTATTGGACGCCAGTTTTTTTAAAATTGTCTGGGTTTTTCACCCTTAGGTATGCAAGTAATTATCCCCTGTCGTTGTGTTATAGACAAAATGCCGCTATCGAATGCGTGATTTAACGCTCTACAAACAAACGTACCTAATTTGGGCCAAAAGACTTTGAAGAAATCAATACTAAAACCAGACGACCCAGGGCTTTTGTTGTTTGCCATGTTTTTTAAGACAAAAGAGGCCTCACTTAGTGTTATTGGCCCTTCTAATAGTTTTGACTCTTCATACGACAGTTTAGGTATGTCAATATTTGCTATAAAAAAAAAGCTATTAAAATCATCATCAATGTTGGTATTGTCGTTATTTTGATACAATGTTTTATAAAACAAAGCGGTTTCGTTCAAGATATCAACCTGCTTGTCTAAAACAAGTCCGTCATCAGTTGTTAGGCTAGTGATAGTTTTTGTTGTATAGTTATATTTTTCGAGGTTACAAAAAAGTTTTGATGGTTTTTCTCCAAATTGTATCCATTCGGCTCGCGATCTTATTAAGGCACCTTTTAATTTCTCTTCTTGTATTTTCATTAGTTCATCTTTTAATTCAAGTATAATTTGCACGTTACTCTCGGTCAACAATTTCTCGTGTTGTTCAATTTCAGCTTTTAATTGGTTTTCGCGCTTGTTACGCGATTTTGTTTTATACGAACTATATGAAATAGCTTTACCTCTTATTTCCATTAAAACTGTATCTAAAAAAAGTTGGTCGTTTATTAAAAACTGTATGTCTTGGTCAGGTATTGTATCAATGTTATCTTTATTGTATACAGGTAACATATATTGTTTCTTTATTTCGGTAATTGTATCATTTATTGTGTTAATGTAGTTGATGTCGCTAAGAAGCATGTTATTATGTTTCCACAGACCTTTTCCGTGTTTAAAATCAGTAAATTTTAATGTCAACGTTACACTCGAATGATCAGATTGGTAACTGGGCAATATATTAATGTCGTGAAAAAACGGTGACAAAAATGACGATAAAAGATAAAAATCAAGCCGGGCTTGTTGTATTGGATTTGTTCTTCTCCATGTATATCGTCTAGAGTTAGGATATAATATCCTAAAAGGATCTGTAAGAACACGATCTTCCATATTTTTTAAAATAAATTCTCTTGCATTTTTATTATTTATTGATTTGTAGTTTTGATAATCTATATTTGGGTCTAGAACCAAATTAAAGTCGCCACAAATTAAGTAGGAGTCATTCCCAATATTGTCAATAATATCAAAAATATTGGTGAAAAATTCGGGACTGTCAGAGTTCGGTCCGTATATAGAGGCAAGTGTGAGTCTAGTTTCACCAATATTTATATCCAAAATAATATAGTTACCAAATTCATCATATTGTACATTATGTATTTTATACTCAAGTATTTTCGACAAAAGTATTGCTACACCACGCGAATTAGAAGAGCCATAACTTAGGAAACACTCTGATCCCCATTCTGAGTAAATGGTTTTAATCTGTTCGTTAATAAAGTGTGTATCTTGAAGGCAGTAAATATCACATTTTGTTTCTTTTAAGTATTGAAAAACTTGTAATCGCTTCTTTTTCCCCTGAATGCCTCTGCAGTTGACAGATAAAATTTTAAGCTCGTTCATAGATAAGCAAAACTAAGGAACATATAAAATGTAGCACTTGCATGCATAGTAACAACACAACATACCTTGTAGTACAGAACGGAAAAAGTACAAAATAATAATAGGAAAAAAAAAAAAAAAAAAACTAACATGAAAGGAAAAAAAATAAGTGAACATAATAAGGTATCTTTTTGTTAGGAAAATTAGAACCGAGTCAAAATAGCATATACAAATCAGTAAATGTTTTCATTAATAAGCTTATCACTAGGATTAATGAACAATGGCAACATCTGAAGATATCAATAAATAGCTATCAGTATTTAATAATATGTAGAGCTTTAATAACTGTATGTATTTGCTCTAGTGTAAATTATAATTTGTCTAAGTTTAGAGATATATTGAACATAATCTATATTATATATTGTATATTAAATAGAAAAAAAAAAAAAAAAAAAAAAAAAAAAAAAAAAATTGTGTATTTGTCCCTGTTTACTTTATAAACAATAAGAGGAAACAAAAAGATGCAGACTTGTGGCAACAAGTGTTGTATTTTTTTTACAAGAGATTGATACTTAAAAATATATATTGAACATAATCTATATTATATATTGTATATTAACTAGAGAACAGTGTGTATTTGTCCCTGTTTACTTTATAAACAATAAGAGGAAGCAAAAAGATGCAGACTTGTGTCAACAGGTGCTGTATTTTTTGATACTTAAAAACATCAATATTTACATACAGGATTTTACAGAATAAATCAACATTATATATTATATATTAACTAGTAAAAATGTTGTATTTGTCCCTGTTTACTTTATAGACAAGAGGAGAAAAAAAAAGAAGCAGACTTGAGGCAACAAATGCTGTATTTTTACAAGAAATTGATCCTTAACAATATCAATATTTACATACAGGATTTTTATATGTATTTACTCTGAATAGATACAAAGTTTTACCAATATGTACATATTTACAAGTATATTTTTTGTTTTTGTGTACGTTTATTTTATATAAAAAAGGAGTAAGCAAAAAGCTGGGTGGTAGCAACACAATGGTGGTCTATTACAGAAACTGCTAGACTTTAATCATCATTTTTTTATACTGATTTACTATAAGTGTTTTTACTAGTTTAAATAATCATTCAAAGTCAGAGATAAATTGACAAATATTTACTAAAAAAGTTTTATCTATATCTACATTTTAACAATATAGGTTACTATAATTTTCAATATTAAAAATATTATATATGTTTATATTATAAATTTTAACAAGTATAAATAGTTGTATTTGTCCATGTTTATTTAATAAATAAAAAGAGGAAACAAAATGGAGCATAGTGGTACTTCATACTGAATTACTATATGTATTTATTCTAATGTAAGTAGTAATTCAACCAAAATCAGAGATAACTTGAAAGATATCTACTTCTCAGAAGTGGAGTTTTATCTAAATTTACATTTTAACAGCATTATTTATTTAATTTTCACTAATACAAGGTGACATATATATCTAATGTAAATATTAATTTAACTAATTTCAGATATCAGCTGAACACTATCTACATTTCAAAAAGAGGAGTTTTATCTAATTTTACAATATAACAGCATTATTTTATATAATTTTCAGTAATACAAAGTTTAATATATATCTAATGTAAAAAAGTAATTTAACTAAGTTCTGATATAAATTGAACACTATCTATAGATCAAAAAGTGGAGTTTTATTTGAATTTACATTTTAACAGCATTATTTTATAAAATTGTCAATACTACAAAGTTTAATATGTATCTAAATGTAAATAGTAATTCAAGTAATTTCTGACATAAATTGAACACCATCCACATATCAACAAGTGTAAATTTTATCAATATATATATTTAAACAGAATAATGTTATATAATTTTCTATAGTACATACTGGGTATATACAATATATATATATTTATATTTATTTTATATACTATATATTAACAAATTTACATTATTACATTTGTCCATGTTTATTTTATAAACAAAAAGTGGAAACAGAAGGAGGCCATAGCAAATAGTGGTAACAACAATAGTCCATGTTTATTTTTTAAACGAAAAAGAAAATACAGAAAGATGCAGTGTAGTAGCAGTACCATATTATTTATATACATTTAACACGGTTAAAGTTCATACTGATACTGCATTTTGTTCAATGATGTATTATCAGATATTTTGTTGAAAATTAAAACAACAAACAATTATCAACACACAACCACTTTAGTAGCCTTAAACACTGGAACATTATGCACAACCATATGATTTATTACACTTAACAGTGTTATCCACTTACGAGATGCCATCATTTTATTAACATTATGTTTGAAAAGGGAAAAGGAGTTTTATAATTGTGTATGTGTTGCTATATATTTACAGAAAATACCAAAAATTTGAGTGTCATGTTTTGTTACATAATGAGTACATTATGGCTATAAAATTAGAGTTGATAAATAATTTTGACTCAGGACGGATAAAGACTAAGACCAAAAGAACTAGCATTATAAGACTTTCAATGCAGGTCAACTATCACACAAGATTTATGCGCCTTTTCAACTTTTTGAATAATATCTGAAATTTTATTGCTTTTAGCATAATCATTCACTTAACATTTTAAAGAGCTTCATATGAAAGCGAAAATGAAGCAATTTGGGTGAGAAGATGTTATTGGAAAAACAGCTTGTATTTGTTAAGTGGAGAATTATATTATTCTCACTTCACTACATTTAATACCTTCTTAAGTATGAACAAACACTGTGTAAAAACAACAACATATTTTGTAAAGAAGGCATTTGTAGTGTTAACAGTCATATAAAGCACTAAACAAAAAGGCTGAAGGCGTGCAAATAAATAAAGAAAGATGACGACATAAAAACATCTATATAGACTACATTATCACTGTCTGTTGACATGACAAATAATGCTTAAAATAAACATTTGACATGTTTAAGGGCTGAAAAAACAACAACAGAAGATCGGTGGCTATATTAGTTTTTTAAGGATGATGCATTGTGGTCCTATATAGAAGTATGCAACAAAAATACAAGCGACTTATCCATGCACAAAAAGGTAATAATGCATCGAGCCAAAAAGTCTATTCTAGAGTGTCATAAGCAACAAAAAATGTACACTATTTACATACAGCCTCTTACATAAATAGCTGGAAGTGCACAGTAAAGTTAAATTAGTGCATTAACTGTCATGAATATACCTGAGTCTGACTATTTTGTTGTAATAAATGTTTAAAAACAACTAGCTGACCTTCTATTTACTATTTTGACATGTATGTTTTTACTACTCGCAGTGGCAAGTTTGTTTGAAAGGGAAATAACTTCGCCGATAAGTATTAAAAGTATTGCGCGGGCGTAGCTATGTCATTTAACACTTGGGTGTCTTAATAGCGAAAATAGATTTTTATTTTACAAAGACATCTCATTATGTATGCAAATTTTACGTACAACAATTTTTAGTTACTCAAATATGTAATATTATTTAATATATTTAGTATATAATTTATATTACGTTTATTTATGTAAACTAACTACAAAGAAATTTTAACGGCTAAATGAGATCTAGAGGCGCTTACATATTATGCACAGCTATCTTAGCGTATATGGCTTAATTTTTGTTGGTGACACGTTTGCGGTTCGTCTGGGACGAGGCCCCGAGAGACTCAGAGTAGGATTTTCGTGGCCACGGCTTTGCTATCCAGTTTTTGTAGTCCTCAAATGTTATTTGAGTAGCATGCTGGTTTCCTTTGAAAACGGCGTAAATTTTGCCCTCAAAGGACCAGCATTTTTCTACATTTTTTGGATCTTTCAGTCGCACTGATGCCAACACACTTGCGTTAAGCTTTGTTAGGTCCTCATTGACGAAGACGCCGGAGCCCTTGAACAGCTTTGCTTTTTTTAATATGTCAATTTTTGTTTGTCGCCTGACGAATTTAATAATGACGGGTCTGTTTTCTGTTGGTTTAAATTTTCCCAGCCGGTGGGCGATGTCTATGTCGCAGGGTGTAATTGGTATGCCGAGCTTTTCGTTCACTAGCGTGACTATTTTCTGTGTTACAATTTCTGAGGATTGTCGTTCTTGATCGTCTTGAACACCGGTCATTCTCAGGTTATTGCGTCGACTGTATTGCTCAGTGTTATTTGCAAATTCCTCGTGATGATCAGAAATGCCACTTTTTTCGGCTTGTAAGATTGCGTTTTGGTTTTTGAGTTCTTCAATTTGTTTATTTTTCGCTGTAATTTCCTTTTTTAAAAGCTCAATGTCATTTTTATGTTCGAAAGCGTTTCCCTCTAAGATTTCAATGCGACGGAGAACATTTCCTAGCAGTTTTTCTTTTAATTGTTCAATTGTTTCTTTGACGATATCTTTTATGAAACATGCATCTTCCTTTGTTAGAACTTTGGATAGTTTATCGTTTATTTCGTCAAGCCTCGTCTCAATTTGTTGCACAGGTAAGTCATTGGTGACAGATGGTGTGCTTTTTACGAAGGTTGTCATTGTTTTTTGTTTTTTGGAATCGGGTTTAGGTTTTTTCTTTTTGTTGCTATTTTTAATGTTACTTTGAACAATTGTTTCTTCTTTTTCAAACACAGTGTTTTCCAATAAGCTTGCGTCAGCGTTAGTTGCTTCGCTGGCGGTTGATGAGTGTTGGCGTTTATTCATGTCAGTACTTTCATCGGAGCACCGCGTTCGCGGCTTGATTATTCAAAGCCAGTACACTGATCGAACAATCACTACAGCTATACAGCTATACAATTGAATGTTTCTTAGAGCGGGTAATTATACATTTCATTCAATCGAGTAGTTCAAGCGTGACGTTTTTATTGTAAGTCATGCGTGACGATTGACCGATTTGTGTTGCCACTAAATAACACACTTTTTACTATACCCCACCCTTTAATGTTAGAAATTAGATAGCGTTATTTCTCATAAATTGAAAGAACTGATTTCATACATACTTCTTCAAATTAAGTCCTTATATTCCATCAATTTCACAAGTTTTTCACACGCGATTACTGACTGTATATGCTATGAAATTAAAAAGAACACTACATTGTTTTTTTTTCGTACCGCTTGTTTTGACCGGAAGTTACTTTTTTGCTAAAATGTTATTGATGTGCTGACTTTAATGCATTTCGTTTTCGTAGAATTTCCATGTTTCTTGTTTTAGAAAAAAAAGCCAGTAACCTCCGACAGCTCTTGTTAATGGAGTTTTTGCCCTTTGATTTTAAAATAGTTTTTTTTCGGTTTTAAAAATGTCTTGACCTTTCTTATTTCATTCCCATCAACTGACAATGCGACGTTTTGGATAGCATTCATCAGTTTCACTGATATTTTTCGTGCGTTAAGTTGGCAACTAACAGACAAACATACCTACACAAGCAAAAACATAACCTCGTGGCAGAAGAAACAAATTGAACTATTCACAGAATAGTCCAAGCTATTCTACACACATGTTTTTCTGCATTGGCGTCTCGGTACTGCTCTGGTTAATGTTTGCGTGCATATCTCTATAACTACTACAGATATTCAATCGCAACTTCACACATGTCTTCGTTTTCATAATGCGATTTCACTGGCCAAGGCCCATAACTCTGACCTGCAAATTAGCAGAATTATGCCCATTTTAGTACTTCAGGCTAAGGTTTGCATGCAACAAGTTAATATCTTTATCTGCTATAGATATTCAATTAAATCTTTACACATGTCTTCAGGGTCATTATATAAGGTCACTGAACCAAGGTCCATAACTGTGACCCGCATTTTATCAGAATTATGCCCGTTTTTGTACTTAGAAATATTCAGGTAAAAGTTTGCGTGCAAGTACATATCTTTGTAACAGATATTCAGTTGAAAATACGTACATGTCTTCAGGCACTTTATGTAAGGTCACGGGCCCATAACTCTGACAAGGTATGAATAGTCAAGCGCACTGTCCTAAGACAGCTCTTGTTCATATGATGAATTGAATCAGCTCAGGTCATACCTAAAAAATTGATTGTTTGCAGCTGTGCGACCGACCCATCGAAATTACCCAGGTCCTAAATTCTTTTGCCGTCCGCTGATTTTTTTGTTTACATGTCGGCATATATTTTTCTTTTTGCTAAATGCAATCTTTTAAATGTACCATAATTGGATTTCTCGGCTTTGTATGTTTACCTTGAATTATTAAAATGCATATGTTATTATTGTTTGCCAGTGTAGTTCCCATTCAGTATTGCATGATATGACACTTCATTATTACTTTGTATATTACATCTTATCAGACAGAAAAAAAAATCCTACCTACCCACCTCCAAAATGCTAGGTCGCGAAACCGCAAACAATCAATTTTTTAAGGATGGCATAAATTATGTTTTATAAATTCTATAAAAGCTCACAGAACAACAGTCAATGTGAGACCCTCATTTATTATCTTGATTTGTTGTGACGTCATTCTTTAAACGGCGATGCTCATGACTGGACTTCGGTTTGTTGCAGATTCACAGAAAGACTACAGCCAATGTTGTCGACAACTTTCAACCAACCATCAAATATACTTCTTCCTGACCTCTAGAGGAATTTAATGGGTTGTTCCATTGTAAAGATATAAATATATAATTGTTTCATTGAGTATAGCTCTGGAATAAAGAACATAATGTATTAAATACAGAGGAAAATATAATGTATTTAAAGATGTCATCAAGTTTGATCAAATTTCATTAAACTAGAGCAAGAGCAACCTATTGAAGGCGCTTAACTATTCTTGGTTAAGTAACATAAACACTCATCAACTAATATCTCACAACTCTGGCCCCGTGTTCACAAAGGATCAATTACCGGATCAGGATCAGACTTAGCTGATCTTGAGCTTTTTGCTCAACTGAGTGGAATATCAAACATATTTTATTTTCGAAATAACTTTTCTACTTGATAAAATCACATAATTTTTTTTTTATTATTCAAATCTTCATATCAGAGAGCAAATGTACGTTGTTAAGAGTTTAAAATCTTGTTGGTAATACTATATATTTGACCAAAATTTAAATTGATCCTGATTGTAGTGAACATCATTTTTGAACCTGATCCTGAAATATCTGGCTCAAGTTCAACTTGAACATGAAAATCAGACTCAGCTTGTTTTGTGAACACGGGGCCTGGTGTTTAACTGGTTCCAGTGGATAATTGGTTTCATTTTCAGGAACAGAACATGCTGATGTACTAATAATCCATTCATACAATTAACATCTGACAGTTCCAACATCGTGGCCATGACCTACCAGGTGGGTATAGTTACTGTTGTTGATGTTTTAGCTGCTGATGATTCCATGCTCTTTTTATAACAATTTTGGTGTAAAAATATGTATATAATATATAATGCACTATAATCTACAGTGTTGAAGAGAAATGTACTGATGCTGTTTTTCTTGTTATATACTGCAGCCCTTCCACACTGAGGGACAGCAACGACCCCGATCCTGAAAACGAAGCATTCCTGAACGATGCGGAAACCATGCACATAAATAAGTGCGAAAAACGTGGTTGACTGAGTTCCAGCCTAACGCCATTACCGGAGGTAAAGTTTTGCAAAACTTTCAACAGCCAATGAAGTAAACAGGTATTCCAATTCTTAAGTTATTTTTGAAATGTAAATTACAATGACTGAAAATTTGGGTTGTTGGTGAAAAATTGCAATTATTAAGATCTAAAACAATTTGCATCTAAACTTTTGTATTTAGTTGCGAAAACTTGTGAAAGCTGACAGGTATTAGCTTTTTAAGTATTCCATGTAAAAAAAACTATTGTTTATAAAGTTAGAATCGAACATAAATATAATTTATCGGTAAATTGGATTTTTTTAAATCTACGTTGTACATGCAGATTTATACACAAAGTAATGTATTTGTATCGACATTTTATAGCATACATTTATATTTTCATATGAACAACATTATTATACATTGAAATAAGCAGGGAAGTAGTGAAGGTTTATACCGGTATTTAAACTCCAGTCACACAGGTCCGTAGTCCACTGCTCTATCTACTACACCACTTTGGCTTTTGGTTTCATTGGTATTGAACAGGGATTAAGACAAATAAAGACAAACACCTAGAGTATTTTTAATTTTTTTTTTTTTAATCTTATGCATTTTTTATTATGCAAGATATTAACATTATTTTATACAATGTTTAGGCCAAGGAAAAAATATCAGTGGTTCAGTTTTCACGACCTATAGTTTTTCCAAAGAGAAAACAACCTAAATGATTTAGTATGAAATTTCTGGGTTAGTTTTACTATAACGATTTTCCAAATACAAGCATGATTGTTATTTAGTTTTTAAGCAAATATTGCAGTGACCATTGAACCACATATATTTTTTCTTTGGCCTAAACTAAAAAAAATATCATACATTTTTGTGTTACCCCCATATACTTTTAGTATTTTTGCAACTAGGCAGCTTTTCGATAAAATTATTGCGGTTTTCGGTAGTTAGGTTGACTTATGGTTGATCATGTGACTTCCGCTTCCGTTTTTTTCCTGCTGTTTTGCAACTGAATATTTTTCATAACTATTGAATCTAATTGAATCTTGAAAATATAATTGTCATCAACAACTAACCAGAACCTTCAGTAACATTCAGTAACTTGAACACAAGCATCATTAAATTGGCAAGACAGATTGAGAGTGTTAGCAGCCTATGCTTCACTGTAGATTGTAGACTTCCAAGCCACATACCATCTTTCCTGGGTGTTTGTACATATATATACGAATAAACCAGTCAACATAGTTAAAGATTCATTTTTAAATATATTGCGGAACTCACGAAATGTTATATTGGAGCCCCCAGTTGCAGTAGGAATCGTTTGGACGTCAGTATTGGGGTTCCGTGTGCGCGCCTGTGGGTGACATCATCTGTTGTCTCGGGCCATCGAGGATTCATCACCAAAGGAGTCGTCGTCATACGGGATCAACAAACATTACATCAACAAACATTAGTGACACAGTGACTAGAGACTTGTTTTACCTGTGTTTTAACCTGTGACCCCCTGTGTTTGCTGTATTCAAGGTGTGGTAAGTGAAAAAAAAATAAAAAATAAAATAAAATTAATGTGTGCTATTGTAATTGGGAAGAGATTATTTTTGTAAGAAATATTTAAAATTGTCACATTTCACTATTGGTAATGGTTCTATTTAACTGAGCATTCCCTACCTTTGCATGCATACTAATTTATGTTTGGTACTTGGGTTTTAGAGAATTTTATTGCACTTTTATTGTATAGACTCATAACAGCCATAATATGTATCTGTCTTTCTGTCTGTAATTTCTATTCAGTTATTTCAAGGTTGATTTGTTCAATTTAATTCATGGATTTGTGTTAGGTGTGGTAATCCTGTGATTTTGTGGATTTTATTGGTATTGTCTGATTAATAGGATTAGTGTGCAATTTTGATTTGGTTGGTGGTTTTCACTATTGAGATCCCTTCCAATTAAGCTATAGTTGATTTCACTGTGCTTGTTCCAATTTTGTTTTTTCCAGGGATTTCATTATATTGCCAAATAAGTTTCTTGTTTATATTTCAGCGTTATAGTTATTTATATGAATATTCCATTTCAATATTTGAGATAATTTCAGATAATTATAAATTATTACACATTTGTTATTTTGACTTTGCATTTCAGACTTGAGGAAATTGCATCCGGATTTTCCAGTAATTATTTAATATATTTATAAATTTCAGAAAACTCTTTTTGACTGATTATGATTTTAAGGACATGTATTAATTTGTGCCATTTTGTCTTCTCACTTGAAAAGGAGACACAAAATAATACTTTGGCAGATTGACACATTAATATTACGCTTTGATTTAGTATTTATTGTAATTTATTTTAGACTTAAAGGTACACTACTTTTTTTTAATTAAAGGTGCATCCTTTTGTTTTTAATGATAACTTAAAGGGGCACCACACTTGGTATAAAGGGATACAGCTGTATTTTGTATGTTATTGTATTAAAGGGACACTGTCAATTATTATTTTAATTAAAGGGACACTATAAGACTTCAGTGTTTTGATTAAAGGGACACACCTTGATTTGTGTTGTTAATTAAAAGGATAGTATCACACTTAGAAGTAATTATATTGTTTAATTAGTTACAATACATTGAATTACTAGTACTTTATTTTCTTTTGACATTTGAAATTTTTTTGTGTGACATACATGTTCATTTTTCTCTGGCAATTATTTTATGTGATGGTTGGGTTCGTGTAGTTAGTTAATTTATTCTTATTTATAGGTAGGAGGTAGTTGAGTAGGTGTTAGTTAGTTTAGTTAGTGTATGGTGCGCACCACTAGATTATTTAGTTACCATTGTAGTTGAGTTCTGTTTAGTGTTGTGTTCTATAGTTAGTTAGGAACCCAATCCATTACTTTTGATTTCTTATATTTTTGTAAGGCAATTAGTGTTTTTTAAGAATATTTTTGGCTGTTTTTGTGCATGAAAATGTAATTATTTTCTTGTGATATTTTTGTGTTTTAGTTTATTATATTTTATTCCAAGTTGTGACATTGTGTGAAATATGGCATCAGAAGAGGAAAAGAAATTGCTTGAGTTATTCAAGGAAGTGGGAGTTCCAGCTCTTAAGGATGCATTAGGTCTCAAAAAGTTTATGACACAATATGGAGAGACGAAAGTAAAAGAGGAGAATGTAGAAAATGAGCCCTCCGTAAAACAAAAGACGCAGGTCAACGTACCACGGATAAGCATACTTTACGGAGAAGAGGGAAAAGGTGAAGTTACGTACCAGACTTGGGTCTATGAGGTTAGATGCCTGCTTCGAGAGAAGTCATACAACAATGAGACCATTTTACTTGGAATTCGTCGCTCGTGTAAAGGAGAAGCAGCTAACGTACTTCGAAGACTTGGAACAAATGCCAACATATTTGAGATATTGGACAAATTTGAAAGCACATACGGCGACATCGAGACCAACGAATCAATTCTACGGAAGTTCTACGCCTGCAAACAGGAAAAGGGAGAGAACCTTACCCAATATTGTGCCAAACTGGAAGATATTTTTGCTCAAGCAGTTGAAATGAAAGCTGTATCAAGGAAAGATGATATATTGAGAAGAGTATTTTATCCACTAACTCTAAAAAATACTGGAAGCTGTTGACGCATCTAATACATACACACTCTCATTCTGATGTGATACCTCCCTGAAATCTGTTGATACTCATGGAAACGTAAGTATATATATGTCTGATGAAGAAAAAGCAACTTGCTTAAACAATTACTTTGTTTCCATATCAACTTTAGATATATCTTTGGGAGTCCTCCCTGCCCCAAATGACATTTCTTTTGAATATTTGCAAAACGTGTCTATAACTGAATCAGAAATAATAGACGCAATTAAAATTTTAATAACTAATAAAGCGGTTGATGAGGATTTAATCAGTCATCTTGTACTTAAGCGTACCTGCTTGTCTATTGCAAAACCGTTATGCTTACTGTTTAATAAATCAATACAAGAATGCACATTTCCCACTTTATGGAAAAATGCAATTGTCATGCCCCTAGTTAAAAAAGATGACTCACATATACCTTCCTATTATCGTCCCATCTCCCTATTGAGCTGTCTAGGAAAACTTATGGAGCGAGTAGTATACAAACACCTCTATAATCACTTTATTTCGCATAACTTAATTTATTGCAAGCAATCGAGATTTCTCAAGGGTCACTCAACTGTCTACCAAGTGATTGATATAGTTGATCAAATAGCTCGTTCTATTGATGACAAGAAATTGAACTGCATGATTTTTTGTGACATTTCCAAGGCCTTTGACCGAGTTTGGCATCAAGGTTTGTTATTCAAACTTAAGCAAAATGGTATCAGTGGAAAAATGTTACAATGGATAGAAAGTTATTTGTCTAACCGAACCCAAAAAGTATTTGTGGGTTCCGCTATGTCTCAGTCATTACAAGTAAATACTGGAGTTCTACAGGGTTCAGTACTAGGGCCGTTGTTTTTTCTGATTTACGTAAATGATATTGTCGATAATCTTCTAAGTATTACCCGCTTGTTTGCAGATGATACTTCCTTATCAAGTACTACATCTAAATTAGTTGACCTCGAGGGTATCTTGAACCACGACCTATGCCTCATCAACATTTGGGCCAAAAGATGGTAAGTTGATTTTAACCCACAGAAAACTGAAGCAATTTTATTCACAACGCAAAAGAATGTTCTTTTACCGAAATTATGTTTCTGAAATGTACCCGTCACCTTTGGTGAAAGTCACAAACATCTTGGTCTGACCCTAAGCCATGATGGCAAATAGCACGATCATATAAATCATATTTCTTAATCTGCGTCGAAAATTCTTGGCATTATGCGAAAACTTAAATACAGACTTTCAAGAAAAAGTTTAAACCAAATATACGTCAGTCATATGCGGCCAATACTAGAATACGCGTGCGTTGTTTGGGATGGTTGTTCTTTGTATGATAAGGAATTATTAGAAAAAAATCCAAATGAAGCCGCGCGTATTGTTGCAGGCCTAACTAGATCTGTATCTCATAGAAATCTTTATACTGAAGTTAAATGGCCTAGTCTAGACAAACGACGGCGATTAACTGATTAGCATTTACAAGATGCATAACGGACAGTGTCCTAATTACTTGTCTAATCTTCTTCCACAAACAGTTCAAGAACAGTCATCTCGTAATCTTAGAAATGCACAAGACTATACCATTTTATCAAGGCGAACATTATTATATTCACGTTCGTTCTTGCCATCTGCCATAGATCTATGGAACTCCTTACATATCGATATCCGCAAGAGCGAAACCCTTTCACAATTTAAAGCTTCCTTGAAACAAATGTTTCTTTTATGCGAAGATAACCCCCAATGTTTCTACACTGGGGATATAAAAACATCGATTTTACATGCTAGACTAAGAAATAACTGCAGCAACCTAAACTCCGACCTATTCCTAAACCACCCTGCAAACTCACCCCTTTGTTCATGTGGAAATGATGGTGAAAATATGACACATTACTTCTTTAAATGCCCTAATTACCGTATGCAACGAATATGTCTTTAATGCACTGCGCTAATTTCATCCCTTAAATAGTGATTTGCTCCTCTGCGGTAACCCCTCATTTAATAATGAAGACAATACAATTATTTTTACAGAAGTTCAAAGATATATTGTAACGACAAAGCTTTTTGTTTAAAACTTAACGTTAAAACTTAACTGCTTGCTGGACAGGACTTACAACTATCTATATTTGCATATGATTGTCTATTTACTATATATTATATTCACTAATTTGGTTCATACTGTGTTTTCAAATGTTATTATTATTATCAACATCATTATTATTATTATTATTATTATTATTATTATTACTATTATTATTATTATCATAATTTGCTTTTGATTTCCTAAATGACAACAATTGTTCAAAGTACGCTTGTCACCATTACAATATGTAACTAACACTCCCAGGCAAAGACCCTCGATAACGTCGTAGAACTTTAGGTCTAACCCTTTTTCCAATATGTACTTATGGTAAATCGTGATTGTTTGTAATTGTGTCAACATTGTGGAAATAAAATATGTGTAAATCAACTACTACTAACTTTTCCGCGCCTGCGAAAAGTGTTACGTTGACTACTTTTTATAATTATATATAAAACATATTATTGTTTGTTTATAAAATCGAGTCTTATGTTATAATCAATGATTTAATGAATACTTCATAAAATGTAAGTTTATTATTCAAAATGTTACAACGTATTAGACGTCGATACGCCCCTCTAACAAAACCACGACAACACTACTTACACAATAATAATGATGATTCATTCATTCATCCGTTCGGTAGGTCTGTCGGTCGATCGTTGTATGCATGTATTTATACATTCATGTATGTATAAATACATGCATACGTCTACATTCAATCAATAAATCAATCAATCGATCGATCGATCGATTGATTGATTGAATAAATCATGTATATTTGTACATCAATCAATCAATCAATCAATCAATCAATCAATCAATCAATCAATCAATCAATCAATCAATCAATCAATCTGCCTGCCTGCCTGCCTGCCTGCCTGCCTGCCTGCCTGCCTGCCTGCCTGCCTGCCTGCCTGCCTGCCTGCCTGCCTACCTACCTACCTACCTACCTACCTACCTACCTACCTACCTACCTACCTAATCTATCTATCTATCTATCTATCTATCTATCTATCTATCTATCTATCTATCTATCTATCTATCTATCTATCTATCTATCTATCTATCTATCTATCTATCTATCTATCTATCTATCTATCTATCTATCTATCTATCTATCTATCTATCTATCTATCTATCTATCTATCTATCTATCTATCTATCTATCTATCTATCTATCTATCTATCTATCTATCTATCTATCTATCTATCTATCTATCTATCTATCTATCTATCTATCTATCTATCTATCTATCTATCTATCTATCTATCTATCTATCTATCTATCTATCTATCTATCTATCTATCTATCTATCTATCTATCTATCTATCTATCTATCTATCTGTCTATCTGTTAGTAAATCACTGTCAATAAATCAATAAGTCAATCAATCAATAAATCAATCAATCAATCAAACTCGAGATATAATTTGTCGTCATATCCATCATGAAACATTTTATGGTGGTGTTCGTGTGACCCTTATTACTAGATATAAACATTACGACATTTTCATGAATGAAAGACTGTTTTACAGTGTTCACAGCGTACATAATTTATTTTAAATTGCCCGTCAAAACCCTTTTCTTTATCAAACTACCTTTCTCATCATAAAACGTGTATCGCGGAAGGGATGACCAATTAACGCGTCCAAATTATATTGAACGAAATCCCGAAATCCTGCGATGCTTTATGCAAACAGATTAAACACATAACTATCAAAGCGCATATGTTTTTATGGGTTTTGCTTTCAATTTGTTTCAAATATTTACATTCTACGGAGTTTGGTTATTTTCTAATTTGAAAGAAGCAAATGATTTTCTATATTGTCTTCATATTATTTACAATCGGCTTAAACGTCTTATTGCAAAAAAAATAGTTTTTGCATGTAGTATTTCAATTTCAAATGTCGTTTTTGATCTTGTTTTCTATTGCAGACTGTGCAGACTTAGTTCCCGTTCCCGACGGCAACTACATCATGCTTCCTACTTATCTAAATAAAACTTACGGTGTTAGTGTTACATTCGAGTGTGAATCCGGATATGAAGCTAATCTTCCAAACATAACGTGTCAGGCAGATGGAACGTGGCAATTACCAGTGTGCACAATACGAGGTAAAATAAGATGTAATTGCTCTACTTTGCGCAGGTAATTAACTATGATTTGTTTGGTTTGTATGGTTACTTGTAAGCGTTGTTTTTACGGTCAGATAAAGTCTCTAACTATGGTCAGTAATGGTCCACACGACACCTTCGTTTTTTAGACTGTGGTAAGCCTCCGTATGTATTGGATGGTCTACATATCCTCGATATTGATAGCAAAACTACATACGGAAGTAGAGCAACTGTAAACTGCAGTCCTGGTTATGCTGCCAGCATGATACACATTTTTTTGCCAAAATGATAGCTCTTGGGAAACAGCAAACTGCACAATCAGAAGTAGATTTTATTATTTACCTGTTCATAAATGCAACAAAACTCTGTATGCCTATTTGTTTATTTTTTTTTTATATATGTTATGTTATCCAAAAGGCAACAATAGGCAACCCCAGATTATTTGTTTTGTATTACAAAGTGATTCATTAATTATGTATTTCTGCAGATTGCGGTGCGTTCAATCAGATCCTAAATGGCAACTACACTTTGCGTGGTAATATGAGCAGCACATACGGAAGCATTGCTGATGTCACTTGCGACATGGGCTATGAAATGAGTGTAGGAGAGATTGTGTGCCAGCAAGAGGGTACATGGCAAAACGCCAACTGCACGATTAGAGGTACATGTAATTACCAGTCGCCATTATAATTAAAGTTGACAAAATAGTATTGGTTAGTCTAACACACCAGTACAATAAACGTTCGTCCGTGTCATCATTTGATTAACTTACTGCTTGAAATAAAAAAGTTGATTATATGTATGAAATTAAAAACGGTTATGATCAATAACATTTTCTAATGTACTTTAAGATATATTCGTTGTACAAAGCAATGCGAAGTGTTTGTTTTGCCTTGTTTTAGACTGTGGACAGTTAGATGTAATTCCAAATGGTAACTTAACATT
The DNA here is from genome assembly GCA_027627225.1 of Congeria kusceri. Classification (NCBI taxonomy): domain Eukaryota; kingdom Metazoa; phylum Mollusca; class Bivalvia; order Myida; family Dreissenidae; genus Congeria; species Congeria kusceri. The sequence continues at coordinate 38,041,833 of CM051024.1, forward strand.
ACTCGGTACGTCTACTACTTATAAAAGCATTGCCAACGTGTTTTGTATAACCGGCTATGAAGCCAGCGCACACCGAATTGAGTGCAGGAATGATGGTACTTGGGAAAGGGCAAACTGTACAATTCGAGGTAATGTTATTGTTATAGCTTTTGTCGAGACCATACGTCTTAAAATCTAACATATCGTTTAGTTTCTTCTCCCATTTAAACTACAAAGGAAACGTCTAAATATTCGGGATAAGCGAAACTATTCACACCGACTTTTCAACTACTTTTAATGAGAAATACTCTTCAATATTTACGAATTTTACTTTGTATTATATATTGTTCATTCTCTTTATAACATCCTTTCTTTGATAGACTGTGGCCCTTTGCTGCCAATACCTAATGGAAATAACACACTATTGAACTCGAAAACCACTTACGGCAGCCAAGCTAGTGTGTCATGTCGCCGCGGATATCAAGCGAGTACAGAGCCGATTATTTGTCGGGCAAATGGAGTTTGGCAGCCCGCTGACTGCACTATAAAAGGTAGTTTAACATGCCAGAAAAGTGTTACTTGGTTTGTAGTTCATTTTCTAGACAGACTACTTAGTTAGTAGTTCATTTTCTAGACAGACTACTTCACTGTTTATGTCAATTTCGAAAGCTATATGAGCATACAATACAATGCAAGAAATGTTTCGTTATTCTTGCCATGTTCCACAGTTGTATTGGAGTAATTATACTATGTGCATATATAGATCACGTTCTTATAAAGAATTACATTATCAAACATTTAATGTTTTATCACAAAGTGTGTAGCCCACAAACTAAAGTACTATATTTATTCAAACTTTATATTTCAGACTGCGGCCTAATTTCACAAGGTACCCTGACACTGAAGGGAGATAATACAACGTATGGCAGTGAGGCCACAGTGACCTGTTTCACTGGATATGAGTCGATTGCATCACACATTAATTGTCAAGCAGATGGAACATGGGAATCAACAAATTGCACGATTAAAGGTATAAATACGAGAGAGATTAGGAGATCAAATAAAGAAAACTTATCATCCAGATATGAGTTTTTGAACCGTATATGCTTCACGTTGTGGTTTAATTACCACGCATCAGATCTCCACTGTGAACAGTTATCTATTAGCCGATAAAAATATTAATTAAACATTAGTGTTTAATTATAACGTTGTATAAATTATACCAGTGTTTTAATATAATACACATTTATTCATCATTAGATAACAGTACCTCAAAATTAAAATTAATAATGTACTGTTCTGTATATGCCCAACTATTTGAGAACAACCTATTGTAACAGATTGTGGACCATTAGACAACAGCTCCTTTGCATATGGTATCTACACCCTTATGGACGGAACAACTACAACATATCAAAGTCGTGCAAGTATCTCCTGTCATCGGGGCTATGCTTCTAGTTCAGAGCAGATACTGTGTACAGCAGATGGTATTTGGGAAAGTGCTCATTGTACTATAAGAGGTGAGTCTTTATTACTACCACTAACGAGGTTATGTGTTCGTAAGCGTTAGTTTGTCTGTGTGTAAGCATTATTTACATTTTATGAAATTGTCCAGGAAGTTAAAAAATGGGCTAATGAAAAAAAACGTTTTCTTAATCTGTATTATTTGGTAATATGGCAAGGGAGGTAATCTGTCACAGGACAGTTTAATTTTAAATAGGTTACTTATTTTCGAGGAGAGTTTGCGTTCTCCAAAAGCTTTTTAATGTATATGTTTTGTCATTTATTCTCTTAAAAGGTTTCTCCAAATTGATTTACTCCAGTAGTACTATTAAGCGAAATTGTGGATTACTATTGAGTACACTAGTTAAACTAATTTTAGAGATTTTCCATTTGAAAATGATTAAGACTATATTGAGTATTTGACATCTTATGTCATAGACTGTGGTCAACTGAATGCTATTTCCAACGGAAACTATTCTGACGTGTGACGCAGGATACTCAGCGAGTGCGCCGCAGGTTGAATTTCAGGAGGATGGCACATGGCAGACTGCTAACTGTACTATACAAGGTATGCGTTAAACATACCTACTCATGATAATTTGTACATTTAAATATGTTTTTATAAATTTCCAAAATATTCAATAACATTATTGGGCAAGTGACGGAATGCATGTGGAAATATGCACAATGTTATACATGAATTTTGTACTTTATTGTTTATTACAACCGCCAAGGAGTTAGGTAGTTCACGTTTCACGCCAGTAGTTCTAACACGATTGACATGAATTTTTGTGATAAGTTGTAATGCCGAGCATAGGAGTTTTAGACTGTTTTTGGCGGTGATCCGAATATAGATTCATGATTGTAAAGGATTCGTCGATATTGCAATATTGGAAGACAGGGGCTTTCTTGTTTAATATAAATTTTTTATAATTAAGATTCTGACAAACTACCAAATTTGACTTATGGTGATATACGAAACCTTGAAGGCACGACATATGGACATCATGCTATATTCAAATGTAACCCTGGGTATATATTAATTGGAAATGAAAACAGAACATGTATTGCTACTGGATCTTTAGTTGTCTGGAATGGATCACAGCCGACTTGTTTAATAAAAGGTAGAAAACCTGTTGTTGTGGATGATAAGTATGATATTGTTGCTATTGGTTTCCAATAAAACGATTGTCATAGAAAATGTGTTTTTCTAAATACTGACAACAATATCTAACACGTTCTGATGATGAAAGCTATCATGTCATCCAGATTACTAATTCACTAGTTTATGCTATGCGGTATAGCCATTTGTATATACAATATTTAAGAGTGTATACTCCATTTGCTTATTATTCGTGTTTACCTAAATATGAACATGATTGTGCATTGAAGATTGTGGAACTCTTACCCACCCAGACCATGGTCGAGTAGAAACACTATTGGGAACCACGTATTTGGCGAATGTGACGTATACCTGTAACCAAGGATACGAATTAATAGGTGATGAGACGAGAACATGCCAATTAACTGGATCATGGTCTGGATTGCAGCCAGATTGTCTACAAAAAGGTTAATAATATATAACAGTTTATTCAAATTTATGAGATTTTACAAACCATAGTTTGTAAATTCACATTTTTGTACAAATGATTCTGTTAATGTTGAAAGAAAACAAACAACACACTTGCCACTTAATAAACTTTTAAAATCTAAATTCAGAAACACCAAAGATTGTTTGCACAACTAGCATTGATAGCCGTGGCCGAGAATGGAAGGAAGTATTGTCTGGAACAAAAAGAACTCAGCAGTGTGACGAGGGATTTGAAGGTAGGTCTCTGGAAGTTATACACTTATTTGAACAAATAATATTCGCTAGTTATACGAAAATAAAATATTAAAACAAAAAGACCTTACTTACAGTATTTTAGAACGAATTTTAAAACTAATATGACATCATTAGGATTTACATAATGATTTTTCGAGAATCTAGTGCATGCATTGTGCAAATATGTATGTTTTCAATTATTGTATATTTAAAAAAGTCATAGTCGACTTATCTTTTCGTTGCTTTTCGAAGGATATGTGAGCAGACTTTGCGCTTCAGATGGAAACTGGCAACTTTCACAGTACAACTGCGTCAGAGCTGCAGTTAACAATGTCCTCAAACAGGTACGCTAATAAGACCTTCGATTTGAAGAATTGATATAACCCGACAACATTTCTAGTCTTTGCCGCTAACATTATGAATTCATGTCCAGCTATTGTCAAGGGATTATTTTCGATGTATTTCATGCATCAAGCTACGCCGTCAACAGCATCAGACGCCTTACCATTGACTCCTTTGCAAATTATGTTATCCATTAAGCCTATGAAAACAGATTGCAATGATTCGACAAAACAATCAATTATTCAGTAAAGTGGCATTTGTTGAAGAGGATATGTAAATGTCGATTTGTCATAAAGTTTGAATATTTCTCTCTTCTTATTTATTATTAATACAAAACATTCGGTACATATTAACAAATTAGTGTTCTAACTTAAAGTGATAGCGAATGCATATAAATATGTTGTTTTTTTATTTTAATGTTATTTATGTTTTCGTTATTGTTGTTCAAAGATTGGTTCGCTAAACGGCAACGTTAAACCGTCCGCTGTGACAGATGCGTTGTCACTTATCGCTGATGTCACCGAAAATGAAGAAAACCAGACCTCTGCAGAGCTGCTCACGAACGCTGAAATTTCATCATTAACATATTCTTTGGACATGGTTGCAGATATCGTCAGCAGCAATGGCTTAGCAACTCCGGATGTTGCTAAGGTAACATGTGTGACCAATAAATGTTTTTCTTTAAAAAATCTCCGTTGTTAACCAAATCTATTTAAGAAACAATTTGCTTATTAGATTGTCGTTGGGTGGTCGGGCTTTGTTGCGGCGTCAAGTTTTAGTTTCCGCTCTCTAACTCGGATTAAGCTATTGTAATGAAACTTCATACATACGGGATAGCTTATAGCGAGACCTCGCTTGGGATTACATATCGGGTGGGTGGGTCCAATGTCAAGGTCAAGGTTACTAAAAATAGAAAAATCGTTCCCGCTCAATAACTTGAGAACGCATTGAGATATTGTGATGAAACTTCATATGTAGATACCTTATAATAAGAACTTGCTCAGGTTTGCATACTTATGAATTGGTTGGGCTCAAGGTAAAGGTAACTTTTATTAAAAATAGGAAAACGATTTGAACTCAATAATTTGCGAACGAATTGAGGTATTGTGGTTACACTTCATAGTTATATACTTTATACCAACACCTCACTTCGGATTGCGTATAGGGTTGAGCGATCATGGGCAAGGTCACTGTAACATAAAATATATAATGGTTTCAGTTCAAAACTGGAGAACCGATTGAGATATTTTGTTGAAATCTCATATGAAGATACCTTATATAGAGACATCGCATGGGATTGCATATTGGGTTGGTGCGGTCAAGGTCACGGGTTCTAACAATAGAAAAGCCGTTTCCGCTCAAAATCTCAAGATTGGATTGAGATATTTTTAATGAAACTTCACATGAAGATGCCTTACATCGAGTTCACTATCGGGATTGCAAATGAGGGGGGATGGGGTTAAAGTTACTGTTGCTAAAATTACAAAAAAAAAACGGTTTTTGCTCAATAACCTGAAAACAAATTCTGATATTGTAATGACACTTCATATACAGATACCAGATAGAGACATCGCTTTGGATTTCAATCTGATTCTATGGGGTCAAAGCAAAGCTCAACGTTACTAAAAATAGTAATATGGTTTCCGCTTAATACATGTGTAACTTGAGAACGAATTGGCATATTGTAATGAAAATTCATATGTAGATACATTATATCGACACCTCGATGGGATTGCATATCGGGTGGATGGGGTCACTGTTACTAAATATAGTAATATGTTTTCCATTCAATAAAGCAAGAAAATTGAGCTTTTATAATGAAACCTCATATATAAATACATTATAGCAAGACCTCGTATGGGATTTTGTATGGGATGGATGGGGTCCAGATCAAGAGATTCCGCTTAGGGGATGGATGGCGTCACAGTCACCATTACTTAAAATGCTTTTTGATCAATAACTCAATCGTTGTACCGTTACAAATGTTTTCACTTACATGAACAAACTTCTGTATAGGGTCAGTATTGTACAATGTTTTTAATTAATAACTTAAAAGCTATTCTTAACTTATGTTGTATTTTAGTGAATAATTACATCATATATACCTAGGTATAGCTGTGTAAACTTCACCTAACATCCATAACTTTCTTTTAATATTGTGCTGAGTTTCATGCATTTCGTTTGAAAAATTTTGTTTTCATGGAATTTCCACGTTTCTTGATAATGTTCTTCTCAGGGTTGATATGTGTTTTTAATTGAACATTTGATGTTTGAGTTTGTTGCTTTGTGTATGTAGTTTTATTGATGCTCGGCTTTATTTTTGTTCAAGTGATTTGTTTGCTTATTATATATACTTCTGTAAAGTATCTTATTTCTGCAATCAGCAAGTAATCTTTTGGATGTAGAAAACAAGGACACGTGGAAATCTTTAAAACAAACGGTATGCTTGTCAATACTATACTGTATGTTTTTAAATCACATATATTATTTGAGGTAAAGCACCTTAATTGCAAACGCTTAATAAAGAACACTTCTAAAATATGTTGTTTTTACAGAACATTAATGGTGGTGAAAAAGTTTTATCTTCAATTGACACGATTGGTGTTGCACTGCGCAAGAGCATAGAAAGTGGAGGAATCAGCAATGCGGTCATTCTTCAAAAGAACGTAGCTGTTGAGGTTATGAAAGTAACCACGGGAACCGTCGTATTCCCTAATCAAGATATCCAGGGTGACACACAGAAAGAGCTAAACTGGATCCGTGAGTCAAAAAGTGGCATCCTTCTAGACACAAGCGCAATAGGTCTGTGGACGAATCCAACACGTGGTTGTAACCTTTTCGAACACAATTGGTATAAAATTGTGTAATAAGAGACGAAATCGAAATGTTATCATTTCGAAACTGTTTTTGGAACATGACCTGGCCGTTTTGTTGTATACAGCTGTAATAAGAGCCAAAGAGCAATTTGTTTTGCTGACCAAACTTGATTTGTTTCCTTAAGCTAGCTGTTGAATAGGTATTGATCGGCATTTTGTTAATGTTTTTTTTTATTAACTGAATGATTTTAACACATTTAAGAATGTTGTATAAGTCGTTCCTACATGTATGATGATAGAGGGTCTATATGATTTTTATCTTTATAAACCTTTTAAATGGCGACTGTAGATTATTTTATAGGAGCTGTAGTCATAACGACGGTGATGTACAAAGATATGAGTGACATTATGCCTGCTCAATCTGATAATACAAGGTAATGCATAATGTATTCTTTAATGCCTGAAATGCGATGTACGAGTGCATCGTGATTATTAGGCATGCTCACGATTTAAATGACTTTCATGGCTTGCCTGTATATGCTCTGAAAAACAGTTTAAATTATTGTAAATAATATATCTAGAACGTTATTCGATTTGCGAAACATATACTAATCGTTATATGTAAAGCCGAAAATCTTAATATTTGTTTTAAAAGTTATAGCTAGTTATGTTCTGCTGTCTCCTGTTCTCTTAAAACAGTTATTGTTCTCTGATGTATTTAATGCAGAATTTAAATCTTGCAGCACTACTAAGTACGAGTCAACAATAAACGGACCTGTGCTGTCTTTTTCGGTTTCTAATATCTCGTCCAAATTATCTACGCCTATTATCCTGACATTTGAACACAGACAGGTAAAATAATTAAATACATATATCCACAAATTTGCTCGCATATGTATGCTTCAAAAATGAGTATTACGGTTCTTATTACATAAATGTTGCATCTTTTATTCAATGTTTACTATTTGGTTTTTACAGACAAACTTCACCGATGCTAAATGCAGTTACTGGAAGTTTGGCAGGTACATTGTAAAAAAATTATTTCCAAGAAATGATTTGATTCACTATTTGAAACAAGTAACAAATAGTAAACTATATGTACGTTATTCATTAATGCGTAATTTCCAACAGTCCTGACCAGCCGGGTTACTGGGCCAGTGATGGGTGCAGGGTTCGAGATTCCGACGCTTCCGTTACTGTCTGTGAGTGCGACCACCTAACAAACTTTGCTGTCCTAATGAGCCATTTTGTTGAGGTAAGACACGTCAAGGGGAACGATATTCTGTTGCTCGAAAGTCGCATACGTTTCCAACTTTTCCGTTTATCACATTGTTAAGACTGTTAAGAATATATAACGATATTGCATCTGTAACAGCCATAAATATAGTTTATAAACAAGATGCATGTACTTCAATAGAAAGATTTGGTAAATTACACCATAATTTAAAAACAAGAGGGCCAGAATGACCCTGGTCGCTCACCTGAGTTTAATGATTAATAGTGGCACATTTCTGTGTTTTGGTAGAGAACCAACCAAAGAACATTTCTGTGAAATTAATTTAAAATCTTACACGTGGTTACTGACAAACAGATTCTTTATATGTTTAATATAGCCATTAAGGAAAATGCCCCGCCCCCTGGCCGCCATATTTTTAAACGATTCAAAATAATTTGAGGTATTTTGGTAAGGACTACACAAGGGACATGTTTGTGAAATTATTTCAAAATCCAGGCAGTGCTTTCCGACGGAAAGATTTTTTTAAGATTTCAATATAGCCATATTAGAAAACAGGCCCCGCCCCCTGGTGGCCATGTTTTTTTTAACGAATCAAAATAATTAGAATTAGAATTAGAGAACCATTTAAGGAACATTTCTGTGACATTCCGAAATCCAACAAGTGGTTACTGACAAGAAGACTTATATAGTTTTCAATATAGCCATATTGAAAAATGCCCCGCGCCCTGGCGGCCATGTGTCTTAACGAATCAAAATAATTTGAAATATTAGTGTAGAGGGCCAACCAAAGAAAATTTCTGTGAAACTATTTTGAAATCCAACCAGTGGTTACTGACGATCAGACTTTTAAGGTTTTCAATATAGCATCGTCGATCTCACGGTATGTATTCCGTTACCACTACATTATATACCGTGGGAGAATAGCCTGTCGAAAGTTCGTTTTCATGAATATTGATAAGCACCTGCTGACCAATTAAATTACAATTAAATTTTAAGTAACGTTGAATACTCCTCGAATGAAGTCTGGAAAACAATTATCAGTCGACCGGTTACTAAGTCACGGAGTACACACCGCTCAACAACCGACCACGTGGAAGATATCGGTAAATATGATAAAAGCGAACACCGCCTACATGCGACTGTTTCAATACCGCGCAGTTTCGATTGGCTGAATTTTCCGTGCCGACTTGGACACAGAACCAATGAGATATCTTATTAATTATTCATGAGTACGAAGTTTTGCTATCCTAATGGTCCACGGTCGATCAAGGAGTATAGCGTATTTGAGCGAACGTGGCTTCCGACGATGTCAATATAGCCATATACGGAAAGGGGCTCCATACCCTGGCGACCATGGTTTTTAACGAATTAAAATAATTTGAAGTATTTAGGTTGAGGGCCACCAAAGGCACATTTTTAATGTAACATTATTTTGAAATCCAACCTGTGGTTACTGACAGAGATTTTGAAGTTTGCAGTACAGCCATATTAGAAAAAATGCCCCATCCAATGGCGGCCATGTATTTTAACAAATCAAAATAATTTGAAGTATTTTGGTAGAGCGCTAAGCAAGGAACCTTTATGTGCAATTATTGTGAAATCAAACCAATGGTTACTTACAAGAAGACCTTTAAACTTTTCAATATAGCCATATAAGGGAAAAGGCCCCGTCCCCTGGCGGCCATGATTTTTTAACGAATCAAAATAATTTGAAGTATTTGGGTATAGGGCCACCAAAGGAACATTTATGTGAAACTATTTTGAAATCGGACCATTGGTTTCTGACAAGATGTTTTCAATATAGCCGTATAAGGAAAAGTCAACGCCCCCTGACGGCGAAAAAATATCGAAGTATTTTGGTAGTGGACCACCCAAGGAACATTCATTCTAAGTTTTGTTAATTTGCACTAAGCGGTTTCAGAGGAGACATTTTTAGAAATTTTCAAGAAAGCCATATAAGGAATAAAGTCCCCGCCCCCTGGCAGCAATGACTTTTAACAAATGAAAACAATTTGAAGTATTTTGTAGAGGACCAGACAAAAAAAAATCATACCAAGTTTGGTTGATTTCCATCAAGCGGTTTCAGATGAGAAGATTTTTTAAGTAAATTGTTGACGACGACGACGACGGACGACGACGACGACGGACGACGGACGGTGACTGACCAGAATAGCTCACCCTTGGGTACTTCGTGCTCAGTTGAGCTAAAAAAAACAAAACAGATCTGACATTTTTGTTTTATCGGCTGCATTGACATGAATATATATCTAAATATGATTCAAATTTATAACCAATTATGATGGATACCGTCTTACTTTGATCTCAATGACTTATAATTCAGGCAGATGCAAACTCCCCGGCGCTACGAATTGTGTCCATAGTTGGTATTTCGATATCAACACTGTGCCTGCTTCTCACTATTGTAGCTTTTGCAAAACATTGGAGGTATGCTGACTTTGTGTATTATTTCAATCAAATGTGGAATCACGGTTATTGTGTTATATATTTTATATACATTTCATGGTAATTCATCATACCAAATGGGCTAGTTCCAAAAATTAATTGTGTGTGTGTGTTTCGTGTTTGTTATGTGTTTATGTGATTGTTGTGGTTTTATTTGTTTGGCAATTGGCCGCTTGCCATAAATAAAGGACCTCGGGCTGCTAATAAGAGTTCTATCATGTTGTTGCAACTGGAGTCTCACTATGTTTATATTTTGATTAGATACTTAAGGAGCGACAGGTCCGTTCTGTTGCTGAATCTCAGCGTCGCTCTTATAGTCTCCTACGTGATTTTCTTGGCAGGAGTGGACAGGACGGAAACTACGGTGAATAATTTTCTCCTCATTTTCTTCTGTGTTTTTGAATAAAATAAAACTGAACAAAAGCTCATGCGATTTTGTGATATAACGCACACCTGTCACCTGTTCATGGTTGAATTTTAGTAAATTTAGATTCTTAAAAGTGCTTAAATTTCAAGGTGCACCTTTGAAGGTGCTTATTAGGAAGTGCTTTGTAGTTAAATATGCTTATTTACACTTCATAATATAAACATGTTTTAAAATGCTTATTTTGTCTTCTAAACTGCTTAAAATGGTTTCTGCAATGAAATAAATCGCTAAAACGGTTTTGGCACAAATGTATTGTTTTTATATATATGCACTTAAATTATTTAACGACAGTGTCACACTTTGTCCTTGTTGAAAATGTTCTTTTGAATTACTATGTCATAATAAGTAAATAGCAAACCAAGACACAAATTTACTAGCTTAAAACTTAGCAACAATTTAAGTACAATATTTTGATAATGAATAAAGGACTTAAATGGAGATTTTTTTCTATACAAAAGTGCTTTCAAAGTGCTGGAATTTTGTATGAACCATGCGACTGTCTAATATGTTTCAACTCATTGTTTGTACTCTCGCATTGCGGGCGCTATTTATTTCTTACATTAGCCAGGAATCTGCTTGTTCGGACATTTTCATTCTTCTGGTGTATTTCAGCGTTATATTTTCAGAACGGTTTTTGCTATTATTTCCAGAAACCGTGTTAAGTAGTTATGAACACGATATAATATATAGCCGCATGATTCATCTCGTTGAATTTATTTAATAAGTTATTCTTGTTGTTCTAGTCGGTGGATCATTTGTTAATTATGATAACATGCTTTACCATACGATTTAATATTTCGTTGACTCAGATAGATTTAACTCATTTATTAACATTTAAATTATTTGCGTAACAATTAAAGTACCTTCTGTTTTAGATTGTCTGCAAAGCGACTGCAGCTGTGTTACACTACATCTATTTGGTCGTGTTTTTCCTAATGCTTGCAGAGGGCATTGAAATTGTGAGGAACGTTTATTTTGTGTTTGCGCCAAAGTCAAAACTCATCCAGCTTCTACTTTCTGCATGGGGTATGAATTATTTTGTTTTCTAATCATTGTTGCGTAGTATTTAAAAAAAAATAGGTTAAGTTACGAATATGTTACGCTAAACTTGTCTTAAAGTTCATTCGTCAGTTTTATAATAATGCAGCAGCATACATGTCTTTAAATGTAGCCCATCTGCTTTGTTTCTTGTCAGGTGTGCCGGCTATTATAGTAGGAATAACGCTTGCAGTAACTAAAACAGAGGGTTATGGCAACGAGAATTTGTAAGTAATAATGTGTCAACATTTCCAGAAAGGAGTTGTTGTTTATTATATTCTTAATTACCGAGGCACAGTATTCTAAACACAATAAATGTCAACCATAGGCATGAACAAGGTAACTATTGTGTACAAATACACTTATGACTTAAGACTTCGGACAACCACTTGACATGCACATACCTTACATCGCTTATGGAATGACTGTGCCCCTTCTTTCAGCTGCTGGTTGTCACTTTCTCGTGGACTCATATGGGCTTTTGTTGGTCCAGCCCTGTTCATAATACTGGTATGTTGTTGCTCTGCTGTCATTTCGTGAATTTTAATAGTATCGATTGTTTCTAAGATTATGAAGAAGCTTGAAAATAATGTTATTTCAGCACATAATCTAAGGTCATATGTGATTTGTTTATTTTCCGTATATACACGCATTGCATAAATACTGTATAACATAACGAAAATACAATACAATGAAATGAGGCGTGTCGTCTGAAACCCGGGCTTAATGCATCCCGGATTAGCCTGGACACTTTACGCCTACAGTGTATTAATGTTTAGAAGATACTTCCTTGAAACTTAAAATTCCATAAAAGCGGAAAGTGTCGTCCTGGATTAGCCTGTTCAGACTACACGGGCTAATCCGGGACGACACTTTATGTAGATGCATTAAGTCCGGGTTTCCCACCACACGCCTTAAATGTATTTGTTATTTTGTCTTTCAATTAAACATCATTGGCTTGATTCTGTTGTTTAAGAAAATGTTTGCGATTAAAGCAATGGCGAATAACGAAATGATAGAACGGCTCAAGTAAGTTTAATGGACACGTACGATCAAAATGTTTATACAACAAAAAAGGTATTAAGTCCTTTTATTCGACTATTTCACAGATCGCTACAAGCAAATTGAAGCAAGGTTTAACTACACAAAATTAACGAAAAGGGATCTGTTTGTAGGACAACACTTCGGTCACTATGTGTCCTTGTTCCACTGATGGGCGTCTCTTGGGTTCTCGGTATCCTCTACGTCAGCGACGCCTTTTTCTTCATGCAATACGTTTTCGCAATCTGCAATGGTCTTCAGGTAAGTACATGTAATTCTGTCCATCAACCTCATCTAGTTTATAATTTTTTGTACGTTTTAACCGGGTATTTTTTTCGTTGTGCATATTAATATATTTTATTAAGACATAGTGCTTAGCAATGTCCACAATTCGTTAATTTATTCGTCTGCATACGTCTACAGTGTTTCTACTTTAACTATAATATTATTTAATTAAAGCAATAATACATATACGACTTGTGTTTTAAATCAACATGATATAATACCCCTAAATAAATAATTAAGCTAATGTAGTGTTAGTCTTTATCTTCTTACGCGCATCATTTTTAAAGTATGCTAGGTTTAAAATTACAAGGTCAGTGATCAATATGTCCATGCATTTACTTCCAGGGTTTTTTCATCTTCGTATTTAACTGTGTTTGGAATAGACAGGTGCAAATAAGTATACCTTCACAGTTCAGTTTTAAAAGTTTATATTTTACATTTAGATAATAATATGTTTATACTGCGAGTCCTTTAAAAGGCATAATATTTCTTTGCTTTGTTTTGTTTTTCATTTCAGTAGTTATAATGTTAAATTTCGGAGTTTTGCTTTGTGCTTTTCATGGTCCCAGTGACCTCCGCAATATAACTACGTAAACTAAACTGTAATATATTATGTAAAACGTTGTCACACATCTTATTCAGGAATTGCTGAAATTTATTTTAAATGATAAGGGTATTGCTAAATTATTCTCATTCGTTCTGTTTTGGTGACTTTTGGTCATAGATGGATTTAAAAGGGACAGAAGCAAGCGTTTAAACAAATCGATGGCGACTGGTTCGTCGTCAGTGGTAGTATATTTTTTATGCCCCCACTTTAGAGGGGGGGGGGCATATAGATTTTCCCTTGTCCGTCCGTCCATCCGTCCGTCCGTCCATCCGTCCGTCCGTCCGTCGGATTTTTGTGTCGCGCGTATCTCAAAAAGTATTATTGCTAGAGTAATGAAACTTTATAAGCATATTGATCTGCATCGGGGCTTGTGCACTTGGGTATTTTGGTGAATTTTGTGTCCGACGTAAGCGGTGTAATGGCCCTTTTTTAGAAAAAGAAAGTCATTTTTGGACTTGTTTCGCGCGTAACTCAAACAGTATTACTGCTAGAGTGATGAAACTTTATAAACGTATTAATCAGCATGTGACCTTGTGCACCTGGATATTTTGGTGAGTTTTTTCCGACATCAGCTGATTTATGGCCCTTTTTTTAGCAAAAGATGACATTCTTGGACTTGTGTTCCGTGTAACTCAAAAAGTATAACTGCAAGACTGATGAAACTTTATAAACATATTTATAGCATGTGAACCTGTACACCTGGGTATTTTGGTGCATTTTTTTCGACATCAGCTGAGTTATGGCCCTTTTTAGCAAAAAAATGACATTTTTGGACTTGTGTCGCGCGTAACTCAAAAAGTATTACTACTGGAGTGATACAACTTTATAAACATATTAATCAGCATGTGAACTTGTGCAGCTGGGTATTTGGGTGCAGTTTTTTCGGACATCAGCGGAGTTATGGCCCTTGTTTTAGCAAAAAATGACATTTTTGGACTTGTGTCGCGCGTAACTCAACAAGTATTATTGCTAGAGTGATGGAACTTTATAAACATATTTATCAGTATGTGAACTTGTGTACCTGGGTATTTTGGTGCAGTTTTTTCCGACATCACCGGAGTTATGGCCCTTTTTTAGCAAAAATGACATTTGAACTTGTGTCACGCAAAACTCAAAAATTATTACTGCGAGAATGACGAAACTTTACATACATATTAATCAGCATGTGAACTTATGCACCTGGGTATTTTGGTGTATTTTTTCCGCCATCAGTGAAGTTATGACCATTTGTTTAGCAAAAGATGACATTTTTGAATTAGTGTCGCGTGTAACTCAAACAATATAACTGCAAGACTGATGAAACTGTATAAACATATTTATCAGCATATGAACTTGTGCACCTGGGTATTTTGGTGCATTTTTTCCGACATCAGCAGAGTTTCGTGACAACAAGCGGAATGTGGGGGCATCCGTGTCGTACTGACACATGTTTAGTTTCTATTATATGATGTACAAACATTTATTTATGAAACTCTAACACTGTGGACAGTGACTAAAAAAAGAACGCCGTTGAAGTAGGTGAACAGTGACATGCATAACACAGTATAATGTGTAAGACAAAATTATAAAACACAAACCACTAAATAGTGAACTAAAGACTGCAAACATTGTGCAAACAACTTTAGCATGCCGTTAGTCCGCAGTTCGCCAAAACTTGGTTCCCCGTACAAATTAATCTAAACAATGTTTGTATTAGCACAGCACAACATATCATAATTAGAATTAACAACAAACAACACTTAGCATTCAATAAAAGTGGGAGTAAATGTGACAGTCGGCTGAAGATGTTTATCAATATCAGACTATAAATCTATTCTTTACTTTACCTTTACCTTTAATAAAATTGCACTACACTATGTACATTTACGGCATTCGATCTATATTTGCTAAAAAATGTTAAATGATCTTCAAGTTCATGTTACTTTACTCAATATTGACTGGACACTATGTTTCAGGGAGGTTTCAGTACGAAAAGGCGTTCCCGTGCAGGTCCCAAGGAGCCATCGTCTTCAACAGGTAATGTTTATAGCAATGACACATTATTATACACCATAGTATATTTAAGCAGAGATGAGCAATGTCGCATCATTTTAAAGGCATCGTTACAAAATCTGTTTTTACAGTTACATATTTCCAATAGTTGATTTCTATTGTGTTTCGTTATCTAGCGCAACGACGTTCGCACAGCATAACTAATGACGTCTCCAGTGAACAAGTTATGGTACCAACAAATCAACCTGTTTTCCTGAATTCATTTTTTATTTTGAGTAAATGACTTTCGTGTTATTGTCTTGCCGACATTGATATATTTCATTATAGTTATCACCAGTAACAGATATGCCACTACAATGATATTTATGTGCTTTTAGGAACTTAAATATTCTTCAAAAGTTACAAGAGTAAAGGAACAAGATGTTGGATTAGACTTTGAAAACACAGAGACAGATACATCCCAGCGTGATATGCGTCGATTTCAAGACGATCTTATCAAGGCGGTGGAGTTATTTAGCAAAAGAAAAGAAACCGATTTGTGTGATGGAAACATGTTTGTTGCTCGTTATGACACAGATAAGGTCAACAGTCAGTACGTCGATAAATAGGGTCGTCACTTGGGGTTCATTCTGCAATTGCAAAAATAGCTCTTTGTTCACTGTGTTAAACGATTTAATGTCACTAAAATCAAAAGTGAACAAAGTGTTCAACAGCACCTTTAAATAGATTTTCCCATACACAAGACGCTGGATGTTAGTTCCGATCACTAAAACATATTTTTGAAATATTATCAATAAAAAACCTTATTTTTATACAATTGTTGTTATTCAAAGTTTTGCACGGTTTTAAAGGGGTAGGTATCAGACTGGTTGATCAGTGTTATGATTGTATAATAGATTATACGTTAGAACGCAATTGTATTCATGTTGTAATTTTGTAATTAATAGTGCACACATGTACGCTATACACATATTTACTCATAACAATTCATAGTTTTCCTTTGCATTAATATGTCTTATCATAATTATACAAACTCTTTTAAATTTGTATTGAAATTATAGTATATACACATAATATGCTTTCCTTCAGCCAAGTACGTTATATTTTACTATTAAAGTCAATATATGCTGTTTTAAGGACTACCAGTGTAACAAAAATTAGCACGTCAGAAAAGTAGTCTGTTAACTGACCGTATTTTTGTTGTTATCTGTGTTGTTGTTGATGACGATAATGGTGCTGTTTTCGTTGTTAAATCTGTCTACGTTTCATTTTACCTCCATTCGTTAATGTTTAATGCTGGTAATTGTTACTGCACAAACAGTATTGTTTATTAAAAAAATAAAGTTGCTGAAATGTATACCTGTTTTCTTTTACATGTATGTTAATCTCTATTTATGATGTATGTGCGTAAAATTAATTGATATGTGGACAAATAAAATGGAAAAACGAAATGTATACCTGTTCTTAATTAACCATTTTTGCTCGTTTTTAAAGATGAATACAATTGCATGTCGTGTATATATATCGTAATTATCCTAAGTATTTGGACACTTAAACATAATTAAATTGTTTATTGTCCCAATAGTAAAGTGACATTAAAAATAATTCTCGAAATTTGTCCCAACATTTAAAGCAATATATGATACAATCTATCATATCGATGTTTTGAACCAATTATTTTTATTTCCTTGGTAAAATAATCGCTAACTAAAATATATTAAATATTTAATTATAATAATTAAAAACAATATTTGAGATGACTGATGTTTATAAGATCAATTATGTCTTGATGGGGACTTAATTTAGAAGCTTAATTGAGAAAACCATGCATCGGTAGAGTACACAGTTTGCACCCCTTGTCAACTATATGAAAAATCTACTCCTAATCGTGTGCATTTCGTTGTAAAGATAAGCAAGCGCAATATACCGTGTCACAAGTCACTATGCAGCCAGGAAGGAATTTATATTTCGCTTACACATGAGTTTCCATCAACCATTAATTGTGTTTACATATGCCATTGTGTAATCGATGTTGGCTCCCAGCTCTACAACGAAGAGCATGCTGTCTCGCTCAGCAGCCAGTAATTAGACGGGTTATATATAATATATATTTGATAGTGATTTTTTTTTTCAGAAAAGTTGTTTTTTCGTCACTTCTTCATTATTTGTCATTAAAATTGATGTTTTCACTAATTATTATCATAGCCACGCGAGAACCACCTGTGAATGGAGAAAGTACAAAAACATTTATTGGTACATCAATTATCAAATCTTAACAGATCAACCTTCATTTAAAGAGTAAATAATTATATTTTAGTAAAATGACAATATAAAAATTCATCACACTTTACAGAATGTTTTAAAACATATATCTTACTTCATGTCATTCTGTAAGCTGATTTTCGAAAAAATATATTTTGCCAGATCTTTTATTTCTTCTTTTTTGTTTAGACTGGGGTTGTTTACCCTCGGGACGTCGGTCAAAAACTATTGCCCGAGCACACTGCTTAACATAAATACTTTGCATAAATATAGTAAACTATACATTTCCTTTAATATGTCGGGAAAATTACATATCTAAAAATTTGCAGTGTGGTTGCGGTGCTAATAATACAAATATATGCTTTAAAAATAGCAAAATTTGTAAAACTGTTCAATAACGTTCATAAAACACAATATACAAGTGAATAAAACTGAATTGGGTTATAAAACTTTATATAAACAAGTACTCTCCATATTTAATACTAAAGAATATAATACTATTGAGAGATTTCTTGCATTTCACATAAAAGCACACTGATCTTATATAAAGAAATCAAATAGCCAGGTATGCACAGTTTAAAGGGGAGTAATTCTGCAATGACAATGTATTTGTCAACAGGAGTCTCCCTTATACTATTATACTACAACACTGTAAAACAGCCAAGCAAAGAAATATTTAATCGGGTTGTCTTCCTTTACTTGCAAAAATGATGTCATGAGATACATAACATAAAAATATATATTATGGGAATGTGTAATATACTATTATATTTGTAATTAAGATATATATGTCTGGACATAGGACTGAATAAGTATAGCTTCCTTTGCAAACAAAGGTAAAAAGAGAAAAAAAAGAACAGAGGCTAACATATATTAGCATGAGAAAGTGGAGATTGGAAGAAATAGCCCAAATAGAATAAGAATTAAATGGTAGGAACACATAATTTTGTGTGAATCATCATTTTTTCTAAACCCGTTAAGCAGCGAATACTGCAACAGTGTTGTTGCAGTCTTTCTTACTTAGAGATCTGGGTCAACCTCGGGTAACACTTACCATATACAATATGTAATATTAAGATTCAAACCAATGGGCAAATGCGCATATGACAATATTTACAATAACCACTATAAACAATGTTAATTATTTCCAGATCTTGAAGTGTTCAAGCATTGTTGTACAATATCTGTATAATTTGCATGTCTTTACATATATAATAAAGAAAATAGGTTATGCTATGCTTTCTGAACTTTATTTATAATAAAGTTCAAGTGGCAATACTTAAATGTACAGTGTAAACTGGACTATTCAATTAATAGCAAGTGAATTAATAAAAAAAATAATACTAAGATAGCTTGCATCTGCAAGTATATATGTGTTGGTATGTAATATTTTCTTTAAAATGGGTATATATATTGTATTGATGGGTGTTTCAATTGCATGACATGCTTTTAACAAATGCTGAACTCTTGTAGACAGGGAATATAATTTATTGCTCCAACCTAAGACCTCGTCCTTTGAGATTTATGTAAAATTGTTGGGCTATTTAGTGGTATGTAGCCTACCCCAGGGTGTCAATTTAAGAAAATGAGCAAACATAACAGGATGTGAATACAAAATACAGTAAAATTTAGGATAAAACATATGTTACATCCTTCCGACGCTATCAAACGGCTTACTTTTTAGGGCCTTTAAAAATAACACATATTTTGTTGCTCTGAACTGAATGTTTATGAATTGAGAAGCTTAATTGAGAAGACCACGCTCCAGTGGAGTTGACAGTTTGCACCATGTGTCAATTAAACAAGTCCCTAGAGGTGTTACTAATGGTGTATGGATAAGCAATCGCAATATATCGTGTCACATGTCTCTAAGCAACCTGTGCATTTTCAGGTCTCGAAAGTCTTCACTGTAACAACATTATAAAGGTTATATTTTGATGTTCAAATATATTAAGGGAAGAAAACAATTCAATCTTAAAATGTTATCCAAGATTAAGAGACTCAAAAAATAGTTTTATCAAAAATAGGGGTGTCCCAATACTTACAAGTTAGAGTAATAACAGTTTATATACTTGTTTTAAAAATGTATTATGTTATAAAAAAATATATAAAGTTAGCATGCCGGAATTGGTATTGTACATGTTATGTATATAACATAATGATACATGTATTTTTCAAAAATTTCGTCATACATGCTAATATACTTAAATAATTACTGTTTTTGTTATGTACATATACATGTAATTGCTAAACATCTGCTTCATTATCTTTTATTGACGTAACATGTAGTTTAATTGAAATATGATCTAGGCATGGCGGTCTATGATGTTTGAAAAGTTTAATTAGTATTTATAAACGTTATAATGTTGTTGTTGTTTTTCACACAGTTAATCATTTGAATGTTACTTTTTTGTTTGATAAAAAACATACCCGAAAATTTATAGAAAAACAACAGTTTTATCTGAAATAAGAACAAATTGTAATGACATAAACAGAACTGACTTTAACTTAAGTGTTCACTTTATATCGCATGTTAATTTTATATGCATATGCAAATGTTTTTCTAATTATTTCTAGATGTAAAGTAAATAATTTTACCTTCATTGCTATGCAAATTATTTGCATCATTTGATGATAATGCTGGTTTTTATATTGATCGAATCATATGGCTTGGCAATTTGTAAGTTGTTTGCGTGGTTTCAGATGATGGATCCGTCAATTATACTAGTTTGCTCATTGCAAACATGTGTCTTGTTTGCTAATTCGTGATAAATATTATATATTATTTATTCCGTGTTAGCAACTTCATTCAATGTTATGAATAACGATTCATCGCTAGATAAATGCTCATATACTTTGTTGTTGACATACGTGGTGAATAAAAATTAAATAAATAACACTGTTTTGTATTATTTGTCGTTAACTTTATAATAAATTATTATAAAATGTTGTAAAAATAAAGCTTTATTTTAGATTTCGGTGTAATTTAGATCGATCCATGTAGATTCCGGTAGATTCATTTAGATTTCGGTATTTCCAGTAACCGACATTTGTGGAATCGTCGATATAATGGGGGCCAGGGTTTCCCGCACACCTGTTTCGCTTGTCGGGCCCGACATGCCTTCAAAGCAATTAGTCGTTTGCCGACATGCTTAAAATACGCCGACATGCCTTAATTTTGAAAGCGACAACCCTTAATCCATTTATCTGATTACATTATCGATGGGTCATAAACAAACGCCGTATTGATCGATAAGGTATCGCTTCCAACTGTGTGATTGACAAGTAACTGAAAAGTATAGTCCTGCTCAAAATCTTATTAGCCAATCAAATTCAGCGATTTTAAAGGCGGAATGTATACCTTACTAACAACTAAAACGCGCTTGACAACAAATACTAGCGCTTGTCAGGAAAACTGAACATACATTTTAAAACATTGTATTATTGTATTTACCATTAAATTTTATCCGGGGAATTCGCGATTCTATATCTCAAACTAACTAGCACAAATATTGAAACGAATAATGTAGTATAGAGCCTCATTTTAAAACACAGTTTGACGTAGTCAAATGTAATTTTGTTCGCATTAACATTATGCATTTGAGCGCGTGACCATAACACGCCTTGTGCATTGCGACATAAGTTTCGCTTTTTACATGGAGATACATGACGTATTTTATGTCGATTAAGAACCATGTATTGAAGTAGTTTATAACATAGGTGATTTTTTTCCGGCTTTTAATGTCCGCATGTAGTATAACTGAAAATGATTGATTTCTTTTCGTATCCGAAAACAATTAATAAAATACAAACGTTTTTTAAACAACTAGCAGTATGGCCGAATTTCAAGGCGGAAAAAGTAGGAATTAAAACGATTCTGAATACCATGTATAATTGAAAATTAATTCCATAAATAAAAAATATCTCCAAAGGTCAACACGTTTTTATTAAATTCAGAAAAGCGCGGTAATTGCAATTTTAGTTAAATAAATAAAATGGGGTCAAGCCATGCGGCCGATTTCGGGGCAATAGTGTCGCTAGAGTTGCCATCTTTTTCAGATAGACGGGGTCGAGCGTTTCGGCCCATTTCGGAGAAATGGGAGTCAAAAGTAGCGGCCGATTTCGGGGAGGGAATCATAAGGGGGCTGATTGGAACAAAATCGGAGGAGGGGGCGGCGCTCGAACCGAGTTTGTTTCACGCGCGGTGGGGGGGGGGGGGGGGTCGGGAATGCCGACATGCCTTCAAGAATACTGAATGCAAAACTTATACTAGAAAGCACTGGAAAAGGAGCTTATTCCCCCCATATGCTACGTAAAAATACAGCATAAGGCCGCTTTTTCATTCTAGCGTTCCGTTATCCGTTTGCAAACAGAATTATTATTACTCAATTAAATATAGAATAAAGGTTAGTGTCATTGTGTACTTGAGTTTATCCACCGAGATACACAGCAGATAAACTCAAGTACAAAAAGACACTAACCTAATAATATATTTATATTACAACATTTGGATATTTCATTTTAATAAATAAGTAAAACGGTATTGTTTATTTATCTAAAACAATTTTTAATGCATTTCATTTACTGAATTTAAAAATGCGAATTAATATGGAATAATGTTGTGATGTTTCCGCCACATGAAATACACATGTAGTCCTGAACAATTCCACGCAAACACGGAGTGACACGATAAAATATCGCCACATACTGCGATTCAATCAACATTTAATCAACATACCAAATGCTGCACACCACAATAGTTAAAAAAAAGCATTTATTCAAATACCACTTCGTGTTTCGACCAAACTTGCTGGCAACAAAAGACCAAAATGGCTCGTGATTTTAACTTTCCAAAATGATACATGCAGAATTAATCTTCGTCAAAATATTGACTTAAAAACATCGAACTGAAAGCACACAGTACCGAATGATATCGACTGGATTATTATGAGTTAAATAACAGTGAATTATTTATCAATCTGAAGATACCTTGACTTTTTTCGAAGCTTTCATGCAATGTGAAAACGTACGGTGTCACAGTCGATGGGTGGGGAACAGCTCATGTTTTGTCAAATAGCTACATGTGGTTTGGGAGAAATTTGCCTTGTCAAAACCTTTTGTGGTACCCATTGTGTCGTCAGGGTGTACATGACAATGTTGTTAAATAGCAGAATTTGCAAATGTTCCGCATTCAAAGAATGCATTTACTGCTTCCAAATAAATAAAAAATAAATAAATAAAACACAAATCTGAAATTCTCAAAAGTCTGATTCCAGAGGCAACACTTAAACAACAGAATACCATGTGCTGCTGATCAGTTCCTTTAAAGTTGTGGTTATTAAATAAACAACACCATTGGACACTTCATACAAACAGTAATTTATTTATATGCAATTATATAATAAACATAGCATGCACATTATATTCAGCATTCAAAAAAGCATACTTGTCTGAGTACGTACAAATGTACATGTGTTGTTTTTCTTTCTTGATTGAACATTATAATATACACGAAGTAAAAATTATTGTACAACCTCAGAGGGTATACAACAAAAATAAATAATATAAACAAATATAATAATGTTGAGTGTTACAATTTTTAAATTCATACTGGGAAAGGATTGTGCTTTACCGTTTGGTCACTTTCTGTTTTCAATTTATTTGCCGATAACGGTAACCTTGATAGGATAAATGTGTACTTTGTAGTAAAACATAAAATAAAGAAGTTGAAGTCAAATGTTGTTAAAAAGAGTGAGTAGATATTGTAAAAACATGTTTTTGCCATAGATTGAAAAATCATTAAACTGCATCTGGAGGTCACCACTTTTGTTAATTGTAAATTCATTAATACATTTATCTTTATTAATTATCTGCATCTTCGTTTGGGTTAATCAAATAAGCAATTTGAAATAAGACTCAGAGGTATATAGGCAATTTGAATTCCTGCAGATTGTTGAAGTATATTCCTGTACGTTTTATCATTTTTCCAGTTTGTGCCTTATCAGAATCTAACCAATGTTTTCGAATACAAACATTCTAACCTGACCTAACTACGCTGTGTAGTATCATGCTTTCACGGCAACATCATTTAACGACTGCTTGAGATCACTGTTCCATGCATATTTACGGGATATACTTCATATATTTCCGGTCGATTCACTGTAACTGTTAATAGTCTGTTTAGTAATATTAAATGTACTACAGAATAAAGCAGAGGTTGGACAATATGTGTATCATCAACACGAAATGTGTAAACATATATAAAAAATATTAGGTGTAGCAATAATACAATCTACTACAATAAAATCTGTTCAGCCAATGCACGCGTAATTTCCTTCCAGATCACAAACACATCAGCCATTCAATTGCGCATCGTAGTTTGTCTACACGAATCTAGTAAACCGTTACTGTTAATGAGATCTTTATCATAAGAACACCTCGGACTTATAGTCGGTTTAAATTTTGTTGATAATGAGGAGATTAACCATTTATTGAAAGTAGGGGGAATCGTGATTTTCGTTTTATAAACACGATGCGATCGTCTGCCGTTATGATTTGTCTGATTTACCTGTACAGAATCGTCCAAATTTATAACGCTTCTCACTTACATTTGTACCGATTATACCTATGTCAGGCGAAAAGCTAGATGGTTTACATTTTTTATCTGGTACAAAATCATACAAATTTTAGTATATATGTGCATTCATATCATCGTACAATATACAATTCCAATTCTCACCAACATTGGAACTAATATCATAAATATAATCAAGTACTCTATCCAATGTATGGAAAAAGTATGATATTTAGATGTAAATTTAGGTACATGTAAATCATGTTCTTAACTCATTTTGAAAAAGGAATATTTATGCACAGAATAATAAACGTTTCATCTTGCTATTTTGCTGGTGTTGCATAATGACATATAACACAAATTCATGTTAATGCATAGGTACATAAACATTTCATACATAGGGTACATAGGTATATAACATACATGAATGGTTTATAAATAACAAGTTAAATGCACCTCGCTTATAACTTTAAATATATCACCCATAAACACGTTAAATATATTTTTTTTAATCCAAACAGAAAATTTGGATTGAAAACTGAGATCTTTTTGGATAGATATTAAATATTCCAAACATATGTTTTGGTGATCGGAACTAATAATAAACGTCTTTTTTTCTTGAATCACACATCTAACAATGATGTTAAACAAATTGTTCTCTTGTGATTTCGTTGCTTTTAAAATTTTGAATACTGTGAACAAATTGCATGCGATTACAGAATAAATCCCCAGATGAAGACACTACTATCGATGTATTGATAATTATACTAACATGTTCCATGACAAGATGCAAACACATTCGGATTATGCTGGCCGTTTTCTTTTGCAAATGTATCCGGATCGTGTGGACATCTTTTGCTAAATAACTGCAGCCCCCTTTTAAGTACGACTTAAAATTGTAAAGGCTAAACCAACAACTGGATCCTTTACAGATGAGACTTTTGAAATGCTCTCAAGATCCTAACACACAAAAATGCATTTAAGCAACACAACAAAAATTGAATATAAAATTAATATAAACTGCAGGAAATCCCAGCTGCATCAGCAGAAGAGAACTCATATCAGCAGCACATGGTCATTTATTTACAAAGGATGAAAAGAGAGCAAATTAAAAGAAAAATTGTGAATATTTACATAACACTAATACAAATTGTCTATACAGAAAATTAAACGTCAATACAATGGAAAAACTTTTGAGTTGTTTTTCCATAGCTTGCTGACGACTGGAAAGGTCACAGTGTCTCATGCCTAGCCGTACGGAAAAAAAAAATACGTAGTATACATTTCCTGAAAATGTATATTTGTCGATGTTGTGAATGGATTTCACACCGAATTCGAGATTCGATTTAGTGGACAATTACATAATATGTTGTTTTTGTAGCACGAGAAAGCATTACTTATGACTTACTTAACTGTACGCGCTATGAAACTCAACACGCAATGAATGTATATTCAGAATTGGACAGTTCATCATGGTTCGGACAGTTCTTCAATTGTTTAAATTGTAGAAATAATAATATTTTAAGCGCAATGCGGATTTGGAGGATTTAATCATATAACGAAATATTTGTACATCTATTAGCTAAAAGAGTAAAGAGTATAATATATGTGCATATACAGTCAGAATAATATTATAGATCAAAAGATGTATATGTTGTCCTTCTATAGACACACGTGAATGGCAAATTGTGAGTACATAAACCTGTGCTTATTTTTTTTATTGTATATCTATGAATTGTAAATGTATTTATAAAACAATGCTTTCAAAAAAAAATAGCTGGCGGGTTGTTGTTTTATAATAGAATTATTGCTGTTTAATCATGGACATATTACCACCTGAAGGCAATGGCTGCTTGGGTCCTGAATGTGAAAGGTTTCTTGCACTGTAACTACCCTGAAATGTGATTGTATTGAGTAAGTACTAGATATTTACCTTTTATAAGAAAATATATATCTATAAGTAATTGCGTAACAAATGAAAGTTATACTGCACAGTGCAATTAAATTGAATGTTATTTTTCATTATTTGATTATTCTTATTCATATCCATTCTTACAATTGCTATTGTTTTGCAACACTGTTAATGATAAATGATATCTACACCAGAATCAGCTTCTATTTGCTTTACGTGTTTTGGGATAGATTTGGTCTGGCTTCATTGGCAAAGGATCGCTGTCCACTTTTCACAGTTCTTGGTTCCGTATGTTGCGCATATCGTCTGCTGTGTTAAACTGTGTTATGGCAGCAAATGGTTACTTTCTTTACATAAAAGCCAAAGGCCTTTGTATAAGTATTGTTGACACTGTTAGAGCTCATCGGTAAATGTTTACATGTAATACTTAATATGTATATAAATTACCATTGACGACGAACCAGTGGCCATTGATTTGTTTAAACGCTTGCTTCTTTCCCTTTTAAATCCGTCTTTGACCTAAAAGTAGCAAAACAGAATGACTAGCATGAACCTTGCAACACACTTCTTATTTAAAATAATCTCAACCTTACATATAACATGATTATCTGTGTTGACGTCTGTATATTTTGGTAGTTTAAAAGTTCTTAAGATGACCGAAACCGAAATAATAGGAGAAACCTTGCAATAGCATTCTCGATGAAAATCGACTTGACACAGGCATTTCAAAAATTCCTTACCACGTTTATTTTAGTTATACTGTGCATTTCATTGAGACCATGAACACCAATTTGCATTAATCCCACATCATCTCTATATCTAATTTAACAATGCATTAACAAAAATACTAAAGCAAATTCCAAGTATGCCTTCAAACGGACACACAAAAAAGATATTCATTGTATTTAGAATAGACACTTATCTAAATGTGAAATAGAAATAATAGTTATGTTTGATATTGAAAGTAGATTTATTTTACCTGTCTGTTCAAGACGCAGTTGAATAAGAAGATGAAAAAGCCCTGGAAAATAAATGTATAAATATATCCCCCATAAAAACCGCATAAAACGCACCTGGTCTTAGAATTCACTCGTTTAAGAAGGCAGAGAAAAACACTTGTGTATATACGGATATTTCATCATGCTAAGGTCACAGCTAAAGTATAGTGTTTCTAACAAAACGGTCATACTGTACATAGTCGTTATGCAATGAAATAGAGACTATTGGGTTATTATATATGTGTACTTAGTAGTAAGATAATTAATACATGTATATACCCACCTGAAGACCATTGCAGATCGTGAAAATATACTGCATAAAGGAGGCTGACTCGTTGACGTAGAAGATCCCCAGTACCCAGGAGACGCCCATTAGTGGAACAAGCATGGACAGTGACCAAAGTGATTTTCTACAAATAAATAAGTATCCATTGAATTTATGTTAAAATTTTAATAAATACACAATTTTCTTCAATTTGCTTATATTGTGTGAACTACTGGAATGAAAACGAATACATTATTGTATTCGTAAATCGTTGGTGTATTTTAATAATATAAATAAGGGTTCAGTAAACTTACTTGATCTTTTCTTTCATTGCCTAGTTCGCCATTGCTTTAATTGCAAACATTTTCTTTAACAACAGAATCAAGGCAATGATGTTTAACTGAAATACAATAATACATAAAGTTTATTGGATGTAATACTGTTTTTTTTTCTGTTTCTTTACAACAAACAAATATGTACACAATATTGCAGCTTTTTTAATCGTTAAATGAAAAACACTGATGAGCTTTTTTTTTATAAACCATGAGTCTAAGAAAATATCGATGCTATTAAGTGTTTGAAGGCAGAATACCATTACCAGTATTATCAACAAGGCTGGACCAACAAAAGCCCATATGAGTCCACGTGAAAGTGACAGCCAGCAGCTGAAATAACTCGCAACCTTCATATGTATTACACTTTTGTTTCTGTAGGTCTTCAGGAGTTCTCATCCAAAATGTTGAGTCATAATTACATTGTTCAGTAGATATTAATTATGTCTTATGAAGATGCAGTTTAAAGTATTGAGTTGTCATTATAGTTTTACAATATTAAATTCTGATTTCTGGGGTTTGTTATGTTTTTATACTTTATTTAAAGCAATTTGTACCTCAATGACTCAGAATAGAATAACAGCAACATTATTTCATAAATGTCGACTCATTATGACTTATGATAACGTACAAATTTTCGTTGCCATATCCTTGTGTTTTAGTCACTGCCAGTGTTGTTGCTGCAATAAGTGCAGGAACTCCTGCAAGAAAACAAAGCAGATAGGCTACAGCTTTAGGACCGTTACGCTGAAAATACTATAAATATTAAATAACAATTCAATACTGATACATAAACTTGTTTTTCTAACTAATACAATGTTGTAAACTACCATGTTACAATGTTTAGATACTCCGTACCCCATGCAGAAAGTAGAAGCTGGATAAGTTTTGACTTTTTTGCAAACACTAAATAAACGTCCGTCACAATTTCAGCGCCCTCTGCAAGCATTAGGCAAAATACGACCAAATAGATGTAGTGTAACACAGCTGCAATTACTGTACACACGATCTGAAACAGAACGCAGTTTAGAAATTATGTAATTTATTAATTTGTAAAGATGTATTTGTATTAATTATTTATTTAAAAAAGCTGCATCAACCAAAAATTTAATCGGGTCGTTATACCAAACAAACCAGAACCTTTTACAAACAAAACTTTTACAATATATGTAATATGAATACTACTGATACGACATAACGCGGTTTCTTCAAGTAATAAAGCATATTTGTTTGATAAGTTAGGAGTAAAAACTCAGATTACTTTACTCGTGTAAAACCTTCGTATGATAGTAACTTTAATTTTTATTTCAATTTTTCTATAATAATTGCAAATGATGCAAAATAGTATTGACAGTTAGGAGGCAATTAGTAACCTTATCCTCCGTACGGTCCACTCCTGCCAAAAAGACTACGTAGGAGATGATTAGGGCGGCGCTCAGATTCAGCAACAGAACAGACCTGTCACTCCTCACGTATCTTCAGCAGCAAAAAACAATTAGTGAAACTAGTGGTTATATCATCAATGTGTACAAAAAGTACTAGCATAATAAAAAATATGAACATGATAAATCTACGATTGCATAAACAGTGTTATAAGTTATTGCAGCAAATGTCTGTGTTGTCTTACACTATTAAATAATAAGTATATATAATAAAATATTGTGTCTACACACCTCCAATGCCTTGCAAAAACTAGAATGGTCAGCAGTAGGCACACTGTTGATATCGCGATGCCAACGATGGACACGATACGTAGGGCTGATGAGTCGGCATTGGCCTGAAACATGTCAGGTCCATTTACGACTGTGCCCATTGGCAAAGGATGATAAGTATTCTAACACGACACGCGGCGTGTAAGTAAAGGTTGTTCTGCAATAATTATGGGCGGGGCCTAATGTTTTGAAAATAGTTCTGGAGAATTCTCTGACAGTTTAAAGAGACATGCACGTGCTTAAACGCCCTCAAGCAAAATCGTACACAATTACCATTTATGTATAATGTATTGAAACACAAAACACATATTTAAATATATATTTTATAATACATTTAAATAAAACGTAAACGTTATGATCAGTTTCTGGTATATGTGTTAATTTGCATGATACTTTCATTGTAGTATCAAAAAACGTCATATTTTTTATCAATGAATCGATCATCATTGGGTAAATTTTTATGAATGAAGCTGACGTCATATTCTTGTGTTATGATTCATTGACGTTACTGAAACGCGCGCGTGAATGTACTTTATAAGTAGTTTGGGCTTAGTATAGATAAATATAGTACTCAATTATTACCTTTAGTACGCATGCTAACTATTATTAAGACAGCCTGTAGGTCGACATAACTTGTCTCAATGTTTTGTATAATTGGTGTCTTGCTTGAAATTATGGTTATTTGTTAAACACATCTCTGCTGTCTATACAACACTTTTACTATTGTTCCGGAACGACTTGAATTTCACCAAATCTCACATTGTAAAGGGAAAACTATACACGGTTTATTGACATATTCTCATAATGTGTTTCATATGCTCCACAATAGCGGGACTTATACTTAAATAATCTGAGTACCTTCATTGGAAAGGGTATAAATGAAAATATATGCAATCTACACATAACAATTCAGAAATTCATGATAATATGTTTTGTCTTACCTCAACAAATGGACTCATCAGGATAGCAAAGTTGGTGAGGTGGTCACATTCACAGACAGTAGTCGAATCATTAGAAGCTCGAACCATGCACCCGTCACTGGCCCAGTAACCAAGCTGCCCTGAACTGTTGACAAATGGCAGTTTTAAAATGTATTCATTGGGGGAAAGAATGTCTGAAGCTTTTTCAGAACAGCTTAGATTTGATAATACTCAATGTATTTCATGCTACGCACATGAAGTAGAAGTAACAAGACTAACATTGCTGCGTTCCATTACTACTCATTTTTTATATGTTAGTATGATAGAAAAAATCAAGACACTACGTCTCATTTTAATTTAATGATTTCGAGTCTTTTTGTAAAATATGAACATCCCCTTCCATATGGAAGGTACGGTAAATAATCACATATAAAAGCGGCTCTGAGGGCGCTAGTCAAATACTTTTTGGCAATAATAGCAACGTACCTGCCAAACTTCCAGTAACTACATTGAGCATTGGTCAAATGTGTCTGTAACGAAAACACATAAAGCCAAAATAAGAAATGCATAAACGTAACCGTAATACAAATTTATTAAATGACAATTTGTGTGGCAAACTTGTGCAATTGTGTCGTTATATATTTACCTGCCCATGTTCAAACGTCAGGATAATAGGCGAGGCCAATTTTGACGAGTTATTGGAAATCGAAACAGACAGGATAGGACCATTTACAGTGGAATCAGAATGCGATGATCTGCAACATAACAGTATTCAGACAAGCCGTTTATTCATGCATCCGCGATTTTCAGACACAATAGATATAAAATTATTTTTACATTTGCAATTAAACCAGCTGTAGAAATAAAAATGTGCGAGTTCGCGAATATTCAGGCAAGAATAATCAAATTAAGCTAAGAACTGCGCGGATTGCAGAAAACTAACAGACGAAATGAAAATTGTCGTAAAATCATTGTAAATGTCTACGCAATAGCGTACCACCCATACGTATGCTTAGTTCTTATGTATAACGAGGTATATCTGGAACTTGCGGATTGAGAAGGCACTATGTCAGTCATATTTTTGTAGATCACTATGGTTACAACTACATCACCTATAAAATAAGTCTCGTTAGATCTACGTACTAGTATTATAGAGATACCTATAAAATATACTAGTTAGAGCATATCTTTTTTTAAATCCACAGCTTTCATGTATGAACGGCTACACACACATGTGATTAATACTTCTTTGTTCAAGAGGGACTGTCTTATTTTTATAGATTTCTTTCATATCTCTTTCGTTACCCACTAACAAAAAACACATTTTATATAACATAAATAAACGTTAACATCGACAAAAACTAATTATCTTGGGGAAAAATGCAAATATATATTTTCTGTCGATACAGACCCGTGTATCCTGCAGTAAGGACTACATTCAGTTTTGAATGAGAAAATGAGAACTGCGCATGCGTCATCAATCGATCTGACTCATCTAGACGCTGTGTATAAATGTATACAATAGTTCCTTTGCAGCGAAGTATTATTTTAGTTTTAAATTTCTCTCTTAATACGCATTTCTGAACATAGTTTATTCTGAACATTCAGACCCATTTATCCTGCAGCAACGACAACAGTCGGCTTTGACTGAGAAAATAAGAACTGCGCATACGTCATAAATCGATCTGACTCTTCTAGACGTCGTGTATACATGTATATATAAGTTCGCTGCGCAGCGAAGTATTAGTTTAGGTTTAAATTTCTCTATCTATACGCATTTCTAAACATAGCTTATTTTGAACATTCAGACCCGTTTATCCTGCAGCAACTACTACAGTCGGCTTTGAATCAGAAAAAAGGAACTGCGCATGTGTAATCAATCGATGTGACTCGTGTAGACTCTGTATCATGTTTATAATACTTCGCTGCGCAGCGAAGTATTATTTTAGTTTTAAATTTCGCTTTGCAGCGAAATATTATTTTAGTTTTAAATTTCTCTCTTAATACTCATTTCTGAACATTACTTATTCTCAACATTTATTATAATATTAATTTAAAAAATGTTCTGACATCATTAGAATCAATGGATAGTTTTACATAATAATTTTCGTACAAAATCGTATAGTCCGTCTTTAACTCGTTGTAGATAAAGAAAGCCTTAACAATTGCCTATCAAAATATAGCTCGGTTAAAGTACAAGCGATAACAACAGACCAAGTGTGATTATTTTTTTCAGGAACAAATTCTAACAACACATGTGCTTGATGCTGAATTTATTTATTTTTTTTAAACTATCAATTTAAAGCATACATGTAAATTAGATATAGCGATTAACACATTCTTAAAAAGGTAACGTTATGTCAGCAGTTTCAAGAAGACACGTGTCCTATTATATTCACAATAATAAGAATGTAGTTTTAGAATTACATTCAATTTATACTTAAGGTACGCTCAGTTGTTCTCAAACTCTACAAACATGTGTTGAATTCGGCCACATACCTAATGTGCCTGTGTCTAACAGAATACTACTTTTTGATTCACGAATCCATTTATGTTCGTCTTGTGTGTTGTTTGGAAATAATACGGTTCCCGTGGTAACTTTCTTAACATCGACAGCTACATTCTCTTCAACAATAACCACATTGTCGATATCTCCATCTTCTATGCCCTTAAGCAACGCACCACCAATATTGTCGATTGCAGATAACATTCTTTCGCCACTGTTGCTTTTCTGTAAGTTAAAAACGACAATTTAATTGCTTTCGGTACCATTTTACTATTTTTTGTTTCTTGCAAGTATTGATGTTCGAAATATATCAAAATACATTGTAACTATTGATTATATTGGTGTCCGAAACAATAACAGAGTTTTTGTAATTGTCTTAAGGCGGTAATGGTCCTTAAGATTTAACAGTCAGACTGAGACGAAGTTTAATGTGCATGTTCTTTTGTTTTCGTTCAGTGCGCGGCCACGTGGTTTTAGAAATGGATATGCAAAGTACAGACACTAACAATTGTGAGGATTAGAATACTACACATAACTTAACAGGTACAATGCACAGCTGAGAAATATATAATCGGAATAAACGAGTTTAAAGCAGGAAGTACACGACTACGCAGTGTCAATGTTTTTAGAAATGAAAAAAAAACTGAAGTCGGGTAATGATTTAACAAAATTTAGTTAAGTTTTAACAAAGAGCCGTTGGATATCGTGAAGCAAACCAGCTAAGAACTAGATATTGGCAAAATTAACTATTGTGGCGAACAGTAGGAAGACTTGGCGGGAAAACTGCAGAAAAAAACAAGCCTGTTCGGAAAGCAGATAGTTCCAAGGGAGTCTAGAGAACAGTTCAACTGTATGGAAACAACCCAGTTACAAGTGACAGCATGGACGAAACGAGGATACACAACGCGGAGTGTAGAGCTCTTAAGAAGAAACACTCTTCAAAGAGTAAAGCACGTGAAACTGTCGGCAACCGGTTTCCGGTGCAGCCGTCACTTCCGGTGGTAGGGGTGGAGGCGAAGTCGTTTTTGTCCCTACTGGTCCTCTGGCAAAACTTCCGGATACGGCAATTAAACTTCCCGGTCCGGGTATGGCGCATTTGTAGGACTCAGCAGACATGTTGCCCCGTGGCCTGTTTTGCGTGCGGAGAGACAACACCGTCCGGCTAAACTGCCCACACGTCAGAGCAGCTGCCAATGCTGAACAGACTTCCGGTTCAAGAAAGTGAAACATCAGTGCTTGCCGATGAATCCATCAAAATATGAGAATAAATATAACTACTTTACACATGACTTTTATGAATAAAGGAAATAATCGTAAAAGGTAGGTTAAAGAATCTTGAAGATGTTGGGCGTAAAATTGATGCATATGAATTTCTTTTGGATATTGTTGAAAATAGTTATAAGATTCCATTTCATACAAAGCCAAATAATATATATTTTGTAAAAACAATACACCTGCTATTTTAGAAGCATAAATTGTTTGTTAGGCTAAACAAGATTTGTTAGATGCATGTTGAATAGAAAAATGTGGTATGCGGTTAATCCGTCCATTATAGTTCTGGCAAAAAGCGTATCATATAGGATTTAAGAGAGGTAAACAAACATTTATGAAAATAGTTAAGTATGAAGATATGAAAATTATTTTTGATTTAATTCCAAATGATTTTTCATGATAAAAAGTGACTTTACTAGTGAACATCTTCAAAAAAATATCTCGGGTCTTCATGGCTTGACAAGGGAGAAAACCCTGTGTACTATAACTGTTTGATTTTGCCATTTGGGTTATCGTCCGCGTTGTTTTATTTAGCAAAGTATGTCGGCTATTGGTTAAGAAGTGGCGAGGTGAATTACTGCTTGTTAAATGTTTTTAGATGATGGTTTAGAATGGTTTAGAATGCAGTAGTACTCATTAAAGTGCTTTAACAATTACCCCTCACAGAAAGTCGGATAAATGGAGTTCTGGTTTTATCCCAAATGCGACAAAGTATGTTTGGACTCCAGTACAAAAAATTGAATATTTGGGCTGTCAACTCAACACGCTGAATGACGCTATTTCTAAACGCTTGAGTAAAGCGTAATCACCTATTTCAGAGCTAGTAGTTCCACAGGGAGAAAAAGTTCCTGTTCGGAAAGTCAGCTGATTTCCGTATCCATGAAAATGTTTGTCGAAAATGCCAAGATATTTAAATACAGATGTTTTGAATGCCCGTCATTGGGTTTGATTCATTTCTAAAGTAATGACAATAAAGAGCACCCGTTGTTTTGGTATCATAATCGTTGTCTAATGAACGAGATACAATTTGAGCTATCAGGCGTATGTACGAAGATAATATATCAGATGCCAGTGATATCGGTTATGTGGATATCGACATTATACAATAAACCAAGCTAAAATGGCCAATCAGCATATGGGCAACAATGGCCATTTGGCTTATAATGGACGAATTTGGTAATTGGTCTAAAGAAGGAACTACACAATCTTCTACTTGGTCCAGTCAGAGGAAATTATTGGCTGTCTGAAGAGTGTTGTCGTCGTTAGGGCATTTGCTGAGTCACCAAAGGGTGAAATGGTTTACCGATAGCTACAACGGGTTCGATGAAAATGGAATTGCAAGATGTTGCATATGCTGTTGTTCAATTTGTTGTTCAATGAAACATTCTATTTTACGTGAAAAGGAGTTGACTCCCCCGTCTGAGAATGATCAAGCTGAATATTTGTAAAGACTATCAAATTGGAGGGATATCAAGTATGGTTTTTCAAATCATTGTTGCAAGATTAAGCGAATTAGAAGTTTATTGGTTTGCATCGTATCACAATGCAAAGTTAACACACTTTCATTCTAGATTTTGGAACCCGTCATGTTCGGGTGTTGATGCATTTTCATAACACTGGGGCATTCAATGTGTCTTGTTTGTACCTCCTATAGCTGTTATTCACAGGGTCATTAAGAAAATGGCCAAAGATAATCGGCATAGTGGTGTGTCCATGTTGGAAATCGTTAATGTTTTTGGTCCTATTTGTGTCGGAATAGGGAGGTGTTTATTAGAGACGTTGTTGAATGGGTTTCCCATAAACATTAGAGAAAGGTGACATCGCCTGAATGTTGGAAGTCTTAGGTGTAATAAGCAGTAATGTTGTCAAGAAATTTGATCTAAACGGCTGTCTCGCCAAGTGTATATTTGCTATTGCGGTATCGCAAGTGTCAATGGAGTTATAAGCTGATTTTGCAGTAAAAAATTACTACATAAACAATGTATTATTGCGTATAAGTCGGTATCGCTTGAATGTTTTCAGTGTTTTATGTAATATGCATTAATACTGTGATGTTGATGTAAAAGGAGGTATCGCCAGAAACTGCTTATTTATTTTTACGGTATTGTAATAATGAAATGACATAATAATTAGGTTTGACGTTTATTGTTCATTCTAATTATTGGCGAATGATATGTGTTCTTATGTAAAAGGGAACGACCTATTAGTTAAATTTATTTTTATTTTGATGTTATGTATCATATGCCTGGCACATATTTGTCGGTTTGATTCAAATTTTTATATACGTCTATTTTTTCAGATTAATGGAGAAAATGTTGGCAACCTTCCGGATGTCTTGGCGGAGAGAGTGCACCTGCTCCCGGACTTTCCAGTCGCGCGCTCAAAGCACGGCCACGAAATATCATGGTGCTTTCATGCGTTTTCATAAACAGGCGTTGTGCAATGGGTCGGGGAGTGGGGACGGACACTATACCTGCGAAGACTCTTTTAGTTGCCATTTATCGAGCATCTTTGGTTCAAATGTTTAACATACCGTCTCCTGTCATTGGGGCATTGTATGCTATAAAATGGTTTCATGATATTGTTCGGTTTAGATTCCCCAACAAATTAAAAGCAGTTGCTAATATTTTGAAGTCAGCTAAAAGAATTGTGTCTAAGCCGCCAAAAACAACAAACAAGAACCCTTAGATATCAGTATATTGAATGGTCTGTATGATAAGCTATTTTTAGATACTGACATTACAATCAGCGTATTATCTGTGCTTTTTTTAATAGCGTTCTCAGATTTTTGTTACGTTCCGTGTAACTAAATATTCATGTATGTGACATGATTCTTGTAGCTATATGCATATATAAAGTTAAAGGGATATATATCGTGATGGTTCTTGAGTAATGATTGCTTGTACGAATACAAAGTTATGTCCTGTTTAAAATGTTAAACAATTGATACATTACTGCAAATTGTCTGCTAATGTTGTTTTTTTGCGTGCATTTGCCTTTTATGTGAAATAGTATGTCCTACTCGTGAGGTCTGGAGGCCGTAAAACCGGTTTGAAATTGTTTTTCAGATTTTTTTCATATTTGTGTTTTGTGTTTGTACGTGCTTTGTCTTGTGCTATATTGCTTTGACAATTGGTCACTTGCCTTAAATACAGGACCTTGTGCTGCTAATAACAGTTTTCTCCTCTCTTTGTTTATATTGTAATATATGTTTGACTCAATATGGTTACAGAGTTAGGAAAGCTAACACAAACATGTCTTGTGCAAATCTTAAAGAGCTTTTTATCGAAGCTTTAAAGCCTCATGTGCAAAACGTTTCTAAATATTGCCTTCATTCCTTAAGATAAGACCCGCTGTTGCAGCGAATAATGGAAATAAAGACAGGCTTTTTAAACGACATGAACGACGGGTCAGTGAAATTGCTAAAGACGGTACACAAACAACTATGTGGATGAACGCTTGTCAGTATCCTTAAGCCTGTGAATGTAATGAAGAGTTGTTATTGTTATCGTAACGAATATTGTTGTTTATTAGCATATACGTTTACTTTTATGCAGTTCATATAAAATAATAAAAAATTATTATCATTATCTAAATGCCAGTTCTTTTATTCAGTAGACTGTTCGGATGCTTTACAAAATGCAGTAAATGTTATTTTCAAGAAGTGTTGTTTTATTTATTATCATAGACTATACATAGTATGTTCACTGGCGTTCAAATAATAAGGAGGTGTCTGTCTATATCTAATGAATAAAAATTAAGTGAATAAAAGGGTTTTGAAGAAAATACATTTTACTAATATCAGTTTTCAACATAAATGTCAGTATTAGTTATGACTGTAAAATGTAATTTTAAAACATGTCTGTATATGCAGAAAGTATCGCAATATTAAAACTAGAAAAATATCAACATAAATTACAATAAATACTAGTGTTCGATACATATCAGTATATAAACACTACGGCATGCTTACGGATTTTTTTAAAGATGTCCACGTCTCCTTGTTTTCTACATCTATGAGATTACTTGCCGACTGTAAAAATGCCTGTAAGAAATAATATTCATAAGAATTGACTTTTTATTAAAAGAACAACATCGCCACCAAAAATGAAGCAAAACAACAACAATAGCAACACATTGACCAAAAAATAACAAACACAATGAGAGTTAATTTGAAAGATTGTATTTTGCAAATATTACGTTTTTCATCCGTCATTTGTTTCAATAATATAGTAGACATTGATGCAAAGATGGAACAATACAAACTGACAAAATAGCTCAACAATATAACACTATAGCTCAAATACGTAACCTTAGCGATATCCAGAGTAATTAATTTTTTGCTGCTGACGAGGTCTCCAATCGAGTCCAAATAATCTGTTAATTTTAAAATCTCAGCGTTCGTGAGTAGCTCGGTAGCGGTCTCATTTTCTTCATTCTCAGTGACATCAGCGAAACGTGTCAACGCAGCTGTCACCGCGGACGCTGTTACGTTGCTACTCAGCGAATCAATCTTTCAGTCAAAATAAATAAAATAATAATTAAAAAAAAGTATTTAATAAAAAAATCGTCGCTATCTGTCAAGCAGGGGATTCATTCAAACTTCACAGTACAGAAGAGTTAAGTTTAAACATTGGCAATATCTGAAAACGGTGTATTATGTTGGCGGATTTTATCTTTTATTCGAATTAACTAGGTTTTATACACAGACCTGCCTGAGGACATCACTAACTGCAGTTCTGGTGCAGTTATACTGTGGGAGTTGCCAGATCCCATCTACAGAACAAAATCTGGTCGCATCACCTGTTCAAAATATTAAACGCCTTGTTAAAACTGGTATACAAATAAAAATACTATTTAGTTTTGATAGTATACGTCAACGAAATTGATACACTTGTAAACAAGTAAAAGATAATTAAAACCCGATAAACATCGAGAGGAGAGAAACCCTTATTAAAATCCTCAATAGATTATTTGAGTGAAGTGACCAAGTGCCTTTACAACACAGTACAATACATCCATCACAAAACATAAAATGATTAAAACTTGGATTACCACATTAATTGGAACTGTCAATGCAAAGCACTGTTTTTTTTTAAACCAGTGTAAAGGAATGCCGTTCTTCGCACTTTTCCCAAAATTAAACACAGTACACATAAATGCAAATACAATTTACCCCTTCATAGTATTGCAATTCAAAATAAAAATGTAATGAACGGGAATATTAATTCAATCGCAATTATAATTTCATTACTCAATAGTTTTAAGTTCACCAGAGCAACAGGATTGCAACTTTCTGAGTCAAGATGAAATGGAGTAAAAACAAGAATCAGCTAAATAGCTTCTTGTTAAACAAGAATTCAAGACGCAGCATCATATAGTACATTTTCCAGATAATCGTCATGCATTTCAGGAAGAAGCCGCAATACGTGGAGTAAAATGCCAGATTACATAGCTTGGTTTGTATATGGTAAACCTTTGTAATTAAAATAACATAATAGTTTAAGATTAAATGAAAATAAGTATTTATACTTCTGCAGACAGAACATGAAATATGTTTAATCCAACAAAACGTGAACCAATACTACATTAATTGTTTCATGTGCATGTGCCGTTTCATTTTCACGTGCCGTAAACTGTCCAACTATGATTTTAAGAGACCAAATGATACATAGGTGTATGTTTTCAAGTATTGATTTTATTTTAGTTTTCTATTCTTGTTTAAATACGTTATGTTAAAAAGACAGATAATTTTCATGAATCTACATTCGAAACCCTCGTGACAGGGTTGCGTTCTTGTTGTTCCAGACAAAACTTCCTTCCATTCTTTACCACGGCTATCACTGTTAGTTGGGCAAACAATCTTCGGTGTTTCTGAATTGGGATGTATTATCTTTTGAGCTGATATGATTTTTTTTGGTAATCTCATTATATACAAAAGTACACCATTTTACAAAACACCGCATGAGACGAGATTTTCTTATTAAAGCTAATGTATAAAAAGTAGGGATGCAAACGAATAAGCGGATATCCGGATATCCGAATACTGGTAAGGTATCCGGATACTTAAAAAGGATCCGAATTGAGTGAACGACAATGCTCCTGTTGTAATGCATCACGTGTTCATAACCGCCAAGCCCTGTTTCTTCAGACGTTAATCCGCATAACGCACATCATTTACAGACTAACATTTATCCGTTAATTGGTTGTTCGAACCATGGGAGGCGGGAGCCTATAACCGTACCTTATCACCATGTGGTAATTGCCTAATTGCCCACAAAAGCCTATGACCTTGTCTTTGGCGGCCCTTTATTTCCGATAATTGACACTAATTGGCATGATGGCTCCAATTAACGTGCATACCACTGGCACAACGCTGCGTAAAACTTTCACTGTCCAATCATATTAAACATTTCATAAAGTTGCCAATCAAAATTTCTCTCTTATAAAACAAATCAAAAATACAGTTGTTATATTTCATTAGTTATCCTAACTATTTACGCGTGTACATGTGTTTCATAATCAAGGATTAATACCACGTGTATGTGATTATCTGTGTAATTTTATTTTTAATCAATTTGTGTGATTCTGATCATTGGACGTGGATAACAGAGACATAGTCTTTTTGATTTTGTTTTCAGGATGTATTTGAGATACTTTGCTTATCATTCACATTTAATTTGTTGCTTGTAAATCTTTTAATAAAGTAATCATGTTTAAGAACGTGCCTTTATTATATTCTCGTTAGCAAACACTACGTTACCATTCTATGAATAGGGTTTTGTGAAAAATTGTGTCATAAGTTACGCATTTTACGGATACGAATATCCGGATAGTATCCGGAATCCGCATACGGATATCCGAATACCGAATTAGGGTACGAATCCCATCCCTAATATAAAAGAATACTACCTACATAATACTTATTTATATACAATGTTTGTGTAGAAAACGATTTATTAAAAAAATACAACAATTCATAAATCGTGAATGTTACGTAATACGGTCAGTTTAATCACAATATTATAACTGAACTGTTTGTTATCTGCTAGTACCTTTATGTAGACAATATGGCTGCACTCCGGACCATGTGCCTTTCGCCTGGCAAGTTCTCGTCTCGTCAATTTCAATTCGACCATGGTCAGGGTGGGGAAGAGTCCCACAATCTACACACAAGTGCATAATAAAAGTGAAGTTGCATCAGCATTAACACAATGTTTTATTGCAGAAGTCGTATGAATTAACTTTGGGCATGAGCTAAATACTCTAAGTGTGGATACAAGAATATTCACGTCGAAAAGAGATGCCGTCGGGTATTGATATCAAATAACCACAGTCTATCACAAAAGCGAATAAGCAATTCAGTTAGTATCTTTAAGATAGTTTCTTACCAAATTAATACACTGATCCGTTTGAATAGATCAGCTTAGAATATTTAGGGGAGTGCTCAAGAGTTTCAGCAGCCTGGGTCTGTACTGCACAGCAAGGAAGCCACAGGTGCCACTTAAACCATTGAAAGAAGAATGAACGCCAGGTCATCATGCTCCGCGACAGTGGAGATGAGATGGTGAGTGAGGCAGGGGTTAGAGTCTTCACAGGAAGAAAGTGGAAGGCCGAAGAGTGAGCTATGCCGAGTCTCGTCTCAGACACAGAGCCATTGTCGAGACCATCACAGAGTGAAGACTTGGACAAGGGCGCATCACTCGCTTCCATTGCAGAAAAGCAGGCAACAAAGAATGTAGATCACTAAATCACACTGAGGTTAGACGAGTAGATGAAGAGGCCAGACAAGCCAGAAATAAAGCCCTTGGGAAGATAGCTCAATTGGGAAGGGGTTCCAAAAAGGAAGCTGACATGGAACTATACATGTATATGGAAGACAGAAAGCGACAGGCTAAGCTGATACTGAAGTATGTCTACTACGTGCTTCCAAGTCCTGTAAACTTTAAAATCTGAAAATCCAGACTCCAAGCTCTGTTGAAGGCCAGCACACCTGGGGCATATTCTCAGCTCATGTAAGACTGTCCTTACTGACGAGAGGTACTTAGCGCCATGACAAAGTCTAAACCTCAATTTCTGAGCCAATTATAATACTCTGTATAACAAATAGAAATTAAAGATAGCAGGAATAATACACCTCTATTTAGCATGAACATTTAAAATGTCGTTAACTTAATCGGAAAGCATATGTTAGTTTTCACTGATCTTTTAATGAATTACACGTACAAGACAAGTGTATGTATACAATCACTTGGAGAACGTTAATAATAATGCTCAAGTGTAATGATATATACCTCTAACCGTGCAGTTTGCGTTTTGCCATGTTCCGTCTTCCTGACATACAATCTGTGCTGCACTCCTTTCATAGCCCGTGTCGCACGTGACATCAGCAATGCTTCCGTATGTGCCGCTCATATTGCCACGCAGTGTGTAATTGCCATTTACGATCGGATTGAACGGACCGCAGTCTGGAGAAAGACATTATGCAGGATTCAGTTACTCGTGAAATACAAAAAATCCGGGGTTGTTTTTTCCTCCTTGATAGCATACCCTACGTGAACAAATTTTCGCGCGAAAGTGTCCAATGTTTGATCGTATGTATGTAATCGTATGTAACAATACTTGTTTATTAATTCACTGTAAATGATCGTCGACATGCCCCTTAACAAAATGTGTACTTAAGTACATGTTGCTTGTTTAATGACTAATGTATTGTGATTGACTGACTGCATGTGTGTATGGTAACCGTCGTGTAGCCATTAATCCTACGTTGAAAATGTTATAACGATTTATGTATTACATGTGGTAAATTAATAGCTATTCGGGCTGCACAATGCTACAATTATTTCTTCCAATAAGTGTTACTAATGTTTGTATTGTTTTATCAAAAACACATCTGCATATACATGATATTTCAGGTATTTAAATGAAATTAATTCACCCTAAATACGTGCAGAATTATACTTACATATCATACGACAAATAGCTGACGACCAAACATTGTTGAGTTGACAAATAATATTTGTTGTGTTCGCCTTATATCCTGTGTTACAAAATACTGCCGTTAAAAAATGCAACTTCCCCATTTGAAATCGGAGAAAATGATCCACAACCTGAAAACGACACACACCATTGATTTGGAAAACTTGTGTTGATATAATCTTATCCAGCAACATACATGTTATATGCTATATTTTGTAGATTCCATATTGCATTACACGTTTATGACATGTTTTCGACCATATATATGTATGTAATTTAACAAATTGGCGTTTAATTGTTTTAACGCAGCCATCTCGCTAGTTGAATTGCAGTGAAAGATGTTCTGAAAAAATAAAGCTCACGTTCGTCTGGTTTTATACTAGAAACAAAACAGAGCAATGTCATCTTAGTTTTGGGAGCATATAATAAAGTTATTTGATATATATTATTTCGGAGTATGTATTATCGTCTTGTAAGCAAGAGAAGTTCCAACTGATGATTGAAAATCCATACGGATGGGAAAACGTGTATACTGGAGATAACTTGACTACATTTTATTTTATTAAGAACATACATAATAAAGTTTGCTCTTTTTTGCTTATTATTATATATTGTAAACAAAAATATTATATATTCAAATTGTCATATTATTTGAAAGAGTATTATTTTATTTAAATTATCCAGATTATTCATAAAAATATATCGTGTTAAATATATAACATATTCTTATAATTGAAAAATGATTTTGGCATATCTGAAATGTGTTGTATTGTTATCAATCTCATTCAAAAACGTTCAATAGGCCGACATACAAACTAACAAACATTTCCCTCAATGATTTGAGGATCAATCAACGGTATTTGTTTCTTCGGTTGAAGCGTCAAAAAGCGAACAGGCAACTACACACACAGACAAACAACGTAAA
Organism: Congeria kusceri; assembly: GCA_027627225.1. Classification (NCBI taxonomy): domain Eukaryota; kingdom Metazoa; phylum Mollusca; class Bivalvia; order Myida; family Dreissenidae; genus Congeria; species Congeria kusceri. The sequence goes on from CM051024.1 coordinate 38,086,048, forward strand.
TTTCTTTATGTTACTTTCTGTTACTTACTGTGATTGCAAACTACACCCACAACCTCTTTTTCTTCACAATCGTGATTGCCCCAACCGGCATGTTCGCAATCAAAAATGGACAATTCCTTTCCGTTGCATTTAACATCGTCAAGCAAAATCGTTTCATTGTTCAATGCGCGATATGTGTTTAGCACAAGAATTCCGTAACTCAGACTAAACAAAATAATGTTCGAATTGTGTTAGATTTTATAATTATATAGCAACATCAAGCATCTCTAACTAGACCAAAAGCTCCGGGAAAATATGTGTCATGTTTAATGCGGTTTAAAAACTATTGCGGTACCTTGACCGTACCAACTCAGTGATACCAATTGTAATCATTGTTTATGATTCTAAACATGCACATTCATTCCTTATAGACATTGACTAGCTGTGCAGTACGCTTCTGAGCAAAGTTTGCGGCTAGGAGATCGTTCAAACATACTCTTAATTTACTCTTCCTTTGAAGATCTGTGATATTGTCTTAAGGCAAATGTCTTAACAACTTAAAAGCCATTAAGAATTAGCTGTCAGTGTTAGCCACCATTATTGTCGCGTTCCTGAACTTTCGATACGTTAACCAGATTATGCAGTATACTTCCGAGTTCATAATGCTTTTTAAACTGGTTTATATTCCTGATGATTTCCATACTCCGTTCCAATTGAGTGACCCAATGGTGTGTTTTTGTCGTGTTTATAGCATTGTGTACGATACTGTATAGAAACATTTTAAACTAAATAATAATAATAATAATAACTACAATGTTTGTGTTAGTTCTCGTAGTGAAATAGTGTTTAATGCAAGGTGTAGGAGTATTTCTATGAAAATAAGGTTACGCTATCATGAAACACGTGCACTGACAAAACCCGAGTATAAAACAAACGAATACTGCAAGCGTTCAAGATTTGTCCGAGCTATAATTTCTATTTGTACGAGCTTCACATACACTTGATACGCTGTTCCACGGGTGTTGTTTAAGTAATAATATGGTAGCCGTTAAACACGTGTAACCGAAGTTAAATTATTAGATACACAACTGCATCAATTTGCTATGATTGTCATTTTGCTCATAAAGGACGGATGTTAATAAGGCTGTCTTTAAGACTATGGCTATGGAGTTCCATTTCTTTTATATAAATGAACCATCTATCGTATTCGCTATTTTAATGCCATAAAGTAATACTGCATAAAAGTATTGCAAAAAAAATCAATTAATGCACTTACCCCAATTGGATACACAGAACATACGCAAAATCTTCCGTTATTTGGTAGTCGCAAACTGTGCCCCATGTGCCGTTATAAGAAACCCGCACCAAACCAGATGTTTCTCCAGTCAGTTTCACGTATCCTGGAATGTTTAAATTGCCTATGAATTAATAGAGCCCGTACAATTTGTTACTAACATTAAAGCAATTGATACATTTCCTAAAAATAATCACTCTCATCTGTCTAGAATTACTTTTGTACAAGTTTTATAACGTGTTCATAAAAAGGGTGTTCATATCATCTACTTTAGTAGACTAACATAATGAACAGATACATGAAAGCAAGTACGCAATCCACATGGGGTAATTAATTGTTTATTGATGCGATTTGAACGTTATAATCATGTGTATTATTAGTTTTATGTAATTAATTTGACTAGCAAGACAGTCTATATATGAGTATGTACCTGAGGACAGACACGGCTGCACGAACATCATCATGAAAATCAACAGCACAGCCATCGCGATAATCTATGTATGTACAGACATATATGAACATGCAAATAATATGTGTTCATCAATCATGAACAATGTAAAATAATTTCAGGAATAGGTAAACATACTTGTTTGATTTGTCTGGCGTGCATAATCACGTGTATGTATCTCAGAAATGACCTTCAAATATGTCTTAGCCGATTATTTATTGTGCTAAAATGGCCCCAGTTTTGAGTGTCAATCACACTTCTCCCAAAGGCACAAAAGTATAAATCTAGCAATGTGTTTGGTATTTATTTATAAAGCGTTGTTTTGTGTTTTTGATGATTTTCCCCATCGAGGTACCTATAAAGACATAGTGTCACATTAAAGTTATTAAAATAACTTGAACAACATCGTAACCTAACCAATTATTTTATTCTATTAATAAAAGTAAAGCGTTATGAAAGTTACTTGTTATTTGTTTGCCTAATAATAATAAATTATTAATGTGTACATAAATACATTTAATAAATGAACGTCTGAACATGACTATATTCCTAAAACATAAAACACAACTAAAATATATAAAAAAATAAATAAATAACAACTTACAAAATAGAATATCCTATATCCCATTCGAACTGAAAGCTTTACCTGTAGTTATAAAGTTATAATGAAAGTCACAATTGAATGTAATTATACACATATCGTTCTGCCGTTCTTCTAAAATCACAAAGGATCATTTGAAGCGGTAAAGAAAATGCAAAACAAATGAGGATACGTTTGGTGAAAAAAACAACAACACTTTGCTTTGACTGCAATGTGAATGTTACCGGTGTCACATTAAATGTTCCTCTTTCCGTATTAATTTTACAATAATCGGGTAAACAGGAAGATTAAATGGCGATCTTGGGGATATCGTTTTAACCGTGTGATGCATTTAAGGATTGAATTTAATTTTGGTTGCGTTCATGCGATTATGAACGCAATGGTCAAACTGGCAAATTCATGATGCGTTTTATGTGAGTAAATAAACAGTTATAACTGATATGAATAAAATAGAGAATACATTATTCAATTAAATATAGATATTATTACTCTAAATATAAATTTCTGAGATATAACAAACATATCATTCATAATACTGAATCAATAAGTCTGAGGGCCGAATTGTCAAAGGGGCCGAGTTGTCTACTGAATTGCCAATTAGAACTGGGACCGGATAAATCTAGGGGCCGAATATTCTCGATACCTTGAGTAACCCCTTCGCTGAAAAAGGCTACAACTTAAACTTACCGGGGATGCCTAGAGTTTACGAAGACATTGGTATTAAATTCAGCGAGAATTGTAAGAAAATCTGAGATAACCGAATTTAAAGAGAAAACATGTCTGGGCAAAATAGTGATGTGATCTTTTAAACAGAAGCGGGTGTTTCCTATTTCGTCAAATTTGCTTGTGAAAATTTGTTCACGGTTAGAAGAAATAATATATTTAAATCTGTAATCATGCAACACCATATTTTCGGTGCGTGCGTATGATGACGTCAGTTTCCCCATGTGACTCAATATTTCCTGTTATGATACTGAGATTTCAATTCAAAAGTAAATAACGATATACTTACTGGAATCGAGCAATCTGTAGAAGTATGTTGCTATAGAAAGTTCTTTTGCTAATTGTTTTAAAACAATATAAATCTCTATCGCAAAAACGCTTTTTGAAGGGTGGCCGAATATTTACGTACAGGCCGGAATTACGTCCATGACCAGTTGAGTTCTGACACTTTAAAATCACACAATTCCTAGGCTGAGAGTTTAACAAATCCTGGATAATCCTGTTTAATTTATAACACAACAGATGGAGACCTAAATGCGTTTAAATGCTTTAAATTCACACCATATATCCAAATTTTCACTCGGCGAGAAAAATGCAAAACAATCCACAAAGGACATCACTAAACAAGTGATGACGTGTGTAAGCTAGGTCATCGATCAATAGCATCCACACGGGCGTATCTAAGCTCTTTGCTTTGCCGGGGCATAACTTGTATTGGAAAGGATAACATTTTAATATAAATCTCAAAATGCAATTTTTTCTTATTGTACATGTTAAATAATTCATCATTATTAAATGTGATATAAATGCACGATAAATTAGACGATCTAAATGCATCTAGCAAATAGACACATCAATGTGAAATCAAATCCATTTTAAAGCTACGTTCCTGAACCGATGTTACGTCATGGAGATTTTCTGTGGTCGCTTCTAAGAAAAGTAATGTTTACCTCAAATACCATATCATGTACATATTACTTGCTAGCGAAATGCCTTTGTTTAATAATAACACGTGTAGACCTTGCATGATAGAATACTATCAAGCAAAAGTGCAAAAAATGTAAAATTGATTTTTTTAGAAGAAGAACTGGAACAAAATGTTCATATACAGTATATTAATTATAAAAACATTTTATCAAACGTCAACAATAAAAGCCAAAAAAGTAACATTGAACAGTATAAGACATCTTAGTTCATGTAAATTTATATTTTTGTCGAAATATAATTTTCATAAAAATAGGACACACAGATATTACTACGCCGGTGATAAGGCATTGCGTTCATACGATTATGAATGCATATCCCTATCCATATTAAAATGCCTATGCAATGTAAATATTTGGTGAACATTGCAAAATACATTTTAAAGCAAATTTTCAAATATCCTATGAACGTGCATACTTGCCTTTAGTGTAAATATGTTTATACCAATCATGACTTATCACACACACATACAATTTCATATAAAATGTGCAATATTGTATACAATATTAAATGAGATTAGAACGAAATATATAATCTGTTTTTTTCTCCGTGTCATGTTAGTCGCATATTTGTTAGTGCAAATTTAATCTTTTTATAAATTTATTTGTAAACTAATATTGCTGAAAATAATTATAAGATATGACGATTCACACGGAATATATGGAGAGTTCAGATTAAAGGAATATAAACGGAGAAAGAGACGTTTAAGACATGTAGAGAAGTCAATATATGTGTCAAATCGTTTACTCCTGAATATGTATTCATTACCCGCATCAAATATCTTAGTATAAGTGTCAAAATCGAGAAAAGCGTATCCATATAAAAATTGTCTAAATTATAATTGTATAGTAATTTATTGCATTTAATATAAGTTCATTGCTAATGTGAGCATAATAAATACAATGACGATGATTCTACTGCTCAAATAGACAAACAGTGACATTTGACTTAATATTTCCCAACCGATTTCTATATAGAGATATTTAATTGAAACTAACTTCGTGCAACCAAACTTTGTGATACATTGCGTGCGGCCACGTTTTGTTTTTTTGCACAGATCTTCTCGTACATATTGTGTGCAATTGTTAAAACCTCCAAATCCGCGTTGGACGGAACATATTTGTACGAAGTTAACAATTGAATAAAAAAAAAAGTAACTCGTTGTTGAGTTTTTACATACAACAATAAGTTTAACGAAGGTTTCTTTAACCGAAACAACAATAGTGCTAAGGCATGCTGAGCTGCCCGAACCGGAAAGTATTTGTATTACTTGTTGTGTTTAATAGTTTAATAACTGTAAATGAGTCATCAATACTGCCTTCGGATACTACAAAATCACCGCATGCGGATAGTTACCTATAAATTGAAGTTTAATTCCGTGTAAAGGTCATTCATACTATTAACACATATTTTTTTTCAGAAAATGTAAACTACGTAAAAGCATTGTTTTACAGTATACGTTAGGCAATAGATACAGGGTTTTTGTCAATATACTTCAAATCTGAGTACAATTAAACTTGTATTATTAAAAGAAAATATAGCTTTTTCAAAGCGGACCCTGTGTCTTAAAAGTTTTATTAGAACATTCAAGACAAGGAGAAGTGTATTTCGTCATCAGATACCTTTTGAACTACGCAAAATATTCACTCGTAATTGGACACCGAGATGTGTTTGTGTACATTTACATTTGCAATACCAATACCCTACACAATAATAGTGGGGTGATGTGATTTATCTATTGTGCAAGCAAGGATCATTGATGTCGGTGTTGATGGATTGAAGTGTACCAGACATAGAACTGCCAGGTTATCTATTTTGTTTTGATGGATTGAAGTGTACCTGACATAGACCTGCCAGGTTATCTATTTTGTCTTGATGGATTGAAGTGTACCAGACATAGAACTGCGAGGTTATCTATTTTGTTTTGATTGAATTGTAGTTGCAGTTTTGTCTGGCTACTTGACAACCAGATAAGGACCAGTGTTGTTTATAACAAGACTTATTTGAACTCTTATATCAATAACTATGTCATTGATATAAATAATAAATAAAAATGGATCTAAGATATAGCTTCGAGGACTCATGCATATATTGTAAAGAGGTTTGATTGTGATCTTGGAAGTACGACTTTTTGTTGACAATTCAATATAAAGTTTCTGAGTGTTTTTCATAGGCCAACACTACTGGTTACAGCTCGGTTCAGTTTGAATACTAATCCGTTGTGACAGACTTTATCAAAAGCTTTATTTATATAAAAACAACTCTTACTTCGAGACCATTATCTAATGCATTACACAACGTATTGTAAATATATATTTATTAATTCACAATCGATTCACCAGTTAGAAAACCGGCTTGTGACGGCGTGAAGTAAAATGTTAGAAGAAGAAAATTTAAAATGTGTTTGTGAATTATTCTTTCAAACCATTTTCCTATAATCAATTCAAGATAATTATCTACAAAATTGTATGATACCTTTCATATAAATAGGATTAAAATTTACAACTCAACGACACGCTAACAATCCGATACTGTACATAAATAGCGGTATGGTTGCCACAATACAAAATATGTATCTCGATACATAGTGTATCATAAAAACTGAAACTACATGTGTCGAGGGCTCAGAGCAAAAACCTAGTATCGGGAAATTTTTTCGAAAATGTATTTTTGTTATAGACAGATGTATTTTCAAGATATACATTATGTCACAAAATTTTAGAACTGTATCTAGATTACTTTTGAAGATGTTGATTTTTATCAAATCAAGTATCTTTCTTTCCTTTTCACTTGTTCAAATATTCGTTAAAGACAAAATCTTGCATTGCCATGCGCAGTGTTTTTGCACGGTATGAAACATCCAGGCAGCTTAATGTGATTGGAACAAAAACATTGTCTTTTATAATGCTATTTTTCTTGTCTTTTGTAATTTTATTTTTCTTGAAAAAAAAATGTTTTATTTTGTTAGTTCTTTCAGCAAAATTTATGTATGTTATAATACCCGGTTTTTATTCTAATATAATGAGCTATTTGTTAACAAAGTGTACCTGCAAAAACAATGTGTGCCTTTTGTTCATCGAGTAAATATAATTTTGGTGTTCTGATTCTACTATGTAATACAGCACATAATATTTAATGTTATTTGAAAGTTTTATTACAAATATACAGATTTTATAAGGTATGAGAGGTTTTTCCTTTTTCTGAAAACTTTCTGAAAATGGAGATACTAGGTTTTTGCTCTAAGTCCTCGATGCATACATTTTACTTTGGTTATGACAATGTTCAACTGTTGTCGTAGATATAATTATTAATCTTCCCAAAAGTTTTCTACACAATCATACAGCAAAACATGTATATTTGTGTTTCGTTTTGTATTAATAGCATATTCTTCGGACTGTTTTACAATAACGATTTACTGCGATGAAAAATGTGAGATATTTACAAAGGATATAAGTGTTGGACTTTAATATAGATTTGCCCATGATTTCCATTTGGAACTAAATTACTTTTCTGTAAATCGTATTATTTAATGGGACTGACTTGTAGTAACTCGACTTGAAACGTTTAACATATACATTTATCATACCACTAAATAATTTTATATAACAAAACTCTACCTGCCAGATAAACGTTTGCTGTATTCTGTCAGACAAGATTTATCTGACCCCCTCGTGTATATTCTTTGACGGATTTTTTGTCACGAAAATTATGACGGCATACCTAAAATATTGAAACGGTCAAGAAATGGAACGGTATAATACAGTAAATCTATTGATGAAAATATGACACTTGACAAGCAATAAGCAACGATTGTTCAACACAATTTTACAGTACACACATATTTATATAAATTAAAATGTTGTAAGGTATTGTAATACTTAAAATTATAAATGCATTTGATTTCTTGAACACACAACTGAATGACAACTAACTATAGTCTTGAAATTTTATCGATTTTCCATAATGTTATGAATATCACAATTAAAAAATTCACGATATGCTATTGCAAAATATACTACCATCGTGACAATTCTGCTTGTTCAATACATTAGTCATGTTTTATAAGACATTATTTAAGTCCAGAAGTTCAATACTGTAGTTTTTTTAGTTGTCATTTTGTAAAGTCTTGTACTTTAACGGTCTACATAATTCCAGGTATCTTATTGTGTCCCATCGATTAATATCAATGAAATGTTGACTGCATTCTTGAGGCCTGATTTTCTATGCATGCCATTTGTTTAATACATTGACAATATATTGCATCCTGATTGTCAGTTAAGATTAGGTTATTTATATATAAATATAATACAATCAAAATGCTTAAATCAAATCAAATAAAACATCACATGTGCTACAAATATTTTTATGGAAAAATGTTATATAATTGACAAGGGCACTCAAAAGAAAACTGCCAGTCTTTCTTAAAGCAGAATTACACCAATACATGTGTACAAACAGTGTAGTTTCTGAAGACATGCAATCAGGTTGACAAATATGTGTTTGAAATTAACACAACTGTTTGCATGAAGTGTCCAATGGTGTTGTTTATTTATTAACCACAACTTTAAAGGAACTGATCAGCAGCACATGGTATTCTGTTGTTTAAGTGTTGCCTCTGGATTCAGACTTTTGAGAATTTCAGATTTGTGTTTTATTATTTTTTATTTATTTATTTATTTGGAAGCAGTTAATACATTATTTGAATGCGCAACATTTGCAAATACACCCTGACGACACAATGGGTACCACAAAAAGTTTTGACAAGGCAAAGTTCTTCCAAACCAAATGTAGCTATTTTCCCCACCCATCGACAGTGACACCGCACGTTTTCACATTGCATGAAAGCTTCGAAAAAAGTCAAGGTATCTTCAGATTGATAAATAATTCACTGTTATTTAACTCATAATAATCCAGTCGATATCATTCGGTACTGTGTGCTTTCAGTTCGATGTTTTAAGTCAATATTTTGACGAAGATTAATTCTGCATGTATCATTTTGGAAAGTTAAAATCGCAAGCCATTTTGGTCTTTGTTGCTAGCCAGTTTGGTCGAAACACGGAGTTGTATTTGAATAAATGCTTTTTTTTTAACTAATGTGGTGTGTAGCATTTGGTATGTTGATTAAATGTTGATTGAATCGCAGTATATGGCGATATTTTATCGTGTGACTCCGTGTTTGCGTGGAATTGTTCAGGACTACATGTGTCTTTCATGTGGCGGAAACATCACAACATTATTCCATATTAATTCGCATTTTTAAATTCAGAAAATGAAATGCATTTTAGGAATTGTTTCAGATAAATAAACAATACTGTTTTATTTATTTGTTAAAATGAAATATACAAATATTGTAGTTTAAATATATTATTAGGTTAGTGTCTTTTTGTACTTGAGTTTATACGCTGTGTATCTCGGTGGATAAACTCAAGTACACAAAGACACTAACCTTTATTCTATATTTAATTTATTAATAATGATTCTGTTTGCAAACGGATAACGGAACGCTTGCATGAAAAAGCAGCCTTATGCTGTATTTTTACATAGAATATGGGGGGGGGGGGGGGGGGAAATTAGCCTCTTTTCCAGTGCTTTCTAGTATAAGTTTTGCATTCAGTATTTCTTGAAGGCATGTCGGCATTCCCGAAATCTCCCCCCACCCCCCCACCGCGCGTGAAACAAAATCGGTTCGAGCGCCGCCCCCTCCTCCGATTTCGTTCCAATCAGCCCCCTTACGACCCCTCCCCAAAATCGGCCGCTACTTTTGACCCACATTTCTCCGAAATCGGCCGCAACGCTCGACCTCATCTATCTAAAATAGATGGCAACTCTAGCGACCCTATTTGCCCGAAATCGGCCGCATCGCTCGACCCCATTTTATTTATTTAACTAAAATTGCAATTACCGCGCTTCTCTTAATTGAATAAAAACGTGTCGACCTTTGGAGGCATTTTTTATTTATGGAATTAATTTTCAATTATACATGGTATTCAGAATCTTTTCAATTCCTACTTTTTCCGCCTTGAAATTATGTCATACTGCTAGTTGTTTAAAAAAAGTTTGTATTTTATTAATTGTTTTAGGATACGAAAAAAAAAATCATTTTCAGTTATACTACATGCGGACATTAAAAACCGAAAAAAATCACCTTTGTTATAAACTACTTCAATACATGGTTCTTAATCGACATAAAATACGGCCAGGTATCTCCATGTAAAAAGCGAAACTTATGTCGCAATGCACAAGGCGTGTTATGGTCACGCGCTTAAATGCATAATGCGAACAAAATTACATTTGGCTACGTCAAATTGTGTTTTAAAATTAATACTACATTATTCGTTTCAATATTTGTGATACTCAGTTTGAGAAATAGAATCGCGAATTACCCGGATAAAATTTAATGGTAAATACAATAATACAATGTTTTAAAATGTATGTTCACTTTTCCTGACAAGCGCTAGTATTTGTTGTCAATCGCGTTTTAGTTGTTAGTAAGGTATACATTCCGCCTTTAAAATCTCTGTATTTTATTGGCTAATAAGATTGTGAGCAGGACTACACTTTTCAGTTACTTGTCAATCACACTGTTGGAAGCGACACCTTATCGATCAATACTGCGTTCGTTTATGACCCATCGATTATGTAATCAGATAAATGGATTAAGGGTTGTCGGGAAACCCTGGCCCCCATTATATCGACTATTCCACAAATGTCGGTTACTGGAAATACCGAAATCTAAATGAATCTACCGGAATCTACATGAATCTACATGAATCGATCTAAATTACACCGAAATCTACAATAAAACTTTATTTTTACAACGTTTTATAATAATTTGTTATAAAATAAACGACAAATAATACAAAACAGTGTTATTTATTTAATTTTTATTCACCACGTATGTCAACAACAAAGTATATAAGCATTTATCCAGCGATGAATCGTTATTCATAACATTGAATGAAGTTGCAAACACCTAATAAATAATATATAATATTTATAACGAATTAGCAATCATACACAAGTTCACAATGAGCAAACTAGTATAATTGACGGATCCATCATCTAAAAACACGCAAACAACTTTCAAATTGCCATGCCATATGATTCGATCAATATAAAAACCAGCATAATCATCAAATGATGCAAATAATTTTGCAAAGCAATGAAGGTAAAATTATTTACTTTACATCTAGAAATAATTAGAAAAACATTTGTATATGCATATAAAAATTTTAACATGCGATATGAAGTGAACACTTAAGTTAAAGTAAGTTCCGTTTATGTCATTACAATGTGTTCTTATTTCAGATAAAACTGTTGTTTTTCTTTAATTTTCGGGTATGTTTTTTATCAAACAAAAAAGTAACATTCAAACGATTAACTGTGTGAAAAACAACAACAACATTATAACCTTTATAAATACTAATTAAACTTTTCAAACATCATAGACCGCCATGCCTAGATCATATTTCAATTAAACTATACGTTACGTCAATAAACGATAATGAAGCAGATGTTTAGCAATTACATGTATATGTACATAACTAAAACAGTAATTATTTAAGTATATTAGCGTGTATGACGAAATTTAAAACAAATACATGTATCATTATGTTATATACATAACATGTACAATACCAATTCCGGCCTGCTAACTTTATCTATTTTTTTATAACATAATACATTTTTAAAACAAGTATATAAACTGTTATTACTCTAACTTGTAAATATTGGGACACCCCTATTTTTGATAAAAAATATTTTTTGAGTCTCTTAATCTTTGGTAACGTTTTAAGATTGAATTGTTTTCTTCCCTTAATATATTTGAACATCAAAATATAACCTTTATAATGTTGTTACAGTGGAGACTTTCGAGACCTGCACATGCACTGGTTGCTTAGAAACATGTGACACTGTATATTGCGATTGCTAATCTATACACCATTAGTAACACCTCTAGGGACTTGTTTAATTGACACATGGTGCAAACTGGCAACTCCACTGGAGCGTGATCTTCTCAATTAAGCTTCTCAAATAATAAACATTAAGTTCTCAGCAACAAAATATGTGTTATTTTTAAAGGCCCTAAAAAGTAAGCCGTTTGATAGCGTCGGAAGGATGTAACATATGTTTTATCCTAAATTTAACTGTATTTTGTATTCTCATCCTGTTATATTTGCTCATTTCCTTAAATTGACACCCTGGGGTAAGCTACATACCACTAAATAGCCCACAATTTTACATAAATCTCAAAGGACGAGGTCTTAGGTTGGAGCAATAAGTTATATTCCCAGTCTACAATAGTTCAGCATTAGTTAAAAGCATGTCATGCAATTGTAACACCCATCAATAAAATATATATACCCATTTTAAAGAAAATATTACATACCAACCAACATATACTTGCAGATGCAAGCTATCTTAGCAATTTTTTATTATTTCACTTGCTATTAATTGAATAGTCCATTTTACACTGTACATTTAAGTATTGCTACTTGAACTTTATAATAAATAAGGTTCAGATAGCATACTTTAACCTATTTTCTTTATTATAAATGTAAAGACATGCAAATTATACAGATATTGTAACACAATGCTGGACCACTTCAAGATCTGGAAATAATTAACATTGTTTTATAGTGATTATTGTAAATTTTGTCATATGCGCATTTGCTCATTGGTTTGAAACTTAATATTAAATATTGTACATGGTAAGTTTGACCCGAATTTGACCCGGATCTCTAAGTAAGAAAGACTGCAACAAAACCGTTGCAGCATTCGCTGCATAACGGGTTTAGAAAAAATGATGATTCAAATAAAATTATGTGTTCCCACCATTTAATTCTTATTCTAGTTGGGCTATTTTTCCAATCTCCACGTTCTCATGTTAATATAGGTTAGCCTCTGTTCTTTTTTTTTCTCTTTTTTCCTTTGTTTGCAAAGGAAGCTATACTTATTCAGTCCTATTGCCAGACATATATATCTTAATTACAAATATAATAGTCTATTACACATTCCCATAGTATATATTTTTCTGTTATGTATCTCATAACATCATTTTTGCAAGTAAAGGGAGACAACCCGATTAAATATTTTCTTGCTTGGCTGTTTTGCAGTGTTGTAGTATAATATTATAAGTAAACAACCCCTGTCTAAACAAAAAAAGAAGAATTAAACGATCTGGCTAAATATATTTTCCGAAAATCAGCTTACATAATGACATGAAGTAAGATATATGTCTTAAAACATACTGTAAAGTGTGATAATTTTGTATATTGTCATTTTACTAAAATATAATTATTTACTCTTTAAATGAAGGTTGATCTGTTAAGATTTGATAATTGATGCACCAATAAATGTGTTTGTACTTTCTCTTTCTCTTTTGGTTCTCGCGTGGCTATGATAATAATTAGTGAACACATCATTTTTAATGATAAATAATCAAGAAGTGACGAAAAAACAACTTACATGAAAAAAAAATCACTATCAAATATATATATATAACCCGTCTGATTACTGGCTGCTGAGCAAGACCGTATGCTGTTCGTTGTAGAGCTGGGAGGCAACATCACCTACACAATGGCATATGTAAACAAAATTAATGGTTGATGGAAACGCATGTGGAAGTGAAATATAAATTCCTTCCTGGCTGCATAGTGACTTGTGACACGGTATATTGCGCTTGCTTATCTTTACACCAAAATGCACACGATTAGGAGTAGGTTTTCATATAGTTGACAAGGGGTGCAAACTGTGTAATCTACCGAAGCATGGTTTTCTGCATTAAGCTTCTCAATTGAGACCCCATCAAAAAATAATTGAGCTTATAAACATCAGTCACCTCAAAAATTGTTTCTAATTATTATGATTAAATATTTAATATATTTTAGTTAGCAATTATTTTACCAAAGAAATACAAATAATTACAATACAAAATACAATACAATAGGTTTATTTGTAATAAAAGCCTCCAGCCCAGAATACACAGTTTCAATATATAAATGTATGTTATATGTAACATATTCATATAAATAAAACATATTATAATTATACATAATATGAACAAATTATTTCTGATTATAATGTCATGAATATAAAGCAACAACACATATATATTATTATATCATAGTTACAAAATAATTTACACATATATGAATTTTCCGTTTTGCGTTATAGTTTTTCATTTAAATTTGTATTTTTGTCGATAAAAGATTGTCTTAAACAAAAACTTCGCTAAAGACCAGATATATTCATTTCTAATGTCAGACATCATGGAATAGAACAAAGCAAGGCTTCGACTTCTGTTAAACCAATTATTATTAAAAACTTCTAACCTCAATGAGTCATACAATGGACAGATAACAGGCAAGTGAAATTCGTCTTCTACGATATACACATTACGAGTTACGCAAAATACACAATTAATTGGTTCAAAACATCGATATATGCAGAATAGATTGTATCATATATTGCTTTAAATGTTGGGACAAATTCCGAGAATTATTTTTAATGTCACTTAATATTGGGACAATAAACAATTTAATTATTTTTAAGTGTCCAAATACTTAGGATAATAACGGTATATATATATCTACACGACATGCAATTGTATTCATCTTATCTTGCGGATGTATATGTATTAGCTATCACGTGACTTCATTCCAATCAATGTTACGCTAAATATAGACGGTTTTCCAGGAACTTCGCCAGTATGATCAAGCGTCCGTTCGCCGTTCGCTACAACCCGTACACCCAGAGCGTGGACGTCCTTGACAACAGCCGCAACATCGGTTACCTCGTCAGCGAGGTATTCTATTTTGTAACATTATCAACCTATACTTATACACTTATCAAATAAGAAACGAAATACTTTTGCTAAGCTTATTTCCAGGCGCGAAGCTGCCTATACGCGAGCTGAATCCACATGGTTTTGACCAAACATATTTTTCAGACAATGTTTACACATCGATCTTGAATAAATGCGTATATTATGAACCCGTTTTGGATCGTTTTCATACCAAATAACTCTTTAACCCCGAACTCCGCACAAACTATAGAAAAAACTTCCAAGAATTTTCGTTCATAAAACTTATACCCGGGGCCTTTATTGTTGTTCAATTAGTTATCCTTACACAGTATATTTAACTAGTTTATAAAACATCTAATAATCCTCAAAATACACCAGTTTCATAATTTCCTTTAGATGGATGGTGTTTGGGGGGCTGCATACTCGAAACAATATTATGAATCCACATACATATAGGGCTAGCTATGCCCCTGCTTTCTGAGTATTTTCCAAGTCAATCATATACATGTTTTGTATCAAAATTTAGCTTGATGATTATTATTCTGTTTAGAAACGGTATTACTTTCAGTTCTTGATTTCCTTTTTTATATAACGATAATTCTGTGTGAAAATCAATATACAATACTTATATGAAGGGATTTTAAAGTTTGTTCAGTTTCTTTTTTTTGAGTTAGTATATATATCGATGGTTGAGCACGAATCTGTTGTATCGGCTATAAAATAATACTCAGATACAACAGTTTCGCGCTGAACTCTCGACATATGTTATTATTATATCATTTGATTACCTTCGCTAAGGATGTTTTGTTTTGTCGCTGCGTTTGGTTTGTTTGCCTGTTTGTTAGTTAGCAACTTTCTGCACCTATCAATATTTTCTTTCAGCGGGGGGAGCGGCAGGCTGACCCAGGACAATTTAACTAATTTTATTTTTTTGGGTCTAATTCCCCATTCTAGAGCAAGTCTAAAAATGACAAATAAACACATAATAAGGTGTTGGTGCTGTTATGGATCACCATCCGGATCCAGGAACCTTTTCAATAATTTAATACAATTGGGAGATGGGGCAATGGAGAAAACCTATCACTGGCTAATTCAGTTGTTAAGTAGTTACCTATCTTGGGTGAGGTCAGCTATTTCGTAGTGTTTTCTTGTTTAAGTATGTTTTTGTTCTTATAATTGCTGTATTTTTTAGTGATGCATTGGTTTGTGTACTCTGATTTTACCAACAGCTCTATTTGTACGTGTACAAGTTATTACTTGCTAGCAACATAAATTTCTCCATACTGTTATTAAATTAGATATCCTCATATCTCACCTCACCTCACCTCACCTCACCTCACCTCATCTCATCTCATCTCATCTAATCTCACCTCATCTCATTTTATCTTATCACATCTTATCTGATCTCATCTCAGGTCAAGGGGGAGTGTGTATCGTCAGCGATGCATTATGGCGCGTGCAACAGCTCGAGAAGGCTCGCATGCGCGGTAAGGCTCTCGAGAAGGCCATGGAGATGTCCATCGACGAGCATACGTAAAATTGGGAACGTACTGAAGAATCGGATAAGATGGGTGACAGAACGGACAATGTGGACAAATAGTGTTGATTATGTATAGTGTGTAAATTCTTGATTGTGAATTTGTGATAGACTATATTAATTTTGTTGGTACGGTTTATGAGAAATGGAACAATATGTATTAACAATGCTATATGTTACATGTTAAACTAATTTATATGCATGAATGGCTATTAAAAATGACATTTATCAAAATTAAGCATATGGATTTGCACGTTTTATGAACACAGCAGACAAAACTATAATAGACGATGTACAGTTTTTTTGTAAGAGGGTGCCAGATTCGACCAAAAGGGTAGGGTCATATCAAAGTAAACAGGACTAGTTTATCAGTGACGATAGCTACAGTGAGTGTGATTAAATATAAAAATATGTATCCAAGACAAAGTAAACAACGTAATTAATGACATATACTATGGGGTGGTAGATAATAATGTAGCACAATGTATATAAATATCACTTTACGCGTAGATTTTGCTAAAAAATGGACGTGATTTATACTGACGTTGTACATACAATGTTCCAAAAATTACATAACTTCATTGTGTTTGAATGTACACACATAATATTTTGACAAAATTTGTAAGATGCATTGTTGTACCTAGAAGAGAATTCGCACGTGCGTTTCAGTGACGTCAATAAATCATAACATTTCAAAAGGACGTCAGCTTTATTGATAAACATTGAGCGAATGACGTCATACTTATCGATATAATACATTGAAAATATGATGCTAAAAAGCGCAAATTAAAAGCATATTAACAAAACTTAAACGTTTTTGTGAACATAAGCATGAAATATGTTTTACAAGTGTGGTTTTATTGTGCTACATTATGCAGAAAATGATTTGTTTGTCACAATTTGATATCGCGCGTTGTAGAACGTGCATTTTACGGAACAATTTCTTCGAATTTCCGGAACTATTTTCAAAACATTAGGCTCCGCCCATTATTTGTTGCAGAATAACACACAGTTATTTTCCTTCTTTATCTATGCACCAGTAGCCGCGTGCCGTGGTAGAATGTACAATTCAACGTGTTTATTCTATGATAACAATTATTTATTTTAAAATACAGTAAATGTGGAATTGTTTGACAAAAGCATGTTTTTTTCAGTGACATGAATGACAAATATGCATGTGCAATGTTTGTGCTGTTAAAGTGTGTATTTAAGAAATAATTATGGATTAAGAGTTGTTAATTGGCTAATAAACAACGATTTGGAAATCTGATGCGTAGGAATTAAACCACGAAGACGTTAGCCCAAGTGGTTTAATATACTGCATCAGAACGACAAATCGTTGTTTTTCAGCCGATAAACAACGATAATGCGAAAATTATTTTTATTCTAACTTGACCTGACCACATTTTCTGCAATTTCAATGCGAACTATTTTTGCAGATTCGGAACTATTTTTTCGAGTTGTTTATTGGTAGTTAAACAATGGTGAATTATGTTCTGTTTCTATAGAAAACTCTGTGCATGTCATGTTAAAATACTAATTAGTATATAAGACACATGGGGATATCTGTGTGTGAATGTGCTAGATTATAAAACTGCAAAATGAAGAGCCTGTTGTTGTGTGTTTTAAATGTTCGTCGACTTTAAATACAAATAACGTTATTGCACACCGTAAAAATAAAACAATAATAATACAATTTATTAAAATGACTTGAATATCCAAATTTCAAATCTGTCTGCTATTGTTTCATTTCAAAAGTTGACACGATTCATGTTTTATTGACATCACCATACACTTAAATGAACAAGGAAGACCAATGCTATATATTCATAAAGGATATGTATAGTATCGGTATTTTACGTTGATCATCGTTACGATTGTAATTGTTAATTGCTGATTGTCACATTTTGTTATAATGAGGTATAGTTAAACATGGGAAACAAACACGTCTGTGTGACTCTTCGTATTCAGTTGTGTAGGACAAGACATTCTAGGCCCGCATTCACAAAGCTCCTTAGAGAAAACTTAAGTAAATTTCTTAAATTCAAAAAATTCCTTAAGTCTCTGGAAGTCTTTTTACATTAAAATGCTTCAAAATAGTCAATATGGCTTATATATTTAATATTTTAACCCTTTGGTTACAGACGTAATTGGATTTTACATAGAAAATATGATCTGTAATTTTCACTTAAGAACCACTTTAGTTAAGATTTCCGTTAAGAGCTTTGCGAATACCAGCCCCGGTGTCCTGAATACTGCCATACGCAGGCGCAGATACAGGATTTGGAGTTAGAGGGGCATGAAAAATCAGTACCTACCAACCTATACATATAGTGATTATAAAATTATATTTTTCAAACCAACGACAATTAAATTAGGTTTTAGAAGAGATTTCAGACTTGTACTAGGCTTCTTCGCTTCAAGACAATGTCTTAAGTCAATCTACGTTAAAGTGATGTTCAAAAATTCGATTCTTATACAATTTAGACAACGAGACAACAATTTAGGCACGCCGCTAAAGCAACCCACCCCCACCCCCTCTTAATCCGCTTATGCACGCTACTGAACAAGCATAACTGTCGTAAGATAACCATAAATTAGCACTTATATTACTGTGCGTGCATGCTATGTCGACTAGACTGTATTATATAATTTCTCAGAATATTCCTATCGGTGTTCCTACGTCTTTTAAAGCGATAATATTTTATTATCAAATCCTTTATCATATAATTTATACCAAACTGTTACGTTAGTTATGACTAATGAACATGTATGCGTGATATAAACAATACACGGCAAATCCTAATTGTCTGATTTTCCGATACACTGTTAACAATTTAATATTTATGTCATAACATAGAATTTAGTGTACAAGTAATCTTTAATCTGCATTGATACAGTGTGTAAGTGACAATGCCATACTGACCTAAGACTGGCTGACTTCTTTACATGTACATGTATTACCATTACGTGGCTGCTTACCAACAAGGTAGACTGTACAGTTTAATTGTAGTTGTGATCATAAATGTAGTCAACAAGAACAACTTGATAACCTTTACAATAACAAAATTAACACAAATTAAAACATGAACTTGCAACTATGTATTTAGCACTGTAAGAAGTACAACACAGTTGACCAATCAGTTGGTATTATTCAAATCGCTATACCTCATATCTGACGTCAACGTGACGTCACGACTTGACGCCACAACCAGCGTTTGGTCTCCGTTGTTCATAAAACGTTTTCGCATCCAGCTAATTGCGATAAAAATTACAGAGATAAGGCACACAAATATCGCAGAGAATTGCAAAGCGTACAGAATCGTCCTTGGTTCATATGCTACGTACAAGGCGCACTCTATCCACACGTACAGAAGTTGTCCAAAGCCTGTAGCGAACACCACCAACATCAGAACCATTCCCCCACCTCTATCTGCGTATTTATGTACGCGATTCCGGCAGAGAAGAGCGGCGCTATGAAGAACCCGACTATTGCAGTGAATGCCCATAAGAAATTCTTGCCTCTTGTTGCGAAAATGTCTGCGAGCGATATAGCTAAAAGGTTCATAAACAGATCTATCAAAAATAGTTTGCGTATAGAAATGAAATCCACGAGAACGGTGCCTGCGAGTCGACCCATCGTGAAGCTGCCCCAGTAGACTGTGTCCAGATAGGAGGCTTCGTTGCGGGCGAACTGAAGCTCGTCCACGGAGAACGTGCGCACGAAATTCCCAAACAGCTGTTCCCCACCCACGAGATTCGTATACAGCAGGATGATAAACACGAACACGGTGATCCCGAACGTGAAATTCCCGTCGGCGTACGACGCTGGGTTCAGAATAACAATAACACGTCGGATTATCCCCTTCGGTTTCGACGCCAGTGTGCTCCCTTCCGGTTCGTCCACGTTAGAATACTTGTTCCTTTGACGCTGACAGCACTTCACGAAGTGGTACAAGAAAAACGGCAGAGCCAGCGTCGCCGAACAAACGCCAATGGTGACGAAAGCGACGTGCACACGAGACCCCTCTATGACGACTAAAGCCCTGCCGCCGGGCAGTGTGACGTCATTGCTTGATGCGTTTACGGGACCATCGGATTGAAGCTCCAAAACGGCGAGAAAAGGATTAATGATGAGTGGAGCTATAAGCGCGCCTATCCCAAACCCCATGTGCATGGCGTGCATCGGTGACGCGGCCTCGTCTCGCCACATTTCTAACAATATCCGCGGACCGGCTGTAAGGAAATTAAACGCTAACTAAATTGAAAAGCCTGTACGTCGTTTGCTATTCAAAAACATAACGTTTATACATGATTACTTCGGTAATCGTCTGGTGTGATTTTGATAAAACACATTGTTAATGCATTTTTACAAGACAATAGTATTGTAAGCAGAATTCCGGTTTTACTAGTACGAGTATGTATACGAGCCGTATAGGTTAGAAAACATTGATATATTGAAATACAATTTCAACGAAAACAACCTATTCATATTTAACTTCAAATATATCCACTCATCGATCGAACGTGACTCAAAATTCAATTAAATTGCTTAATTTCGGCACAGTATTATATATGACAATATTAGTCAGTCCTTATGCACTTAACGACGTTGATAAGCCCCGCCGCTGTTCCAACAGCAAAGAACATAACCCAGAGCCAGGTCAGGGAGGCCACGAACGGCATCGAGACAACGGCAACGGTTGCTATGGTTTCCGCCAGCGTTACCATGAGAAACTTCCATGTTCCCATGGCGTCTATGACCAGTCCACCCGCAGCGCGCCAGCGAATATCCCGAAGCCCTGTGCAGAGACTGAGCGCGCAATGTCCTCGGAAGCAGTGTTGAACTTTAGCCGTAGGTCGATCATGGTCGGCCCTCCGACCTCGAAAAACAGGCCCTGCAATGAGAGAGCATGAAAATGGTTAAAATACGTTGGTAGCCGCATGGCTGAATTTGGAGGGCCAGTAATGCTTATTAAAATACTTACTCAAACAAAAGAAACTGGACAGTTACGTTTTAAGCTATAACTTTGTGTTGCAAACTCAAAATTTCTGTGTTTTAACTTTAACCAACTACACCCCCCCCCCCTAAAACTCCCGGACCATACATATAAGGGCATATATAAAACGATAAAAACTAGATACATGTGCTACAAAAATTTGCGTTCGCTTCGCTAGCTCAGTTTATCAAAGATACATATTCACTTCAGTAAAGCATACCCGACTAGACCGCCCCCTACGATTTTCTTACGTACGACAACGTTCAGCGAAAACGATTAATTATAGATAATGTATATATATATACCTGTATATGTGGATGATAATGTTTTCTTTTATTCATTCATATATTATATAAATTTTTCAGATGCAATACACCTTTGGCACAGGATACCACATAAAATACATTGATACTTCTCGAATAAATACAATTTCAAGTCGAAATTCAACTCAAATCAATGACTACTTATGAGTTTCAATAGTTTTATCTCAATAAATAGTTTTCAAAAATCTAAATCGATAACCTTTTTGATAAATTGTCCATTAGCAATCACGCCAAATTTCATATTGTTTTGTGCATTCATAAGAAAGATATCACGTGATAAAGTAGAGGTTGTCCATAACGTTGGCTCCAGTTCCTGGTGATTTCATATTTTTCAGCGAAATTGACACACAGTCGGCATCACTAACCTTATTAGTTCACAACGCAATCTTACAAGTACCTTTAACAATATTTCGTGGAAAAAATATGTTTGCCTGTCTGAATGTCCGTTAGTTCGTTTCGATAAAAAAAGTGCATAACGCATGTGAAAACAATTTATGATTGTGGCTGCGAACGTGTAAGTTATTTAATGACATTCACTTCGGAAAGAGACCATTGCACTTCGGTAAATAAATAATGCAAATAATTATCGATGCATGTGTGTTTGCAAATAGTCAGCTACGGTTTTACATGTTTAAAGATGTTCCTGATGTGTATATAAAATATTGAATTTTAAATACTTATTTAGTGGACAGGCACATCAAACAAGGGCAATTTACGGCCAAAACAGGTGCAAGTCATACAGATGAACCAACATGTCTTTCGAACATAATACGGTGAAGTATCACTGCAGACCCACAGACAACAATAAGGGTTATAACTGCACGATCAAAAGTTTACGCCCCCCCCCCCCTTTCTAACCCGAAATCCTGGGTCCCGAACCTGCAAAATTAAAAGTGTCCTTTTTCAGTTAGTATATAACTCATATTTGTACATTATTATTACCAAAGTGCACCTTTTATATAAAATATCCTAGTGTTACTCACGGTGAATTTGATTTTTTTTACTCACAAGGTGGCTGAAAAACATTGTCAAATTAATGAATTAATTAATTTAAAGGAATTCACCATGAACATTTTCAACAATACGCGATAAAAGTACCAGGGTAGGTAACTGTGAATGATTTCAGATAAAAAGTACTACGCAGTGATTCCCCTTGTGCGATTTATAATATCACAGTTTCATGTATTGATAGTTGCCGCCTGATAAAAAGCATTTTTTAAAAACAACCTAATAACTTGTTCGTTGTGTATAATTTTAGCAAAATGACGGCGACACTTTGTACACAAAAATACACATTTTTGTGATGTATATACATGCTGGAATCACGAGATCGGAGCAGCAGGTGACGATGCGTGTTTAACGTGAAACGAGTGTATTTTGGTGTTTTCGTTTAACTACAGACCTGCATGTATTCAGAGAGCATGTGACATGATGTTTAAATGGAACACACATGATATAGTTTTTTTCTGCCTTGTTGTATGGAAAGATCCAAAGCGAAATAGCAGGGCGAGGGACCTTGCCCTATTTTTGGCTCCCCTGCAGCACCTCTAGGCCAGTCAACAATGGAATGTAGAATATCTTTCAAAATTTAATATAGTTTGCAAACTTTTTATAATAAATGAAGACAACATGTTTAAAAAAAACTTGATTTAGAAGCATTATATTCATAAATCGGCTATAATAAACTAACTTTTCGAAGATCCCAAAGAACAGACCCAGTAGAGACTCATTCGATATTTTACTACTTGCTGTGTGCAAAATTGCGTTTCACCTTCAAATGTACCGATAATTCTGAGTATCATTTAATTTAAAGTGTGTATGTACGATCTTACAACAGATATAGTTGCATAAATACAAATAACAAAATAAAGTTAATTAACATATATTTCTGTTAAAAAAGGAAGAAAAGTTAAGAACAAACATTGTTTTAAACGCCGAATAAGTTAGTTTTTAATCACCAAATAGTTTTCGTGTGTACAAGTGGAAACTCAAACGCATGTATATACATGACAGTTGGTTTAGGTTACACAACACTAATAAACGATGCAAAAGTCGACACTAGTACTTGTTAATTTATTTCCTATCCAAGTGTTTTCTTCGTCATTTTTATGTTTTTTTTCTGTTTGCTTTCAAGTTTTATTGTCACTTTCATTTGCTTATTTTGAAAACAATAAATATGAAAGATCGTACATACACACTTCAAATTCTCTAACGGGGCAATCTACAAAGCATGTGAATATATCAATATAATAAACGTCATGATAGCTACAATATATGCGTGTCCCTGTCAAAGCACAGGAAATACAGACGATAATAAAATGCAATCAAAATTTACACATTCAAAAATGCATGGTTTGTAGTTTGGAGATAACTATGGCATTCTTTCTTCAACATGAATAAAAGGTTACAATGATATGGTGTCCGCCTTGCGACCGCGAGGTCCCGGGTTCGATCCCCACACAGGGAGAGTTCTCAAGATCTTTCCAAAGACACAAAATACTGGTTCTTCGCAGGAAACGGACTCGAGTGTGTCTCTATAAGCCTATGGCTTTCGATGCAATTGAAATAAAATAAATAGGTTTAAACTAACAGGAGTATAAACACTCTAGACTAAAGTGTTATTTGTATAAAGTATAAAAACATGTATATAGATCGATAGTACAAACCGGAAGCTAAATGACAAACACCAATCTTGTTTACACGATAGAACGTAGTTAAATATATCTGTCATACATGTATATAACCTAACATCACAGGTATATGTCCCCTTTCAATTAGCCGGGAGGGGCTATTGATAAATGTGTTGTGATAGTGACAGATACTTTAGAAGTCTGTGCAAATCTGGTTCATTAAAATGTATATGTATTTTGCAAACTCATATATAAGTACCGTATAACCTAGTTAAGGGATATGTGTTAATAAGAGAACCTGCTAATGCACCTAGACATATTTCATAAATGCTGATATCAATGATTAATCGAATTTTTGGAAAGCATGTTCAAAATTATTTGCTTACAAGCCGCAGTGTATGCAGTTGGAAACTATCCCAAACATCCTAACATACGAACATAATTATCACGCGTTGTGTTTATAGCTGAATACCGATCAAAGTAAACTTACCATGGATACCCAGACCAGCACGAACATCACGGTTATCCACCTCCGGTGAAAGTCCGACATGTTACAGTTTATCCCGTGTTACTATATCCCAAATGCTTGCAAAACATTGTGTCACACACGTGATCTGTTTAAAGACTACAGTAAGTTGAGAATGAATGGTTGAACACACACGATTTGTCGTTGTGTGTATGCATAGAAGTGTACAAAATTATTTACACATATATGAATTTTCCGTTTTGGCGTTATAGTCTTACATGTCAATTTGTATTTCCGTCGATAAAAGATTGTCTTAGCAACATTGCTTTAAACAAAAACTTCGCTAAAGACCAGATATATTCATTTCTAATGTCAAACATCATGGAATAGAACAAAGCAAGGCTTCGACTTATGTTAAACCAGTTATTAAAAACTTCTAACCTCCATGGGTCATACAATGGACAGATAACAAGCAAGTGAAATTCGCCTTCTACGATATACACATTACGAGTTACGCAAAATACACAATTAATTGGTTCAACACATCGATATATGCAGAATAGATTGTATCATATATTGCTTTAAATGTTGGGACAAATTTCGAGAATTATTTTTAATGTCACTTAATAAGGGACAATAAACAATTTAAATATTTTTAAGTGTCGAAATACTTAGGATAATAACGGTATATATATACACGACATGCAATTGTATTCATCTTTAAAAACGAGCATACATGGTTAATTAAGAACAGGTATACATTTCGTTTTTCCATATTTATTTGTCTACATATCAATTAATTTTACACACATACATCATAAATAGAGATTAACATAAAAGAAACAGGTATACATTTCAGCAACTTAATTTTTTAAATAAACAATACTGTTTGTGCAGTAACAATTACCAGCATTAAACATTACCGAACGGAGGTAAAATAAAACGCAGACAGATTTACTTGCGTTTTATATAAAAAAAAATATAACAACAACAACAAAAACAGCACCATAATCATCATCAACAACAACAAAGATAACAACAAAAATACGGTCAGTTGACAGAATACTTTTCTGACGTTCTTAATTTTTGTTACACTCGTAGTCATTAAAACAGCTTATATTGACTTTAATAGTAAAATATAACGTACTCGGCTGAAGGAAAGCATATTATGTGTATATACTATAATTTCAATACAAATTTTAAAGAGTTTATATAATTATGATAAGACATATTAATGCAAAGGAAAACTATGAATTGTGATGAGTAAATTTGTGTATAGCGTACATGTGTGCACTATTAATTACAAAATTACAACATGAATACGATTGCGTTCTAACGTATAATCTATTATACAGAACATAACACTCATCAACCAGCTTGATACCTACCCGTTTAAAAACGTGTAAAACTTTCAATTGTATAAAAAATAGTTTTTCTGATTGATAATATTTCAAAAATATGATTTAGTGATCGGAACTAACAATCAGCGTCTTGTGTATGGGAAAATCTATATAAAGTTGCTCTTGAACACTTTGTTCACTTCTGATTTTAGTGACATTGAATCGTTTAATACAGTGAACAAAGAGCTATTTTTGCAATTGCAGAATGAACCCCCAAGTGACGATCCTATTTATCGACGTATTGACTGTTGACCTTATCTGTGTCATCACGAGCAACACACATGTTTCCATCACACAAATCGGTTTCTTTTCTTTTGCTAAATAACTCCACCGCCTTGATAAGATCGTCTTGAAATCGATGCATATCACGCTGGGATGTATCTGTCTCTGTGTTTTCAAAGTCTAATCAAACATCTTGTTCCTTTACTCTTGTGACTTTTGAAGAATATTTAAGTTCCTAAAAGCACATAAATATCATTGTAGTGTCATATCTGTTACTGGTGATAATAGTTATAGTAATGAAATATATTAATGACGGCAAAATGTAACAAATTGCGTAAGACAATAACACGAAAGTCATTTACTCAAAATAAAAAATGAATTCAGGAAAACAGGTTGATTTGTTCGTACCATAACTTGTTCACTGGAGACGTCATTTGTTATGCTGTGCGAACGTCGTTGCGCTACATAACGAAACACAATAGAAATCAACTATTGGACATATGTAACTGTAAAAACAGATTTTATAACGATGCCTTTAAAATGATGCGACATTGCTCATCGCTGCTTAAATATACTATGGTGTATAATAATGTGTTATTGCTATAAACATTACCTGTTGAAGACGATGGCTCCTTGGGACCTGCACGGGAACGCCTTTTCATACTGAAACCTCCCTGAAACATAGTGTGCAGTCAATATTGAGTAAACTAAAATGAACTTGAAGATCATTTACATGTTTTAGCAAACATAGATCGAATGCCGTAAATGTACATAGTGTAGTTCAATTTTATTAAAGGTAAAGGTAAAGTAAAGGATAGGTTCATAGTCCGATATTGATAAACATCTTCAGCCGACTGTCACATTTACCCCCACTTTTATTGAATGCTAAGTGTTGTTTGTTGTTAATTCAAATTATGATATGTTGTGCTGCACGACTAATACAAACATGTTTTACATTAAGAACGGCGGACCAAGTTTTGGCAAACTGCAGACTAATGGGTTGCATGCTAAAGTTGTTTGTCCAATGTTTGCAGTCTTTAGTTCACTATTTAGTGGTTAGTGTTTTCTAATGTTGTCTTACATATTATACTGTGTTATGCATGTCACTGTTCACGTACTTTAACGGAGTCCTTTTTATAGTCACTGTCCACACTGTTAGAGTTTCATAAGTAAATGTTTGTACATGATGTAATAGAAACTAGACATGTGTCAATACGACACGGATGCCCCCACATTCCGCTTGTTGTCACAAAACTCTGCTGATGTCGGAAAAAATGCACAAATATACACAGGTGCACAAGTTCACATGCTGATATATATGTCAGTCTTGCAGTTATATTTTTTCAGTTACACGCGACACAAATCCAAAAATGTCATTTTTTGCTAAACTAAGGGCCATAACTCCACTGATGGCGGAAAAAAACTACACCAACATACCCAGGTGCACACGTTCACATGTTG
Source organism: Congeria kusceri (assembly GCA_027627225.1). Taxonomy (NCBI): domain Eukaryota; kingdom Metazoa; phylum Mollusca; class Bivalvia; order Myida; family Dreissenidae; genus Congeria; species Congeria kusceri. The sequence goes on from CM051024.1 coordinate 38,113,923, forward strand.
ATTAATATGTATGTAAAGTTTCATCATTCTCGCAGTAATAATTTTTGAGTTTTGCGTGACACAATGCCAAAATGTCATTTTTGCTAAAAAGGGCCATAACTCCGCTGATGTAGGAAAAAACTGCCCCAAATACCCAGGTGCACAAGTTAACATACTGATAAATATGTTTATAAAGTTCCATCACTCTAGCAATAATACTTGTTGAGTTACACGCGACACAAGTCCAAAAATGTCATGTTTTGCTAAAAAAGGGGCCATAACTCGGCTGATGTCCACAAAAACTGCACCCAAATACCCAGGTGCACCAGTTCACATGCTGAATTATATGTTTATAAAGTTTCAACACTCTATCAATAATATGTTTTGAGTTACACGCGACTCAAGTCCAAAAATGTCATTTTTTGCTAAAAAAGGGGCCATAACTCCGCTGATGTCCCAAAATACTGCACCAAAATACCCAGATGCACAAGTTCACATGCTGATTAATATGTTTATAAAGCTTTATCACTCCAGTAGTAATACTTTTTGAGTTACGCGCGACACAAGTCCAAAAAATGTCATTTTTTTGCTAAAAAGGGCCATAACTCAGCTGATGTCGGAAAAAATGCACCAAAATACCCAGGTGTACCAGTTCACGTGCTATAAATATGTTTATAAAGTTTCATCAGTCTTGCAGTTATACGTTTTTAGTTACACGGAACACAAGTCCTAAAATGTCATTTTTTGCTAAAAAAGGGCCATAACTCCGCTTATGTCAGAAAAAACTTCACCAAAATACACAGGTGCACAAGGTCACATGCTGATTAATATGTTTATAAAGTTTCATCACTGTAGCAGTATTACTTTTTGAGTTACGCACGACAAAAGCCCCAAAATGACTTGTTTTACTAAAAAAGGACCATTACTCCGCTTACGTCAGAAAAAAATTCACCAAAATACCCAGGTGCACAAGCCCCGATGCAGATGAATATGCTTATAAAGTTTCATTACTCTAGCAATTATACTTTTTGAGATAGCGCGACACAAAAATCCGACGGACGGATGGACGGACGGACGGACGGACAAGGCCAAATCTACCAGTCGCCATCGATTTCTTTAAACTCTTGCTTCTGTCCCTTTTAAATCCATCAATGACCTACATAAACCAAAACAGAACGAATGAAAATAATTTAGCAATACCCTTATCATTTAAAATTAATTACTGAAATTCCTGAATAAGATGTGTGACAACGTTTTACATATATTTTATTTTACGTAGTTATATTGCGTAGGTCACTGGGACCATGAAAACCACAAAGCAAAACTCCGAAATTTAACATTATACCTACTGAAATGAAAAACAAAATAAAGCAAATAAATATTATGCCTTTTAACGGACTCGCAGAATAAACATATTATTATCTAAATGTAAAATATATACTTTCAAAACTGAACTGTGAAGGTATACTTATTTGTACCTGTCTATTCCAAACGCAGTTAAATACGAAGATGAAAAAACCCTGGAAGTAAATGCATGGACATATTGATCACTGTCCTTGTAATTTAAAACCTAGCATACTTTAAAAATGATGCGCGTAAGAAGATAAGGACTAACACTACATTAGCTTAATTATTTATTTAGGGGTATTATATCATGTTGATTTAAAACACAAGTCGTATATGTATTATTGCTTTAATTAAATAATATTATAGTTAAAGTAGAAACACTGTAGACGAATGCAGAAGAATAAATTAACGAACTGTGGACATTGCTAAGCACTATGTCTTAATAAAATATATTAATATGCACAACGAAAAAAATACCCGGTTAAAACGTACACATAATTCTAAACTAGATGAGGTTGATGGATAGAATTACATGTACTCACCTGAAGACCATTGCACATTGCGAAAACGTATTGCATGAAGAAAAAGGCGTCGCTGACGTAGAGGATACCGAGTACCCAAGAGACGCCCATCAGTGGAACAAGGACACATAGTGATCGAAGTGTTGTCCTGCAAACAGATCCCTTTTCGTTATTTTTTTGTAGTTAAACCTTGCTTCAACTTGCTTAGCGATCTGTGAAATACTCGAATAAAAATAATGAATACCTTTTTTGCTGTATAAACATTAAACGTACTTGAGCCTTTCTTTCATTTCCTTATTCGCCATTGCTTTAATCGCAAACATTTTCTTAAACAACAGAATCAAGCCAATGATGTTTAACTGAAGTAAAAAAAACAAATACATTTAAGGCGTGTGGTGGGAAACCCGGGCTTAATGCATCTGCATAAAGTGTCGTCCCGGATTAGCCCGTGTAGTCTGAATAGGCTAATCCAGGACGACACTTTCCGCTTTTATGGTATTTTAAGTTTCAAGGAAGTATCTTCTAAACATTAATCCACTGTAGGCGTAAAGTGTCGTCCAGGCTGCACATGCTAATCCGGGACGACATTTACGCAGATGCATTAAGCCCGGGTTTCAGACGACACGCCTCATTTCATTGTATTGTATTTTCGTTATGTTATACAGTATTTCTGCAATGCGTGTACATGTATATACGGAAAATAAACAAATCACATATGACGTTAGATTATGTGCTGAAATAACATTATTTTCAAGCTTCTTCATAATCTTAGAACCAATCGATGGTATTAACAGTCACAAATTGACAGCAGAGCAATAACATACCAGTATTATGAACAGGGCTGGACCAACAAAAGCCCATATGAGTCCACGAGAAAGTGACAACCAGCAGCTGAAAGAAGGGGCAAATTAATTCCATAAGCGATGTAAGGTATGTGCATGTCAAGTGGTTGTCCGAAGTCTTAAGTCATAAGTGTATTTGTACACAATAGTTACATTGTTCATGCCTATGGTTGACTATTATTGTGTTTAGAATACTGTGCCTCGGCAATTAAGAATATAATAAACAACAACTCTTGTTTTGGAAATGTTGACACATTATTACTTACACATTCCCGTTGCCATAGCCCTCTGTTTTAGTTACTGCAAGCGTTATTGCTACTATAATAGCCGGCACACCTGACAAGAAACAAAGTAGATGGGCTACATTTTAAGACATTTATGCTGCTGCATTATTATAAAACTAACGAATGAACTTTAAGACAATTTTTGCGTAACATGTTCGTAACTTTAACTATTTTTTTTTTAAATACTACGCAACAATGATTAGAAAACAAAATAATTCATACCCCATGCAGAAAGTAGAAGCTGGATGAGTTTTGACTTTGGCGCAAACACTAAATAAACGTTCGTCACAATTTCAATGCCCTCTGCAAGCATTAGGCAAAAGACGACCAAATAGATGTAGTGTAACACAGCTGCAATCGCTATGCAGACAATCTCAAACAGAAGGTACTTTAATAGTTATGCAAATAATTAAATTGTTTATAAATGAGTTAAATCTATCTGAGTCAACGAAATACTAAATCGTATGGTAAAGCATGTTATCATAATTAACAAATGATCCACCAACTGGAACAACAAGAATAACTTATTAAATAAATTGAACGAGATGAATCATGCGGCTATATATTATATCGTGTTTATAACTACTTAACACGGTATCTGGAAATAATAGCAAAAACCGTTCTGAAAATATAACGCGGAAATACACCAGAAGAATGAAAATGCCAGAACAAGCAGAATCCTGGCTAATGTAAGAAATAAATAGCGCCCGCAATGCGAGCGTACAAACAATGAGTTGAAACATATTAAAACATATTAGACAGTCGCATGGTTCATACAAAATTCCAGCACGTTTAAAGCACTTTGCATAGAAAAAATCTGCATTTAAGTCCTTTATTCATTATCAAAATATTGTACTTAAATTTTTGTTAAGTTTTGAGCTAGTAAAATTGTGTCTTGGTTTGCTATTTACATATTATGACACAGTAATTCAAAAGAACATTTTCAACAAGGACAAAGTGTGACACTGTCGTTGAATAATTTAAGTGCAGATATATAAAAACAATACATTTGTGCCAAACCCGTTTTAGCGATTTATTTAATTTCAGAAACCATTTTAAGCAGTTTTGAAGACGAAATTAGCATTTTAAAACATGTTTATATTATGAAGTGTAAATAAGCATATTTAACTACAAAGCACTTCCTAATAAGCACTTTCAAAGGTGCAGCTTGAAATTTAAGCACTTTTAAGAATCTAAATGAACAGTTAACCATGAACAGGGTGACAGGTGTGCGTTATGTCACAAAATCGCATTAGCTTTTTTTCAGTTGGTGTATAGAATTAAACTTTTCATTTTATTCAAAAACACAGAAGAAAATGGGGAGAAAATTATTCACCGTATTTTCCGTCCTGTCCACTCCTGCCAAGAAAATCACCTAGGAGACGATAAGAGCGACGCTGAGATTAAGCAACAGAACGGACCTGTCGCTCCTTAAGTATCTAATCAAAATATAAACAAAGTGAAACTCCAGTTGCAACAGCAGGATATAACTTTTATTAGCAGTCCGAGGTCCTTTATTTATGGCAATTGGCCAATTGCCAAAGAAAACCACCCCACAATACATCACATAAACCCATAACAAACACGAAACACACACACAGAATTAATTTTTGGAACTAGCCCATTTCGTATGATTAATAATGTACCATGAAATGTATATAAAATATATAACAGAATAACCGTGATTCCGCATTTGATTGAAATAATACACAAAGTCAACATACCTCCAATGTTTTGCAAAAGCTACAATAGTGAGAAGCAGGCACAGCGTTGATATCGAAATACCAACTATGGACACGATTCGTAGCGCCGGGAGGTTTGCATCTGCCTGAATTATAAGTTATTGAGATCAAAGTAAGACGGTATCCATCATAATTTGTTACAAATTTGAATCATATTTAGAAATATGTTCATGTCAATGCAGCCGATAAAACAGAAATGTCAGATCTATTTTGCTTTTTTAGCTAACCTGAGCACGAAGTACTCAAGGGTAAGCTATTCTGGTCAGTCACCGTCCGTCGTCCGTCGTCGTCGTCGTCAACAATTTACTTACAAAATCTTCTCCTCTGAAACCGCTTGATGGAAATCTACCAAACTTAGTATGAATTTTTTTGTCTGGTCTTCTACAAAAAATACTTGAAATTGTTTTGATTTGTTAAAAGTCATGGCTGCCAGGGGGCGGGGACTTTATTTGCTTATATTGCTTTCTTGAAAATTTCAAACATTTTCTTCTCTGAAACCGCTTAGTGGAAATTAACCAAACTTAGTATGAATGTTCCTTGGGTGGTTCACTACCAAAATACTTCGATTTTTTGTTATTCGTTAAAAATCATGGCCGTCAGGGGGCGTTGACTTTTCCTTATGCGGCTCTATTGAAAACTTTAAAAATCATCTTGTCAGAAACCAATGGTTGGATATCAAAATAGTTTCACAGAAATGTTCCTTTGGTGGCCCTATACCCAAATACTTCAAATTATTTTGATTCGTTAAAAATCATGGCCGCCAGGGGGCGGGCCGTTTTCCTTATAGGGCTATATTGAAAAGTTAAAGGTCTTCTTGTAAGTAACCATTGGTTTGATTTCAAAATAATTTCACAGAAAGGTTCCTTGGTTAGCGCTCTACCAAAATACTTCAAATTATTTTTGATTTGTTAAAAAACATGGCCGCCAGGGGATGGGACATTTTTGCTTATATGGCTTTACGTAAATAAAATAAATATATATCAATGTTTGATGTCTGTTAAAAACCATTATAGATATCTGAATACTCTTTCATTGGAGATTTGAAAATAAGGCAGATTGATTACTGCACTTACATATATAAGGACACATTCTGGAACTCCGTTTAGCTCAAAGTTTCGATGGCTCGATGTTTCCATGCCTGTCCCTGAGACTTCGAGCCATCGGGAGTCGACTGTAGTTTTGTTTTGCTATTTTTGTTTTATATAGCGCTAATCGAAGTGAAGAACATGAGGATGACTTTGTTCTTAATGATGATAGATAAAGTAAATGCTATAATGAGTTTAATTTTGTTGTTGGTTGCAAACTTTAAAATCTCTGTCAGTAACCACTGGTTGGATTTCAAAATAATTTCACATTAATGTTCCTTTGGTGGCCCTCAACCCAAATACTTCAAATTATTTTGATACGTTAACAACCATGGTCGCCAGGGTATGGAGCCCTTTTCCTTATATGGCTATATTGACATCGTCGGAAGCCACGTTCGCTCAAATACGCTATGCTTCTTGATCGACCGTGGACCGTTAGGCTAGCAAAACTTCGTACTCATGAATAATTAATAAGATATCTCATTGGTTCTGTGTCCAAGTCGGCACGGAAAATTCAGCCAATCGAAACTACGCGGTATTGAAACAGTCGCATGTAGGAGGTGTTCGCTTTTATCATATTTACCGTTATCCTGCACGTGATCGGTTGTTGAGCGGTGTGTACTCCGTGACTGAGTAACCGGTCGACTGATAATTGTTTTCCAGACTTCATTCGAGCAGTATTCAACGTTACTTAAAATTTAATTGTAATTTCATTGGTCAGCAGGTGCTCATCAATATTCATGAAAACGAACTTTCGACAGGCTATTCTCCGACGGTATATAATGTAGTGGTAACGGAATATATACCGTGAGTTCGACGATGCTATATTTAAAACCTTAAAAGTCAGATTGTCAGTAACCACTGGTTTGATTTCAAAATAGTTTCACAGAAATGTTCTTTGGTTGGCCCTCTACACTAATATTTCAAATTATTTTGATGTGTTAAAACACATGGCCGCCAGGGGGCGGGGCATTTTTCAATACGGCTATATTAAAAACTATATAAGTCTTCTTGTCAGTAACCACTTGTTGGATTTCGGAATGTCACAGAAGTGTTCCTTAAATGGTCCTCTAATTCTTCTTCAAATTATTTTGATTCGTTAAAAAAAACATGGCCACCAGGCTATATTGAAATCTTTAAAAATCTTTCTGTCGGAAATACTTCAAATTATTTTGAATCGTTTATAAATATGGGCGCCAGGGGCCGGGGCATTTTCCTTAATGGCTATATTAAACATTTAAAAAATCTGCTTATCCGTAACCACGTGTAAGATTTTAAAATAATTTCACAGAAATGTTCTTTTGTTGGTCCTCGACCAAAATACAGAAATGTGCCACTATTATTCATTAAATTCAGGTGAGCGATTAGGGCCATTCCGGCCCTCTTGTTTTTAAATTATGGTGTAATTCGTTCTATTGAATTACATGCATCGTGTTTATAAACTATATTTATGTCTGTTACAGATGCAATATCGTTATTTATTCTTAACAGTCTTAACAATGTGATAAACGGAAATGTTGGAAATATATGCGACTTTCGAGCAACAGAATATAGTTTCCCCTTGACGTGTCTTACCTCAATAAAAGGGCTCATTAGAATAGCAAAGTTTGTTAGGTGGTCGCACTCACAGACAGTAACAGAAGCGTTGGAAGCTCGAACCCTGCACCCATCAGTGGCCCAGTAACCCGGCTGGTCAGGACTGTTGGAAATTACGCATTCATGAATAACGTACATATTGTTTACTATTTGTTACTTGTTTCAAATAGTGAATCAAATCATTTCTTGGAAATAGATTTTTTACAATGTACCTGCCAAACTTCCAGTAACTGCATTTAGCATCGGTGAAGTTTGTCTGTAAAAACAAATAGTAGACATTGAATAACAGATGCAACATTCATACATGTAATAAGAAGCGTAATACTCATTTTTGAAGCACACATTTGCGAGCAAATTTGAGGATATGTGTATTTAATTCTTTACCTGTCTGTGTTCAAATGTCAGGATAATAGGCGTAGATAATTTGGACGAGATATTAGAAACCGAAAAAGACAACACAGGTCCGTTTATTGTAGACTCAGACTTCGTTGTGCTGCAATATTAAAATAGCCACATTCCGCATTAAACAGGAGACAGCAGAACATAACTAGCTATAACTTTTAAAACAAATATTGAGATTTTCGGCCTTACGTATAACGATTAGAATATGCTTCGCAAATGGAATAACGTTCTAGATATATCATTTATAAGAATTCAAACTGTTTTTCAGAGAATATACTGGCAAGCCTTGAAAGTCATTTAAATCGTGAGCATGCATACACAACAGCTACAACACATTTATAATCACGATGTTCTCGTACATCGCATTTCAGGCATTAAACAATACATTATGCATTACCTTGTATTATCAGACTGAGCAGGCATAATGTCACTCATATCTTTGTACATCACCGTCGTTATGACTACAGCTCCTATAAAATAATTTACCTTCGCCATTTAAAACGTTTATAAAGATAAAAAACATATAGACCCTCTATCATCATACATGTAGGAACGACCTATACAACATGTGATTCTTACATTTGTTAAAATCAATCGTAACCTTAACAAAAAGCCGATCAATACCTATTCAACAGCTAGCTTAAGGAAACAAATGAAGTTTGGTCAGCAAAACAAATTGCTCTTTGGCTCTTATTACAACCAGTTAGCTGTATACAACAAAACGGTCAGGTCATGTTCCAAAAACAGTTATGATAACATTTCGATTTCGTCTCTTATTACACAATCTTATACCCAATGTGTTCGAAAAGGTTACAACCATGTGTTGGATTCGTCCACAAACCTATTGCGCTTGTGTCTAGAAGGATGCCACTTTTTGACTCACGGATCCAGTTTAGCTCTTCCAGTGTGTCACCCTGGATATCTTGATTAGGGAATACGACGGTTCCTGTGGTTACTTTCTTAACCTCAACAGCTACATTCTTTTGAAGAATAACCGCATTGCTGATTCCTCCACTTTCTATGCTCTTGCGCAATGCACCACCAATCTTGTCAATTGAAGATAAAACTTTTTCACCACCATTACTGTTCTGTAAAAACAACATATTTTAAAAGTGTGCTTTATTAAGCGTTTGCAATTAAGGTGCTTTACTTCAAATAATATATGCGATTTTAAAATATATAGTATATTATTGACAAGCATACCGTTTGTTTTAAAGATTTCCACGTGTCCTTGTTTTCTACATCCAAAAGATTACTTGCTGATTGCAAAAACGTCTGTAAGAAATAAGATACTTTACAGAAGTATGTAAAATGAGCAAACAAATCACTTAAACCAAAATAAAGCAGAGCAACAACAAAACTACATACACAAAGCAACAAACACAAACATCGAAGGTTCAATTAAAAACAATTTTGTTTGCAAATGACATTTTTACGTCCATCATATGTTTTAACGTAGGCTTGAAGAGCAAACACATATCAAACATGAGAAGAAAATTATCAAGAACGTGGAAATTCCATGAAAACCAATTTTTTCTAACGAAATGCACGAAACTCAGCACAACAATAAAAGAAAGTTATGGATGTTAGGTGAAGTTTACACAGCTATGACTAGGTATATATGATGTAATTATTCACTAAAATACAACATAAGTTAAGAATAGGTTTTATTAATTAAAAACATTGTACAATACTGACCCTAAACAGAAGTTTGTTCATGTAAGTGAAAATATTTGTACGGGTACAACAATTGAGTTATTGATCAAAAAGCATTTTAAGTAATGGTGATTGTGACGCCATCCATCCCCTAAGCGGAATCTCTTGATCTTGACCCCATACACATCATACAAAATCCCATACAAGGTCTTGCTATAATGTATTTATATTTTCAATTTTCTTTGCTTTATTGAATGGAAACCATATTACTATGTTTACTAACAGTGACGTTGACCCCACCAACCCGATTTGCAATCCCATCGAGGTCTCGATATAATGTATCTACATATGAATTTTCATTACCATATGTCTATTCGTTCTCAAGTTACACATGTATTAAGCGGAAACCAAATTTCTATTTTTAGTAACGTTGAGCTTGACTTTGACCCCATAGAACCAGGTTGCGATCCAAAGCGAGGTTTCTATATAAGGTATCTGTATATGAAGTGTCATTACAATATCAGAATTTGTTTTCAGGTTATTGAGCAAAAACGTTTTGTTTTATAATTTTAGAAACAGTAACCTTGACCCCACCCCCTCATATGCAATCCCGAGATAGTACTCAATGTAAGGCATCTTCATGTAAAGTTTCATTAAAATATCTCAATCCAATCTTGAGATTTGGAGCGGAAACGGCTTTTCTATTGTTAGAACCCGTGACCTTGACCGCACCAACCCAATATGCAATCCCAGTCGATGTCTCTATATAAGATATCTTCAATAATATATCTCAATCGGTTCTCCAGTTTTGAGTTGAAACCATTTTATATGTTTTGTTACAGTGACCTTGACTATGACCGCTCCGCCCTATATGCAATCCCAAGTGAGGTGTTAGCATAAAGTATATATGTATGAAGTTTCATCACAATACCTCAATTCGTTCGCAAATTATTGAGTGCAAACCGTTTTGTTATTTTTGATAAAAGTTACCTTTACCTTGAACCCAACCAATTCATTTTTTTTTTTTTTTTTTTTTTTTTTTTTTTTTTTGATCCGATTCTTTATTTACCTCGTCCATAGGTATGTGCAGGTCGAGGTCATCCTGCTCCATACCTTACAATGTTTGATGTTAGTAGACAGACAGTTTAAATACAATAAAAGTTAGTGTATAATAATATTTGTTGAGTTGTCTTTAACATCTTTATAGATGACTGATAATGTTATAGAAGAGGCAAAATAAATATGTTTATATGAATGCATGTACAACAAAATAGCAAAAAACACTCACTTTCGGCATACATACAAACACAAATATGAAAGAAAGAAGAAAGGAAATAAAAAAAAAACAAAAAAAAAAACAACAGAGAATCGTGTTTGGACTTCTGACAATATAATCTTGAAATCATTGCGAGACATACAGCAAAATGGTATCGGGTAAGTATTAGAACACTAAAAAACTAGTATAATTATGATATTGGATACACTACACTACTTCATCGTGGATTGGATTGGCAAGTAGCTGTACAATTGCCCATTTTTGCTTTTCTTTTTCTTGACATTTGCCATTGTTTTGAATGTCCCATGATAATCGTAAACTTTTACTTAGTCCTAGTATAGTGGGTGGGACCCTTTTTTTCTTACACATAAATATATATTTTTTCAATTCTAAGATAAAAATATTTATTTCACTCATGGTTTCATTTGTACTGCCAAGTATCATAGTTTGACAACAAATTTCAGAATATTTGTGCATATTATGTGACCTTAAAAATTGAATAACATAATTGACAACAATTTGTGTAAAGTAGCAGTCCCAGAATAAATGTATAATAGTTTCTTCATGTTCTTTGCAAAAAGTACATAAATTATCCTGTGCAATATTCATTTTATACAGTAAAGATTTAGTTCCTAGGATTCTGTGCACAATTCTTGTCTGAAACCACTGGGTGTATGTATCTCTGGAAATGTTAAAAACGAGTCTATGTACTTTTTTCCATTCAATGTTATTGAAAGATATATTCCATTTTGATTGGCAAGTTGGTATATCTGTGTTGGAGGTAAACGTTTTATATACAATTTTGTTTTGGTTTTGCATCAAGACTATATTATTTAAATAAAAGGATGTAAATGCACATTCTATATCTGGCTTTTTTATAACATCAGAGCCTGACATTTTTATAAAGTTCTTCACTGTTCTAATTAAGCCTTCATAAAATAGAAAATTAATTTGTATACCAATGTAAGATTCTAACAAATCCTTACTCACAAATAGTCCAGATGAGCTTACTATATCTCTAACATACCTAACTCCTCTATCATACATATGTTTATTATAAATACTATTCAGACCTATTTTAAAGTTGTGGTTATAAAATAAAGGCATATTTAATATATCTTCATGCCTACTAACAACTTGTTTATTGATATATGCAATATAACATGTAAGTACATCTTTCCAAAAACAATTTTTTAATGTTTTTACTATTTTTTCAGCATAATCTTTTCCCACATTCGTCAATTTTTTAACATCAAACAATGAATAAACCAGTAGGAAACATTTTCCAGTACACAATACAATTTTCCTTAACCATGTCATTTTCATTGTTTTTTCAAAGGCATAGACATCTATCATAGAAATACCTCCATCATCATAAGATTTAATAGCCACTTTATGTTTAATTTTAGCAGGCCCATTCCAGACATAATTATGACAGATGTTATTTATCTGTTTTAGTATTATTTCTCCTGGATTAGGGAGGGTAATAAATAGGTGCGTCAACAAGGGGAGTAATAATGATTTGATAACAGTTATCTTTCCCAGGGGTGTTAAGTGTCTTCTACTCCAAAAAATTATGACATTTTGTAGTTTTTCTATTTTACTGGAGAAATTCATGTCTATCATTGTATTCAACCAATTCATAAGTATGCAAACCCGAGCAAGTTCTTGGTATAAGGTATCTACATATGAAGTTTCATCGCAAAATCTCAATGCGTTCTCAAGTTATTGAGCGGGAACGATTTTTCTATTTCTAGTAACATTGACCTTGACCTTGACACCACCCACCCGATATGCAATCCCAAGCGAGGTCTTGCTATAAGGTATCCCGTATGTATGAAGTTTCATTACAATAGCTTAATCCGAGCTAGAGAGCGGAAACTAAAACTTGACGCCGCAACAACGCCCGACCACCCAACGACAATCTAATAACCAACATTTTTCTTCGAAAGATTTGGTTAACAACGGATTTTTTTTTTAAAAATGAAACATTATAGTTCACACATCTTGCCTTAGCAACATCCGGAGTTGCTAAGCCATTGCTGCTGACGATATCTGCAACCATGCCCAAAGAGTCTGTTAATGATGAAATTTCAGCGTTCGTAGCAGCTCTGCAGAGGTCTGGTTTTCTTCATTTTTGGTGACATCAGCGATAAGTGACAACGCATCTGTCACAGCGGACGGTGTTACGTTGCCGTTTAGCGAACCAATCTTTGAACAACAATAACGAAAACATAAATATCATTAAAATAAAAAAACATATTTATATGCATTCGCTATCACTTTAAGTTAGAACACTAATTTGTTAACATGTACCAAAAGTTTTGTATTAATAATAAATTAGTAGAGAGAAATATTCAAACTTTATGACAAATCGACATTTATATATCCTCTTCAACAAATGCCACTTTACTGAATAAATGATTGTTTTGTCGAATCATTGCAATCTGTTTTCATAGGCTTAATGGATAACATAATTTGCAAAGGAGTCAATGGTAAGGCGTCTGATGCTGTTGACGGCGTAGCTTGATGCATGAAATACATCGAAAATAATCCCTTGACAATAGCTGGACATGAATTCATAATGTTAGCGGCAAAGACTAGAAATGTTGTCGGGTTATATCAATTCTTCAAATCGAAGGTCTTATTAGCGAACCTGATTAAGGACATTGTTAACTGCAGCTCTGACGCAGTTGTACTGTGAAAGTTGCCAGTTTCCATCTGAAGCGCAAAGTCTGCTCACATATCCTTCGAAAACCAACCAAAAGATAAGTCGACTATGACATTTTTAAATGAGCAATAATTGAAAACATACATATTTGCACAATACATGCACTAGATTCTCGAGAAATCATTATTTAAATCCTAATGATGTCATATTAGTTTAAAAATTCGTTATAAAATACTGTAAGTAAGGTATTGTTGTTTTAATATTTTATTTTCGTATAACTAGCGAATATTATTTGTTCAAATAGGTGTAAAACTTCTCAGAATCCTACCTTCAAATCCCTCGTCACACTGCTGAGTTCTTGTTATTCCAGACAATACTTCCTTCCATTCTCGGCCACGGCTATCAATGCTAGTTGCGCAAACAATCTTTGGTGTTTCTGAATTTAGATTTTAAAAGTTTATTAAGTGGCAAGTGTGTTGTTTTTTTCTTTCAACATTGACGGAAACATTTGTACAAAAATGTGAAATTTACAAAATATGGTTTGTAAAATCTCATAATTTTGAATAAACTGTTATATGTTATTAACCTTTTTGTAGACAATTTGGCTGCAATCCAGACCATGATCCAGTTGATTGGCATGTTCTCGTCTCATCACCTATTAATTCGTATCCTTGGTTACAGGTATACGTCACATTCGCAAAATAAGTGGTTCCCAAGAGTGTTTCTACTCGACCATGGTCTGGGTGGGTAAGAGTTCCACAATCTTCAATGGAAAATCCTGTTCATATTTTGGAAAACACGAATAATAAGCAAATGGAGTATACACTCTTAAGTATTGTATGAACAAATAACTATACCGCATAGCATAAACCAGTGAATTAGTAATCTGGTTGACATGATAGCTTTCATCATCAGAACGTGTTAGATATTGTTGTCAGTATTTAAAAAAACACATTTTCTATGACAGTCGTTTTATAGGAAACCAATAGCAACAATATCATAATCATCATCCACAACAACAGGTTTTCTACCTTTTATTAAACAGGTCGGCTGTGATCCATTCCATACAACTAAAGATCCAGTAGCAATACATGTTCTGTTTTCATTTCCAATTAATATATACCCAGGGTTACATTTGAATATAGCATGTTGTCCATATGTCGTGCCTTCAAGGATTCGTATATCACCATAAGTCAAATTTGGTAGTTTGTCACAATCTTAAACAAACAATTCATATTAAACAAGAAAGCCTATGTCTCCCAATATTGCAATATCGACGAATCCTTTAAAATCATGAATATATATTCGGATCACCGCCAAAGACAATATAACACTTCTATGCTTGGCATTACAACTTATCACAAAAATTCATGTCAATCGTTTTAGAACTTGGCGTGAAGCGTGATCTACCCAACTCCTTGGCAGTTGTAATAAACAATAAAGTACAAAATTCATATATAACATTCTGCATATTTCCACATGCATTCCGTCACTTGCCCAATAATGTTATTGAATATTTTGGAAATTTAAAGAAACATATTTAAATGTACAAATTATCATAACTAAGTTTAACGCATACCTTGTATGGTACAGTTAGCAGACTGCCAGGTGCCATCCTCCTGGCACTCAACCTGCGGAGCACTCGCTGAAAATCCTGTTTCACACGTGAGATTTGCCACACTACCGTACGTGGTGCTTCTATTCCCCACCAATGAATAGTTTCCGTTGGAAATAGCATTCAGTTGACCACAGTCTATGACATAAGATGTCAAATACACAATATAGTCATAATCATTTTTAATTGGAAAATCTCTAAAATTAGTTTAACTAATGTAATCAATAGTAATCCACAACTTTGCTTAATAGTATTACTGGTGCACATCAATTTGGAGAAACCTTTTAAGAGAATAAATGACAAACCATATACATTAAAAAGCTTTTGGAGAACGCAGAATCTCCTCGAAAATAAGTAACCTACTTAAAAATTAAACTGTCCTGTGATAGATTACCTCCCTTCCCATATTACCAAATAATGCAGGTTAAGAAAACGTTCGTAAATCACAGCGGATCATAACCAATATCTCGTCATTCTTTTCATTAGCCCACTTTTAAACTTCCTGGACAATTTCATACAATGTAAATAATGCTTACACACAGACAAACTAACGCTTACAAACACATAACCTCCTTAGTGGCAGTAATAAAGACTCACCTCTTATAGTACAATGTGCACTTTCCCAAATACCATCTGCTGTACACAGTATCTGCTCTGAACTAGAAGCATAGCCCCGATGACAGGATATAATTGCACGACTTTGATATGTTGTAGTTGTTCCGTCCATAAGGGTGTCGATACCATATGCAAAGGAGCTGCTGTCTAATGGTCCACAATCTGTTACAATAGGTTATTCTCTTATAGTTGGGCATATACAGAACAGTACATTATTAATTTTAATTTTGAGGTACTGTTATCTAATGATGAATACATGTGCATTATATTAAAACACTGGTATAATTTATATAACGTTATAATTAAACAATAATGTTTAATTAATATTTTTTATCGGATAATAGATAACTGTTCACAGTGGAGATCTGATGCGTGGTAATTAAACCACAACGTGAAGCATATACTGTTCAAAAACTCATATCTGGATGATAAGCGTTCTTTATTTGATCTCCTAATCTCGCTCGTATTTATACCTTTAATCGTGCAATTTGTTGATTCCCATGTTCCATCTGCTTGACAATTAATGTGTGATGCAATCGACTCATAACCAGTGAAACAGGTCACTGTGGCCTCACTGCCATACGTTGTATTATCTCTCTTCAGTGTCAGGGTACCTTGTGAAATTTTGGCAAGTAGGCCGCAGTCTGCAATATAAAGTTTGAATAAATATAGTACTTTAGTTTGTGGGCTCCACACTTTGTGATAAAACATTAAATGTTTGATAATGTAATTCTGTATCAGAACGTGATCTATATATGCACATAGTATATTACTCCAATACAACTGTGGAACATGGCAAGAATAACGAAACATTTCTTGTATTGTATTGTATGCTCATATAGCTTTCGAAATTGACATAAACAGTGAAGTAGTCTGTCTAGAAAATGAACTGAGTCAATTCGAACAAACTAAGTAACATTTTTCTGGCATGTTAAACTACCTTTTATAGTGCAGTTAGCGGGCTGCCAAACTGCATTTGCCCGACAAATAATCTGCTCAGTACTCGCTTGATATCCGCGACGACATGACACACTAGCTTGGCTGCCGTAAGTGGTTTTCGAGCTCTCTAATAGTGTGCTATTTCCATTAGGTGTTGGCAGCAAAGGGCAACAGTCTATCAAAGAAAGCATGTTATAAAGAGAATGAACAATATATAATACAAAGTAAAATTCGTAAATATTGAAGAGTATTTCTCATTAAAAGTAGTTGAAAAGTCGGTATGAATAGTTTCGCTTATCCCGAATATTTAGAAGTTTCCTTTGTAGTTTAAATGGGAGAAGAAACTAAACGATATGTAAGATTTTAAGACGTATGGTCTCGACAAAGGCTATAACAATAACATTACCTCGAATTGTACAGTTTCCCCTTTCCCAAGTACCATCATTCCTGCACTCAATTCGGTGTGCGCTGGCTTCATAGCCGGTTATACAAAACACGTTGGCAATGCTTTTATAAGTAGTAGACGTACCGAGTAATGTTAAGTTACCATTTGGAATTACATCTAACTGTCCACAGTCTAAAACAAGGCAAAACAAACACTTTGCATTGCTTTGTACAACGAATATATGTTAAAGTACATTAGAAAATGTTATTGATCATAAACGTTTTTAATTTCAGACATATAAATCAACTTTTTTTATTTCAAGCAGTAAGTTAATCAAATGATGACACGGACGAACGTTTATTGTACTGGTGTGTTAAACTAACCAATACTATTTTGTCAACTTTAATTATAATGGCGACTGGTAATTACATGTACCTCTAATCGTGCAGTTTGCGTTTTGCCATGTACCCTCTTGCTGGCACACAATCTGTCCTACACTCATTTCATAGCCCATGTCGCAAGTGACATCAGCAATGCTTCCGTAATGTGCTGCTCATATTACCACGCAGAGTGTAGTTGCCATTTAGGATCTGATTGAACGCGCCGCAATCTGGAGAAATACATAATTAATGAATCACTTTGTAATACAAAACAAATAATCTGGGGTTGCCGATTGTTGCCTTTTGGATAACATAACATATATACAAAAAATAAACAAATAGCCATACAGATTTTTGTAGCATTTATGAACAGGTAAATAATGAAATCTACCTCTGATTGTGCAGTTTGCTGTTTCCCAAGAGCCATCATTTTGGCAAAAAATGTGTATCATGCTGGCAGCATAACCAGGACTGCAGTTTACAGTTGCTCTACTTCCGTATGTAGTTTTGCTATCAATATCGAGGATATGTAGACCATCCAATACATACGGAGGCTTACCACAGTCTAAAAAACGAAGGTGTCGTGTGGACCATTACTGACCATAGTTAGAGACTTGATCTGACCGTAAAAACAACGCTTACAAGTAACCATACAAACCAAACAAATCATAGTTAATTACCTGCGCAAAGTAGAGCAATGACATTTTATTATACCTCGTATTGTGCACACTGGTAATTGCCACGTTCCATCTGCCTGACACGTTATGTTTGGAAGATTAGCTTCATATCCGGATTCACACTCGAATGTAACACTAACACCGTAAGTTTTATTTAGATAAGTAGGAAGCATGATGTAGTTGCCGTTGGGAACGGGAACCAAATCTCCACAGTCTGCAATAGAAAACAAGATCAAAAACGACATTTTAAATTGAAATAAGACATGCAAAAACTAATTTTTTGCAATAAGACGTTTAAGCCGATTGTATTTAATATTAAGACAATATAGAGAATCATTTGCTTTTTTCAAATTAGAAAATAACTAATGATTTACATTATATCATCAATGTCTCCAGATACCTTTGATAGTACAGTTAGCAGTCTGCCAGGTGCCGTCCTCCAGACATTCTATCTGAGACGCACTCGCTGAGTATCCTAGGTCACACGTGAGATTAGCCACACTACCGTACGTGGTGCTTCTATTCCCCACTAATGAATAGTTGCCGTTGGAAAGAGCATTCAGCTGACCACAGTCTAAAACGCATGAAGTCAAGATACAGTATTACATAATTATATTTTTTTCAATCGGAAAATCTCATTAGATCTATCTTACATATGCAATCAATAGTAACCAACAACTTTGTTAAAGATAGTTACTAGTGCAAATCCGATTGTGAGAAAAAACTTAATTAGAGAATACCTTACAAAACTTGCATTAATTAGAAGGCTCTTGTAAATATGTAAGAGTTCAATTGTCTAGTGATAGATTAAATTTCATGCACTATCGATAATAAAAACTACGAACAAAATATTCATATAGTTACCACGACGGATCCCCACCAAGATCTGATCAATAGTTAAACACATTTAATTAAACTATCGGCATAAAAATAACTCAGGGTAGAAGTATTTAAGACTCACCTCTGATGGTACAATTTGCACTTTCCCAACTGCCATCTGCTGTACACATTATCTGCTCTGAACTAGAAGCATAGCCCCGATGGCAGGAGATATTCGCGCGACTTTGATATGTTGTTGATGTTTCGTCCATAAGGGTGTAGATACCATTTGCAAAGGAGCTGTTATCTAACGGTCCGCAATCTATTACAAGGATGGTACTCAAACAGTTCAGAATAATACATACCAGGACATTATACATTTTAATTTTGAAATACTATTTTGTAATGATGAGTATAATAATAATTTAAAACTGATCTATTTTATATAACGTTATATTTAAAATATGTTCAATTTATATTTGTTTATCGTCCAATAAATAACTTATCGGCGTTCTGATGATGCGTAGGAATTAAAACACAACGTTCGCCTTTCAATAACTCGTATCTGGACGATAAACCGTTCCTTTGTTGCCCTCCAAATCTCGCCTTGATACCTTTAATTGTACAATTGGTAGTTTCCCTCGTTCCATCTTCCTGACAAACAATGTGTGATGCCATCGACTCATATCCAGTGAAGCAGCTCACTCTGGCCTCACTGTCATATGTTGTCATGTTTTCATTCAGGGCAAGGATTCCATGTGGAATTTGGAGAAGTTGGCCACAGTCTGTTAAATAATATTTGTATAAATTGTCATTTAACTTTTAAACTGTTAGTACCCTACTCTGCGATAAAACAATATATGTTGTATACAGTTAATATATGTAATAATGTGAATGATGTATGCACACATTATCAATAATCTAATTCTATTATGAAACCTGACATAAATGTCGATTCTTGCTTTTATTTTATTGTATGCTAATAATATCATTGCTGTTGAAATGGCAACTTGTGATTTGTTTAGTTTAAAGAAAGCACTGGGTCAATTCGTACAAGATAATGACCAACAGTGAGTCATTCTATAATACATTTTATGGTGCACGACGCTGACTGCCAGATGCCATTAGCCTGACAAACAATCTGCTCAGTGCTTGCTTGATATCCTCGTCGACACGACACATTTGCTTGACTGCCGTAAGTGGTTTGTGCGCTCTCTTCTAGTTCACTAATGCCATCAGATATTGACATCAACGGTCCACAGTCTATCAAGGAAAGCACGTTATTAGTTCGCGCACCATTTATTTATAAATTTAAAAGATTCGTTTTCTCTCTAGAGCTATTTAAAACCAAACGTCAAATATACCATGATCATAATTCTCCTGACTGAATATGTAGGTACAATCTAGTTTGTGAGCTGAAGCAATTGGTCAATTAATGCATATTTTATCATGTGTATATGTGAAATAGCACTGAAAAATACCTCGTATTGTACAATTGGCCTTTCCCCAAGAACCGTCGTCTTGGCACGTTATCTGTTGCACGCTTGCATCAAAGCCTGTTATACAAACAACCTTGGCAAGACTGCCATAAGTACTAGAAGTACCGATTAATGTGTAATTACCGTCAGCAATGACACCTAACTGTCCACAATCTGAAACAGGTAACAAACATTATTACTGTGGATACCTAACTTTTGAGTATTCTAGATTGTATTGTCATGTAAATTGCAGAACGCAGAAATTTACGTAGTCAGTTGGTCAATGCACATGTCGACATTTGATTTTCTTACCAAACGTCATCTTAATATCTTAACGCGACATATATCATTATATTTTTGACCATGTTGGTGTATCAAGTGTACAAATGGCAACTGTACATTCTCCAGAACAATGGCTAACGGCACTTACCTCTAATTGTACAGTTCGCGTTTTGCCATGTTCCGTCTTCCTTGCAGATAACATATGCTGCACTCCTTTCATAACCCGTGTTGCAAGTGACATAAGCAATGCTTCCGTATGCGGTGCTGATATTACCACGCAGAGTATAGTTGCCATTTAGGAACTGATTAAACAGACCGCAATCTGAACAAATACATAATTAATGAATCAGTTTCTCGTACAAAACAAATAATCCGAGGTTGCCGATTGTTGCCTTAAGGATAAAGTACAATACACGAACAAATAAACACGTATGCATACAGTTTGTTGTAGTATTAATACATGTAAATAAATGAATTCTACCTCTGATTGTGCAGTTTGCTGTTTCCCAAGAGCCATCATGTTGGCAAGAAATGTGTATCATGCTGGCAGCATAACCAGGACTGCAGTTTACACTTGCTCGACTTCCGTATGTAGTTTTGTTATCAATATCGAGAATATGTTGACCATCCAATACATACGCATCAATAACACTTATAATGAAACATGCAAAAGATAATCATATTTCATAACCTGAGCAAGGTAGAGCAATACTATTTCATTATACCTCGTATTGTGCACACTGGTAATTGCCACGTTCCATCTGGCTGGCACGTTATGTTTGGAAGATTAGCCTCATATCCAGTTTCACACTCGAAATTAACACCGTATGTTGTATTTAAATCAGTAGAAAGCCTTGTGTGCTTGCCGTTGGGAACGGGCACTAAGTTTCCACAGTCTAAAATAAGAAAAAAAATGGTCACATATAACGCTTTAAAATAAAATACAACGAGTTAAAAAGTACTTTTTTATTTATGCATTAAGATTTTTCAGCAGAATTGTAAATACTATCAAGACAATAAAGACAACCACATTGTTAGTATTAATAAAACAGTAATTAATGACTTATTATATCAGAATGCCTTAAGATACCTTTGATAGTACAGTTGGCAGTTTGCCAGTTGCCATCTTCCTGACACTTTATCTGAGACGCACTCGCCGAGTAACCTATGTCACACGTGAGATTTTTCACACTACCGTAGGTGGTGCTTGTATTCCCCACCAATGAATAGTTGCCGTTTGAAAGAGCAATCAGCTGACCACAGTCTACATCATCAAATTTCAAAACACAAAAAAATTGTTCAATCGGAAAATCTCATTATATAAATCTTTCTAATTCATGTAATCAATAGCAATCAGAAGCATTAGTTAATACAGTTCGAAGTGTAAAGCCAATTCTGGAAAACTCCCAATAAGAGAAAATACAGAATAAAACATGTGTAGTATAGAAAGCAGTCCAAACTCCCAAGACGGTTTCAAGCACACCTTTTTGTTGCTTACAGACTGGAATAAAAAAACAAAAAAAACAAATGGTTACAAAATACCCATAGGAAGACTCATCTCTGATGGTACAATTTGCACTTTCCCAACTGCCATCTGCTGTACACAGTATCTGCTTTGTACTAGCAGCATAGCCCTGATGGCAGGAGATACTCGCGCGACTTTGATATGTTGTAGCTGTTCCTTCCATAAGGATGTAGATACCATTTGCAAATGAGTTGTTATCTAATGGTCCACAATCTGTTAAAATAGATGTTTCTCAAACAGTTGCACGTATAAAATACAGTACATTAAACATTTTAATTTGTAATAACTATTTTGTTATGATGAGTATCATAACATTCGAACACGTATCTTAGCTTATCGCCCAACAAATAACCGATCGGAGTTATAATATGTAGGAAATAAACCACAATGTTCGCAGTACAATAACTCATATCTGGACCATAAACCGTTTTTGAATTGACCTCCAAATTTCGGTGTATACCTTTAATTGTACAATTTGTTGATTCCCATGTTCCATTTGCCTGACAAATTATGTGCGATGCACTCGACTCATACCCAGTAAAACAGCTCACTGTGGCCTCACTGCCATAGTTTGTGTTACCTCCATTAAGGGCCAGGCTTCCATGTGGAATTTGGGCAAGTTTGCCACAGTCTGTTAAATAATATTTGTATAAATATTTATACAAATACAATATGTCTTTTAACATATAAACTGTTCTTAACCAGACTCTGCAATGAAACAATAAATGTTGAATAATGCGAGTATTAAGTTTTAC
The DNA here is from genome assembly GCA_027627225.1 of Congeria kusceri. Taxonomy (NCBI): domain Eukaryota; kingdom Metazoa; phylum Mollusca; class Bivalvia; order Myida; family Dreissenidae; genus Congeria; species Congeria kusceri. The sequence continues at coordinate 38,136,794 of CM051024.1, forward strand.
AGAAGTGTTAGATAAAAAGTTTAATAATCTGTTTACTCTTATTCGTTTTCAAGATATGATAAAGGACCTATAGTACCTATCCATAATCAACACGCCGACAGCGTAGAAAGACTGTTGGCGACAAACGAAACTAAAATCATGTGAATCATAATTTCAATTTTGCTAACAAGGAAACATTTGTTTAAATAAAGTTCAATTTCCTAACTTTAAACGTGAAAATATGGCTTCTTATTCAATAGCATACATGATAATAAACATTTATTCTTATGTATCGAACAAGTATTTTTCAAGCTAAGTGTCTAATGCAAGCGTAATTATATACATGTCAGTTAACAAGTCAATCTGCAAAGAGCCATGCAGAATAACCGATAAAGCCTGGTAATTAGGAGCATCGATTGTTAGTGATTCGTAGCTTACTGGGTCAAAAGTAGGTCAAACGATGCGTGCTCTCGATTTTACATACAGTTTAAAATAAACACATTGCAGTAAATTGTTCTCAAAATATTCCGAATAAGAATCGGTAACAAGAAGCAACACTTTCACAACGGGTCAAAAATAACCGATGTAGCGCATTAATTTAGTGGTCTTATTCCAGGACACCCAGGGGAATATTTCGGTTACATTCATGTAGATAGCGAAAATAGGGGTTTAATTATTTTGACCTAGCATTTTAAAAATAAACTGACCTTTTAGGAACTTGTAATTTGTAATAAATAACACGATATGCACATTATAATACACATGACATACATTATCGTAAATAATTAAAAGTTACGGAAATATTTGTGAAATGTTGCTGTTTTTAAGAGGGACCGTTTCAGGTTTCCTTTTACTGACTCGTAGCCTGCAAAGAAAATACGTCGTTTTCCGCGATACCTGTTTTGGAAATTACCCTCTCAAAAGACCGTTGGCTTCCGCCAACAGTCTAAAAAGGGAGATACATCTATACCGTGTAGCTATAGGGGCATCTCATTACTGAGTTCTATTGGAGAATGTGTTCCAAAAATTTATAACAATAGATCGAATAATTAAATAATGGTATTGAGAAGTACAATGTGTATATCACAAGCAGGTAAAATGGGAACATTGGATAATAGTTTGGACTTACCTAATACCATTATGCATTTGATAAACAATACAACAGTATGGAATGTTGTGCTGTTTGTCGATTTTACCAAATCCATTGAATTTTAGTGAGGGATATTATTTGGCAGTGTGACGGAAAATGTTAGATATAATGAAGTCTATGTATATATGTGTCAAGTGGAAAGGCAAACATAGAAACAACATCAGTAAAGATTTTGAATGTTTTCTTGGTGTCAGGCAAGGTGAATATTATCTCCATTTTATGTTCTATTTATCTGATGATATCAAATAATATTTACTAACACATGCCTTCAGTGGTATGTCTATTGGTTGTTGTTTTGTTGTTGTATGCAAACGATGTTGTTTTGCTTGTGTTGCTCTCAGAGATTGAAACGGGACTTCATAATGGATTAAACTTTTTGTTAGCATCTTATTATAATATATGGAAATTGTGTGTAAATACTGAAGAAAAACTAAGATAATGATTTTTAGAAAAGTTAGATTAAAAATAACACTTTACAGTTTACGTATAGGTGACGAGTGCTAGAAATTGTTGAAAAAATACTTATCAAGGTATTGTTTTGCACCTGAAGGCTCCTTAAATGTTGTTTTTTTATTCCTAGACAGGTAAAGCTATGAAGGCTATTCATTAGCTAAAAAGCCGTTTAACCAGATACCCTACAATGTCAATCAGTCACAAGTTAGATTTGTTCGACAAATGTATCACACCAGTCTTGATTTAAGGCTCAAATGCTGTTTGGGGACTTAACAATAAAACCACAAAGCTGGTAAAAGTACATTTAAACTTGTGTAAGGAATTACTTAGGGGAGTCCAAACACAAGATTATTTTGTATTGGAGCATTAGGAAGGACCCCACTGAAACTTAAGTTCTACATTATTGTCAAAAGAAACGTGTGCAATATACTACAAATGGAACCAGTCAAATCTGCAAGACTGGTTTATAAAAATTGTTCCAAAATGTATAATTAAATAATTATACAAAAGAGATAAAGTCTCTATTAAATGTATATGTCTCTATCATGTGTCGATTTATCAAGAGGCTGGCGATATCGATCTGTTTCTAATATTGTTTAAAATAAGATGTTTTATGCAAAATTGGGTCAATGAATTAAATGAGTCATCTAGAGCAAATTCTATTATTACATATGCCAAATTACATCCAATCTTTACCAAGTTTACATTGACAGTTGTAGAATTTCTTTATCCAGGTTAATATTGCCAGCTCATAATTTGGAAATAGAGGCTGGTAGGTGGAAAAAGCCAAGGCCGACTCCGCACGAAAACAGAACCTGTTTTGTATGCAATAAGTTCAAACATGAATTTCATTTTTATTTTAAAGGGACATGTTCACATATTTGAAGTATGCCATTAAATGTCTTAACTTGACAGATTCAAGCATCGGAACTAAAAGCTGAAGTATAACAACAAGAAATATATTTAGAAAAATAAAGATAATAAAAAAATGTTTCCACCTGGGTTCGAACTCCGGACCTCCGGATTTAAGGGCTACCGCCGTAACCACTAGGCCATTCCGACTTCTGTATTTCACCCGGCATTATGTACTTAATGTAAGTGTTCCACGTGATGTCAACAGTTTCAACGAAAACAACAGAAACAAATTATTCCATCGTTTAGCGTTGTAAACGCTTAATAATTGTATCAATTTCATCTGATGATTACTCATAAACAAAACGGGTTTTACAGTATATTTCTAGGTCCATAGCGTCATTTTTCCCCTTGAAAACACTGTTCTTTTATGTTTGGAATCGGTAAAAAAAAAATTGAAAAATGGTCAACTCATCAATCTGTGAACATGTCCCTTTAATGTACATGAACTAAAAAAACAATACCTTAACAAATATTAATTGTAGACCAAATCTAGCCAAATGTATTGGACTTCTCCAATCTGATAACACAAACATAAGTAGAGACTCACCCATTTATGTTTAAAGTCATTTGAGAAATAAATTAAAAAGCATACTATGAATACAGCCTTATATACTTGTTACGTGTTAATCGTATAGGTATACATACATATATTTAAGCAATATGCTAAACCTAGTTATATATTTACTACTAACTAGTGACTGCTGACTATTATTTGAACTGACTATTATTGCACTGTCTAAATATTTAAAGAATATGTTAAAGAATATGTTATAACATTTACAATTAATGTGTAATGTCTATTTTTGTACTGACCATTATTTTACTGTTTAAAAATTTACAGTGTGTCTATATTAACATTATGTTACTGTACTGACTATTATTGTCTGGGTCAATTCAAACAAGATAATGACCAACAGTGAGTTTGAAAATACCTTTTATGGTGCATGTCGCTGACTGCCAGATGCCACTAGCCTGACAAACAATCTGCTCAGTACTCGCTTCATATCCGCGTCGACAGAACACGCTTGCTTGGCTGCCGAAAGTGGTTGTGCGCTCTCTACTAGTGTGCTATTGCCATTTGGTATTTGCAGCAACGAACCGCAGTCTATTAACAAAAGCATACAGAAATAATAATAATAATACATAAGAAGAGTCTCGTTTTATTTCTTTTGCTAAGTGGTAAACGAAACTGGATTACAAAGTGTTCCTATGCATCCTAAATAGGTACAATTAAGTATGCCAACTTCAACAATTGGTTGTTTGTTTGCAAAAGAAACAGTTTAACATTATACCTTGAATTGTACAGTTTGCCTTTTCCCAAGAACCGTCGTCCTGGCACGTTATTAGTTGCACGCTTGCCGCATAGCCGGTTATACAAAGCACACTGGCGAGACTGCCATAAGAAGTAGAAGTACCGAGTAATGTGTAATTTCCATCAGAAATGACATCTAACTGTCCACAATCTGAAATTGGGTAAAACAATAAGAACCACATTGCTCTGGACACTAAATGTTTAGCAGTCTAGAATGTATGATAGTAATATATATTTTACTTCAAATTGTGCAACAATGCGATTTAATAGGTCACTTGTTCAATCTAATAAGCATTTGATATCTTAACACACGTCATCTTTAACAGCGCAGTTTCACTGTGTTTGGCTTTTTTTGAAACTGGCCTTTTTCCTGTTCTATAATACATGTGTTAAACTTTTGATGAAGATCTGTTATTTTTCGAAACAATATGCTACATCGTAGTCATAACCTAGCAAATTTTAACACAAAAATGCATTATTAATATCAAAATAATTATGCTGCAATGGAAACAGCATAACATACAAACAGTTATTCTAACCCCGAACAGTTAAAATGACCCTTTAGTATATAAACATGAAACTATATCATGATATGCTGGTGTGTCAGGCGTAAATAATGCAATTGTGTAATCTTTATAAAATATGGCTTCCGGGACCTACCTCTAATCGTACAGTTCGCGTTTTGCCACGTTCCGTTTTCCTGACAGACAACGTGTGCTGCATTCCTTTCATAGCCCGTGGCGCACGTGACATCAGCAATGCTTCCGTATGTGGTGTTCATATTGCCGCGCAGCGTGTAGTTGCCATTTGATATCGGACTTGACGGACCGCAGTCTAAACAAAAGTGCAGGTAATTCATATCAATACATACTACATGCAAATTAAAGAAGACGACTTTCATAGATTTATGCATGTTAACAATAGCCTCATAATAATATACATGCTGTTTCAACATATCTGTCTAAAAGATACTAAGCTCTGATAGTTGTCGACAACTAAAACTTTTCACAAAAATGTTTTTACCTCTTATAATGCACGCTGCTGCTTGCCATACCCCGTTCTCCTGGCAATTAATATTTGGTAAACTAGCAGCATAGCCCACAGTGCAGACTACAGATGCTCGACTTCCGTATGTAGTGTTTGTGTCAGCATCAAGTATAAGGTGTCCATCCAATATATACGGAGGCGTGCCACAGTCTGAAACAAGGTGAAGTCGTTGCGTAAATAATGATCAGAATAGGCCTAAAGGAAACTCCGTGTATATTTTAAAATAGAACACATTAATTGCGATAAAAAAAGTAATTCAATTTTATGCATGGAATTTTTCCCAGTAAAACATGCTATTATATACCTCGTATTGTGCACACTGGTAATTGCCACGTTCCATCTGCTTGGCACGTTATGTTTGGAAGAGTTGCCTCATATCCGATTTCACACACAAATTTTGCAGTAACACCAAACGTGGTATTCAGACCAGACGGAAGCATGGCGTAGTTGCCATTGGGAATGGGCACCAAGTCTCCGCAGTCTGAAAAATAGAGTAAAACAAAGGGAATGACAATAATATAACTACTACTACTACTACTAGTACAACAATTACTACTATTGTTAAACGGTCTACAACCTATATAATACGTAAGAATTTACCTTTCATTCTCATCATATAAAGCTAAACTGAACAAAAACCATGAAACTAACTTAATTAAGAAAATTGATAGACTTCAAAAATCATTAACTGAAACTAATTCAGATCAACTTATAGACCTACAAAATGAATTAGAAAAAGTAAGGGAAAATAAACTTAAAGGGTCTCTTATTCGTTCTAGAGCTAAATGGATAGAAGATGGGGAAAACCCCTCTAAATACTTTTGCTCGCTTGAATCAAATCATTATATAAACAAGTCGATACCTTTTATTGAATTAGAAAACGGTGCTAAGTTGCAGGAGCAAAATGATATTTTAAACGAAGCTGTTTCATTCTATAAAACTTTATACAAAAGGAATGAAAACGAAAGTGAATATGATATAAAAGCTGATTTATCTAATGTTAATATACCAAAATTGAATAAAGTTCAATCTGACTCATTAGAAGGACTGCTTAATATTGAAGAAGTATCAATAACGCTTAAAATATGAAACATGACAAAAGTCCAGGTTCTGATGGATTTACTGCTGAATTCTTTAAGGCATTTTGGAAGAAGTTAGGTCAATTTGTAGTAAGAAGTATAAATTATGTTTTTATTACAAACTAGTTGTCCATAACACAAAAACATGGAATTATAACATGCATTCCAAAAGACAACAAGCCGAGATGTTATCTGAAAAATCTACGACCATTAACATTAGTAAATGTTGTTTACAAATTAGCATCAGGTTCCATTGCAAATAGATTAAAAACAGTACTTGATATTTTAATCTCCAAAGACCAAACTGGTTTCATTAAAGGCCGATTTATTGGTGAAAACACTAGACTACTTTATGATATCTTAAAATATGCTGAAGATAATAATTTACCCGGATTACTAATGACAATCGATTTCGAAAAAGCATTCGATACTTTGTCTTTCCAGTTTATAGAAACAACTATTAGTTTTTTTAATTTCGGACCAATGTTTCAAAAATGGGTATCTATGTTCTTGCATAATACTATGGCCTCCATACAAATAAATGGATTCTTGTCAAACACTTTCTGTATAGGGAGGGGTTGTCGCCAAGGAGACCCAATTAGCGCTTACATTTTTATTATATGTGCAGAAATTCTTGCTATTAAAATAAGGGAAAGCAAAGATATAAAAGGTATAACAATAAAAGACATAGAATATAAAATATCTCAATTTGCTGATGATACATCTTTACTTCTTGACGGATCTGAATCATCCCTTAATTGTACGTTAGACATGCTTCATGAATTTTCAAGATACTGTGGACTAAACATAAACTATGAAAAAACTAATTTAATTTGGATAGGCTCTATGAAGTATAGTACTAGATCAATAAAAACTAAATACAAACTGACATGGGGAGCAACTACTTTTAAAGTTCTTGGGATAGTGTTTGATATTAACTTAGAAAACATGATAATGAAAAATTTTGAAAACAAAATCGAAAGTATTAAAAGTTCAATAAGTCATTGGAATCGAAGAAATATTACACCGCTGGGAAAGATAACTATTGTCAAATCAATGCTCCTACCTTTGCTTACCCATTTATTTGTATCACTATCAACACCAAGAATAGACACCATGAAACAAATTAATCAACCATTTTATGACTTCATTTGGGCAGGACCAAGCAAAATAAAAGCTAATGTAATTGTTAAGGAATATAATGAAGGTGGGTTAAATATGATAGATATATGTTCTTTTGAAAAATACATGAAAATAACATGGCTTAAGAGATTAGTGTCAGGCGATGGAAATTGTTATTCACTTGTTAAATCATTAATAGATTTTTAAACACTTTTTAACACTGGTAAAATGTATGCCGAGAAAATATGCTTACAATTGAAAAATAAATTTTGGCACGATGTCTTGAAAAACTATATATTGTATATTGAAAAGCTGCCAATAGTAAATAGTGATGATATTCTGGATATGCCCCTATTTTACAATCATAATTTTAAAATTAACAATAGTCATATTTATATTAAAAGTCTCTATGAAAGAGGTATTCGCTTTGTGAGAGACATTATGATAGAAAGAGATTGTTTTATTTCCAAAGAATCTTTGGATTTACATGTTGGAACAAACGTAAATTTCCTATTGTACCAAGATTTTGAAGATATGTCAAGTTTGGACAATAAAACTCAAGGACCTATACTACCAACTTACATAAAGAAAATAGTAACCAGCCCTAAAGAAGAAAAACATACCTATAAAATATTAATCCAAAACAGCGACATTCCAACTAGTCAAACAAAATGGAATTCCGAAGTTTTTAATATTTACTGGAAAAACGTACATGCACTTGTGTTCAATATAACTAAGGATACATATATCAGATGGTTCCAGTGTAGAATAGTCCACAGAATCTTGGGAACAAAATCACTTATGTTCAAGATGAAAATTGCTGCTGACAATCTATGTACATACTGTAACAATGAAGTAGAAAACATTACGCACTTGTTCTTGTACTGTCCATACACCCAAGAAATTGTGATATTTGCTGTTGAGATTATCCATAGAAATAGACCAAACTCACCTATTCAGCTGACATGTCAGGATCTAATACTTGGAATTACAAATTCAAAAATGAATGATTTAAACATTGTGTGCCTCGAAATTAAACGGTATATCTTTCAGTGTCAGAGGAAAAACTGAAGTCGTTCAAAATTTGGGCTTGTGAATAGTATGAAGCAAACGTTTGATATATATATAACTACAATAAAAAAAATGAAGAATTGAGAGACTGGTCCCTTGTCAAAATATTTACAGACATCTCTTATAACGACATTATTCATCATAACACATAATATATATATTGTTTACCACACCAGTATTTTGTTCAGTCTGCATTATCAATGTATTATACACAATGCAATTTAGCACTTAGGTTATCTTGCTTATGTGCAATATTATATAGATAGAAGATATACATGCTCACATCTAAAACTTTATATAGAATGTTTGTGCAAGTTAGTATTTGCGTAAAATGTTTTGAAATATAAAACTGTACATATTGTATATGAAGGTATGTTTACAATTGTATTTATATACACCTTTGCAGTACATGTACACGAACTACTCTGTATATAACATGCATGTATGTAATATTCTATGGTGAAAATACAATTTTGCACACACACAAAAAAAAAATAAAAAAATTTACCTTTAATTGTGCACCTTGCCTCTTGACAAAGGCCATTTTCTTCACATAAAATTTGTTTCGAGCTCGTAGAATAGCCCACGGAATACGTCACGTTAGCCATGTTACCGACAGTTGTATTCACAAACGTAATGTTGCCATTGGAAATGCTGTATACGTCGCCACAGTCTGCAGATATTAAAAATGTATATGAATTTGTCTAAAACTGTAGTATGCTAAATGATACAAAATGAGCAATATTACGCTAAATCTGTTTTATCTTTGAATACAATTATTTTCCTTATAATGGATTTCGTGTGCATTTTACACCGTTGCAGAATTCTGTCACGCTTAATCTCACTGACCACACTTTGTATTGCCCAAGTACTAAAAAACAATATACATAATATTCACAAACGTAATGTTGCCATTGGAAATGCTGTATACGTCGCCACAGTCTGCTGATATTAAAAATGTATATGAATTTGTCTAAAACTGTAGTATGCTAAATGATACAAAATGAGCAATATTACGCTAAATCTGTTTTATCTTTGAATACAATTATTTTCCTTATAATCGATTTCGTGTGCATTTTACACCGTTGCAGAATTCTGTCACGCTTAATCTCACTGACCACACTTTTTATTGCCCAAGTACTAAAAAACAATATACATAATATACATGTATACATACATACATACATACATACATACACACACACGCACGCACGCACGTACGCTCTCGCGCACTCCCGCACTCACGCACTCACGCACGCACGCACACACACACACACACACAAACGCACACACACACGCACACACACACACACACACACACATACATACATACATACATACATACATAATATACAACTCAGTTTAAAGAACTAGTTCCCAACATAGCACAAGTCTAGCAAATATAACACATACATGTATAACATAACGATAGAAAAGCAAACAACCTCTGATGCAAGTAGCGGCCAGCCATGTGCCATCTGCCTGACATGGTATGTGTGACAGTGTCGCCGTGTAGCCTGCTTCACAGGACACGTTGGCAAGGCTTCCGTACTTTGTATTGGAATTGTCCAGCAGTGTGTAGTTTCCGTGGAGCAACGAACCAAGCGGTCCGCAATCTGATATAGTTTGGTTTTGAAAATGCAAATATGAAAATGAATATCACAGTACAATGGAACGTTTCATAAGTTTGGTATCGACGCACATTGTATGCGTATACCAATTAAATCATGTATCAATACAGTTGATTTTTATTTCACAGCATATTTTTTCAAGCATGTGCTCAATTCAAAAGCAGGTACACGTTGATAACATAACAACTTATTGCAACACGGAATATTTAACTTACCTAAGAGGTCACAACTCGCTGATGACCAGTAGCCTGAGTTACCAGAGCCGCTGTCCAGACAATAAATGTATGAAGTACTTTTTCTGTAACCCGTGTTACAAAATACAGTTGCGTTACTGACATAGTATGTGTTCCCGTGAAAAAGGTTTGCATTGCCGTTTAAAATCGAAATTGAACCGCAACCTAAAACATAACGCCATAATAAGAAGCTATTTTGGATCTGAATATTTAAACATTTTCAACAATAATCTGCCAATAAAAAGTTTAATGCAGATAAATAAACATAAGAACAGTATAAATAGCATTCTAAATGAATTATGTGATCGCATATTTCTAATGTCTTTACTGACTAATAATGTTACAGCTCGTGGATGACCAGGAACCGGAGTAACCGGAGCCGTTGTCCTGACAATATATGTATGAAGTATTTGTTCTGTACCCAGTGTTACAGTATACTGTTGCGCTACTACCATAGTAGGTGTTACTGTTGTTCAGAATTGCTTCGCCGTTTGGAATTGAAACGGAGCCGCAACCTGAAACATGGCTTCGTTATTTAACATCATGCTTGGTTCTATGTTTATATTTATGTTACGGATGTGTTCACGCTAAACAATGCAACAAGAGGATATTTATTGATTCACACATTAATCAGAAAACGACGGTGTTTAAACGAGAGTAGTTTATAACGTATAACGTCCATGTACATTAATAGACATGTCTCTCAAAACTAAATACAAATTGTTCAATAATATGTAAATTGATATTCATTTCACAACACGAAACAATGTATTGCTATATTGTATTAACCTGTTTTAATAAATTGTATTCGAATATTATATTATTAAAACATAATATACAACACATTCATAATGGTACATGCACATATTTATCAGAATATGTAATAATTATCATGTCGATTACTGAAGTACAGTTAAACATCGCTATTTCGAAGTCGTTGGAACCGATGGAAATAGTTCGGAATAAGAAAGTTCGAAATAGCAATGTTCCAACCTCCGCACAGAGATTTGACATGTTCCGAGCTCTAATCAAATCCCTGCTGTCAAAACAACCACGTGATGATTATCGATTAAAATGTTCGATAATATTAATTATGGTTTTAATTACTTATTATCTTTTTCCTGTTCAATTTTTAACCGTAAACGATGTATAAAAAGTCCAACTATGAAGAAAATTGCACCGAGTTGCATGAAGTAAGTGAACTTTACAAACACGTTATCCTTTCAGATCAGGAAGGATTTTACTTGTGACGGCATTGGTTACTGTTAACCGATAGGGGAAGTAACCGCTGCGAGGAGTTTGGTGATGTTCTCCATTGTACTAATAAATGTTATTGTATATAGTTGTGAAAATTATAACTCTACTGTATATCCACTTAATGCTGATTATTTACCCACGCGTCAGTCATGACTTGGTAAACCGAGAAAAATAGAAGTTGCGAAAACTTAACCGACCGACGACTGACACACCTCTAATATACAGTTTGGGCTTAGGTGCGACTTCCAAATAAACACTGATGATAACGTGTGAAAATCATAGTTGGGACCGGAACATTAGTTCAAAATAGAGATGAATGCGAAATAGGCAACTTCGAATTAATGATTGATATTTTAGTTAAACAAAGAAGGAAACAAATCGGGACCTAACACATAGTTCGAAATAGCGATTAATTCGAATTAACGGTGTTCGAAATAGCGGTGTTCAACTGTAGTTACTAAGTGATATCTAACAAAAATAAATTTACTTATGATGTCACAACTCGCGGATGACCAGTAGCCGGAGTTACCGGAGCCGTTGTCCTGACAATACATGTATGAAGTACTTTTTCTGTACCCGGTATTACAAAATACAGTTGCGTTACTGCCATAGTAGGTGTTGCCGTTGTTCAGATTTGCTCCACCGTTTGAAATCGAAATGGAGCCACAACCTAAAACATAACTCCATAATTAGAAGCTGTTTTGGATATGTATATTTAAACCTTTACAACAATGATCTGCCAATAAAACGTTTAATGTAGACCAACAAACGTTAGTACACAATATATATAAATCTAACGGAAATGTGTGACCGCATGAGTTTAATTATACACTTACTTATAATGTTACAACTCGCTGATGACCAGTAGCCGGAATTATCGGAGCCGTTGTCCTGACAATAAATGTATGAAGTACTTTTTCTGTACCCGGTGTTACAAAATACCGTTGCGTTACTGCCATAGTAGGCGTTGCCGTTGTTCAGATTTGCTCCACCATTTGAAATCCAAATGGAGCCGCAACCTAAAACATAACTCCATTATTGGAAGCCATTTTGGATCTGTATATTTAAACCTTTACGACAATAATCTGCCAATAAAATGTTGTATGTAGATTAACAAACGTTAGTACACTATATATATCATTCTAATGGAAATGTCTGATAGCATGAGTCTAAGTGTACGCTTACTTATAATGTTACAATTTGCTGATGACCAGTAGCCGGAGTTACTGGAGCCGTTGTCCGGACAATAAATAATTGAAGTACTTTTTCTGAACCCAGTGTTACAAAATACCGTTGCGCTACTGCCATAGTAGGTGTTGCCGTTATTCAGTGTGGCTCCGCCATTAGATATTGATATGGAGCCACAATCTGTAACACAAATACGTACACAGTTTGAATATGTTTTATTTATACAATTCTCCAATGTGATTTGATTGGGAACAATTTTAAAGTCAGTATGTGTTTCCTTTACGTATGTCGTTATTTTGATAGCAATTATGTTAATATGTATTACTCAATAAACAAACAATTAAGAAGGTGATGAGCACTTAAAGACATTGTTAAAACGGTCCCATTTAATGCTTTCGTTTTAATATTTTGCATGCATTTCAGAAAGTGTTTGTTGATTACTAAACATACGGTCCTGTGGTTGTGTCAAAACCAGAAATCCAAATGTATATTCACAGGACACAAATGGATCTTATTTGTAAAACTATATGACGCTTATATTATAGAAACAGCATATGCATTATCTGTATCAAAAATTGCCAGTAGGTCTGTGTTATAGCAGTGAAAGCTAAACTGAAAATATGTTCGCGAAACTAAACGCCATGTTTTTGTATTAAGTTCAATATAACTTGAGATTCGAACCTGCTACCTTCTTTCCTGATTTTGCAGCCAGGTGTTTCTGTCAGACACTATTCGAAATGTCTTATCTTGGACAGATTACAAGTTGCCAATCTCGTAAATTGCAATAGCCGGTGATAGAAAAGCTTTTAGGTATACATATTTAATTGAATTGATAAATTACTTTGGTCGAACGTGTGTGAAGTTGCAATGTGCTCTTATCTGTTCAGAGATAACCTTAACTGGACTAAGTCCAGACTAATAATTACACAATGCGTTATTGTTTTCTTCATTATTACAACAAAGAAACGTACAGTGTACGCTACCAAACTGTAACTCACATACCTGTTATTCAAACTGCATAACAAAGTGACCACGTATAAATATGTAGTTACCTAAGCCATAACCGAACTTACTTATTATATTACAACTCGCTGTTGACCAATAGCCGTTGTCTTGACAAGTAATGAACGAAGTACTCGCACTGTATCCTTGGTTACAATATACTTTTCCGTAACACCGATATGATGTGGCTCCACCATTTGAAATCCATATGTATTGAACTGCATACGGCTGTAATATAATGGAGACTGTGCTTATCTCATTATTATTATTATTATTATTATTATTATTATTATTATTATAATATTATTATTATTATTATTATTATTATTATTATTATTGAAATCATGGTGGCGGTTTAAAGTATTTTAGTCTCGCCTGAAAGTAGTAAGTCTCGTTTTAAATCATGCACGTATAAATTGCACATAACCTATACTAAAGAAAGCTACTCGATATTCAGAAACAAAGACATATGCAAATTTGTCCACCAAATTATTATGTGTATCTAGCGAGGCGGAGGATTGTATTGTATTAGACAGCGTTGCGCTGCGAATAACACAAATCCTCGGTCCAAACACGGTTGTTTTTTCTTAGACAACCTAATGTAGAAACAAGAATTGGCGCACCTTTTATTCAGCAATGGCACACCTGCATTAATCTATTAGTCAGTGACTAAAGTATTCAGCTAGTTCACTCTAACCAGGAATAAATAGATATTAATACCTCTATAACCTCTTTGTTAATTTAACAGTACCAGACAAATATTTAATGTTATTGTGCAATTTTCACACTACCATTGTTCGCCGTTCAGTAGAATATGCAAAGTATTTGAAAATAATTACTTTAATTGACTTTTGTCTGAATTATTCATTATTTGAATTGGATCAAAGTTTGTAATAAATTACCAAGAAAACACGCGCATATTGTTAGGTCGTTTTGGTCTGATGATTTTTCGTGGAGTAATTGCCTTTTCATTATAAATATAAAAAAGACATTTTTGTTGCCGATATGTGCATTTTCGGGTTCTTTCGACAACAACAACACGTCAGGAGACAGTTTCTATAAATGGATTATATTTATGATTAAATATCATTAATATACGAGTAGGTCTTCACTACATGAATCAAATGTAACGATTTACAATTTAAACAATTACAACACTATTTAAAAACAATGTGTTTCGACGATAAAATAATTAACTCGAAATATTATAACAAAACAAATACAAAATACAGACGATATATATCAATAGATCAATCGAAAACAAAAATATATATAATGTTATAGTTACCTATAAATGGATTATATTTATGATTAAATAATATCATAAATATACAAGTAGATCTTTACTACATGAATGAAATGTAACGAATAACATTTGACCAAGAGTACTAAGATACAGTTGAGTGAATGTCATGATTGAATGGTCAATTAAAGTATTATTTTCTTAGTAAAAACAGTTAAACTTTCTACTCTACGTATCTCTATGTGTATCTAAATGTACAGTTAACTAAAGTCTACATTGCCCAATTCATACATGAGAATTATGTTTGATATAAAATTATGATATACATAACAAATTCAAATTTCCAATTACTAAATAAATATATTTGTTTTATAAATATATTTTATACATTATAATACACATACAACACATCCCCCCCCCCTCCGAGGAAATGTCGTCCTCGACATTATAAAATTCAAACATCGCTTACAAGCAACGTTTGATATTATCACGAGTGGAGAAATATGCGGCGCGCAACGGTTATTGTGATAAACACAACCACAAATAAATCAGCAACATCAAGTCATTTGTTCATGGATGTTCAGTTTGTTTATTCAACGATGCACCATTTCACAATTAACAACTAACAACAAAGTAAAGTTTACGAGTTCAATAATTACGCAACTTTTGCAATAATATATGCGATGCGTCCATTAATTAATTCAAACATATGCTATATTTAAAAAAAATCATAAAATAACGAGTGGATATGAAATGGCCACAGCCGTGGAGAAGTTTTCAGAAAGATCATGCCATTAGGTGGCCCCAGACTGAAAAGTAAGCAGACGACAACCAAACGAGTAAACGTTTATTATATGCAAGATCAGTTTATGATATGTTCGCAAAAAAGCTATAATCCGCAATGTTCACGCAAATCCGCTATATGCGTGCAATCCAGCTATTTATGCAAATCCGCAACATGCGTACAGTCCAGACATTTAGGCAAATTCCGCAATGTTCACGCAAATCCGCTATATGCATGCAATCCAGCAATTTATGCAAATCCGCAATATGTGTACAGTAAAGCTATTTATGCAAATTCCGCAATGTTCACGCAAATCAACTATATGCGTGCAATACAGCTATTTATGCAAATACGCAATGTGCGTACAGTCCAGCTATATGTGCAAATTCGCTAATATTCCGCTATCCGCAATATGATAGCAAAACAAGAAATAATAACCAAGAGGATGAGCTGGGAGTTACCTTGCATAGCAACTATTGAGCAAAACCCAGTTATCCATAAAAAATGAACAATTTGAAGCATGACCCCTTGTCATCGGATAATATCAGCCTAAATTGAATTATATCAAAGGGAAATGATTTTACAATGGATAGAAACCACGGGTTTGCTTTTAGTAGACCGTGGTCTCTGAAAAAAAACAGTGTTATCTCGCTTGGCTGTCAGCCGCTTCAATTTTTCCCGACTATCTCCAGGACAGGGACTAAGTTTGTTATAAGAATCATTGGTCCGTATCAGGGTGGTTGTCCGGTCCAGTGTAGCCCATTTTACGAGTGGTGGAACCCGTTCATGTGACGCGAGGCGGGGACTTGTCCATCGGACCGGTAGCGTCGCTGAACCCGTGAGCCAAGCTGGAGCGTTAGTTTGTGTTTAATTGCAAGTACAAAGCGAGACAAGCACACAGACAGAGCAATGTATCTGATAATTGACACAATAGCGACCATTTAAAAGCAAACATGATTAATAATAATAGTCCAACATTGTGCGATATGTTTAAAATAATGTGGTGTGGTGGGTGGGCTTTTTGTTCTCGAATGCAGCGCAAAATGAAGTACTAGGCCGAAATAAGCCGCACGCAATAGTGTGCGTTACCATGGCAATATTTCTTCGCGGAAGAGGGCCTAACGGAAGCGGGAGTAGCCCTTATACTTGCATATACGTTGTCATAGTGATTTATATCTAGAAACAGAGGAAAGTCGAATAATCGGATGTAAACAAAAGTGAAATTGTTTGTGAATAAAGCGGATTATTTAGAATAAAATAACCTTATTTTAAATATGTTATCAAACATATTTAAACGACAATGATACATGAACATGAAGCCGATAATAAAACAATTTACTTTTAAAACTCTTAATATACTAATATAGGAACAGTTACACGTATTAACACTGCATACACACTATCTCTTCATCAATGTCACTATAATAAAATTATTACGAGATAACATATATAATTAAAACAGCTGTCACATTTATAGTCACTGTAATTAAAGCTGAAATTCTCCGGTTGATAATCACGCAGGCCTACGGGTCTTTTGTTGACTACGGCGCAACGGCATTTGATTTGTCTTCCGCATGAAGCGTCGGGGTTCTGGATCCACTTCCGGCGAGCAACTATCCGAACTGGTGGATTCTGGCCGCTTATCGACATCTGTGGAAAACTCGTCGGAAACTTCAGAGGAAGAATCACGCTCCACTTCCTGAACAGGAAGGAAAGAACACGGCAGAAGATGTTTCCGGTGGACAGTTTTAATTCCATCTTCGCCGCTTTTCTTCCTTATGCGATACACGGGAAAACGTGAAGTCCATTTATCACTTAGCTTGTGTTTTCCCTTTTTTCCATAATTCCGAAGTAGACACCGGTCTCCCAGAAATAGTTTAGCCACATGAACCTTGATGTCGTATCTGTGCTTAGCCTTACCAGCTTTTTATACAGCACATCGGTTTGCAAACTTATAAGCTTCACCTAAATGTTCTACTACTTGCCGCATATATTCCAATGGCGAGGCGCCACCAATTCGTTGGCGGGGAATTCCCAAAACTGCTAGTCGCGGTGTTCTGCCAGACACGAGGTGGTACGGTAAATATCCCGTAAGTTCACATTTGGTCACGTTATATGCGTGCACTAACGCAAAAATATTATTTGAACAATGTTTCGTCCACTTCGGAAAACTCATAGTGGACGAAACATTGTTCGATTAATATTTTGCGGTGGTACGAGCGGTCTGATTATTAGCAGGAAAAGATAGTGGTCGGTTATAATGAGTACGTTTCATAACCCCGTTGTTGAAATTTCCAGTGATAAATAGTCAATGCAGATGAGTTCCATATGGTAGGATGATTCAATATTGACAAGACCTGCTGCTAAGCGTGGTGAGCTTTTGCTACGAAGGCACCTTCCACACCTACTAACCCACAGCGCAACGTCCGCAGCCAAACCTGGACAATAACACCGTTCTTTAAACAGAGAAATGGTTCTATCACGTCCCTGGTGCCCTAAATAATCGTGCAATGCACGGAATATTTCTGGGCGTGCTGACTAAGGCAGCACAATTTGATCACTGCTACAGTATCTCTTTCTGGATCACTGCGATGAAACAAAACACCTTTTGATATGTACAAGTGTTAACAATTTCGCAAATACTTTTTCACTGTTGCTGAGTACATTTTATATTCAGCTATTTCGGGGAATTGTCCTCGTTCAAAAAATTTTATGACGCGGGAAATAGTTATATCCGCATTTTGACCGTATGCCCAATCATGCATGTCGAAAGTCTGACAATTTGTTTGATCAGATGTAGTTTGTGTTTTTTGAACTGCAACTGGTGAATAATCAACGACGTGAGACTCGAGAAGAGCATTGACTACCTTGCTACTCACAGAAACTGTATTTTGATTTGATTGACATCAGTATCATCATGCTGTTGCCTTTACAACACATCGGCGTCAAAGTAAGATTTACCGCTTCTATATTTGATACAGAAGTTGTAATTTGCAAGTGCGGCTTCCCATCGAAGACCACACGCATCCCGTTAGGCAGTAGTTTTTACCTATGTGAGCGGATTATTGTCGGTAAGAACCTTAAAGGGAACTCCATATAGGTAATCGTGGAATTTCTTCGTTACTGACCACTTCACTGCAAGAAATTCTAGTGACGTGAATGGTAAGTCTGTTCAAATGGTTTAAGACTTCTACTCGCATATACAATTACTCGTTGGGTCACGTCGTCCTGAATCTAGTACAAAACGGCACCAAGACCATTTAAAGAGGCATCCGTTTGCACAATAAAAGTTTATTGTAATTGGCACACACCAAAACAGGTGGAGTACATAACTTGTTTATGAGCGTTTCAAACGCTTCTTGCTGTAGTTGACCCCATACAAATGGGCGGCTTTTTGGACCTGTGGTCATCCCCAGCCGACAAGTCATTCAATGGTCAAGCTATAGCTGCAAACTTTTCTACAAATTTGCGAAAGTAGCCCGTAAACCCTAAGAAACTTTTTCTCTTTTTGATAGTTCCGGATTGCTTCTGTTTTGGACCGGCCAGTTTGAATACCTTCATGGCTAACCACATGACGGATGTATGTTACTTCACTTTTCAGGAAATTGCATTTGGAAGCCTTTAGTTTTATGTTATGTGCCCTTAAACGTTGAAAACAGGCCCTTAGATGCGCAATGTAGAACCGGAAGTCGACGGATAAAATGATGACGTCATCGAGGTAGATGAGGCACTCCCGCAGGTTCATCTCGCCCATGAGCACATCCATCAGTCTCAATAAAGTAGTAGGGGCATTGCAGAGCCAAAACGGCATCTGGTTACATTCAAAGAAGCCCAGGTTTCCTACCTGGAACGCCGTTTTCTCTTTATCTTCTTCCGCCATTTCCATTTGCAAGTATCCGGCTTTTAAATCGAGTTTGGTGAAATAGCGGGAACCAGCTAACAGTTGCAAAGTGTGGTCAATTCTGGTAAGCGCGTACGCGGCTTTGTGTGTCCTGCTTTTTAGTTTCCTGAAGTCTTTACAGAAACGTATCGATCCAACTTCATTTCGTACAGTGACGACATTGGAGGAAAACGGACGGTTTGACGGTCGTATGGCTCCAATGTCCAACATTTTCTTAATATATACTCTGACCTCGTTGACTAGACCTGGGGGGGGGGGGGAGAAGACCCTACGATAAGGTTGTTTGAATAGTCCAGGGTTGTTAAGATGTATTTTATGTTTTATTATGTGAGTACTGCCTAAATCTGGGGGGGGGGGGGACTTCGAGTCGTAGACCCCATTATGATACGGTTTCATTCGGTTCCTGTTCTGCCATGAGATATCTTGGTAGAATAGTGTCTATACTGACGACATTTCCGAAATTATCGTCCAGTTCCGACATTATTTCGTCTACTGTAACATCCGGTTTCATATGTAGCATTTTGCGTGTAGCTTGTCCTCGCAATGCCTTTCTAAGACTCTGCTATTGTATGTTGAGAATATATCTACTTCACATTGTCTACTTCAAGTTTCAAATCTTTAAATGAAACTTCATTTTAGGCACTGGTATTACACTGGCAAATGAACTCAAGTTCAATTTATTGTACTCGGCGTCCTTATAGCTTCGCTGTCTGCGTAGTACGACATTGTCTTCATCTTCAAAATCTATACCAGATTTCTCCTTCTCCAGCATTGCTATTCGCTTTTTAATATCAGCTAAGTGTTTATTTTGCTGAAGCTCTGTCCTCGTGTGTATACTCTTTTATGTTCTCTCTTAATCAAATAATGCTATCTGCTGTTCAGTTCTTCCTCTTTCATCTCTAATTCCCTTTCAAATGTGTTGATTCTTTCAAGTAAAGAAGTTTCTTCTTCTCAAAGCCTCAGCTCTTGTTCTGCAAGCATATCAGCCCTTTCAGCACACTTCGTCTAAATTCCTTTTATTGTTTACGTAATTCAAATTCTTTTTCCTCAAAATAGCGTTGCAGGCGTGTCTTTTTCTCTCTGTGTTTGCGTTCGCGTTCCATCAGTTCAAACTCTTTCAATTTTAGTTCTGTTTCATGAACATATGTATCTTTGTTCCGCCTCTCCTTTTCTAATTCAACTCTCTAAATACTCATTTCAGACCACTCTCTGTTTCAAAGAGACGCCGACAGTCTGGTTGCAACAGGAGTTTTAGCAGCCGTTTCCTGTATTTGTTCACTTAAGCTCGAATTCGCTCCAACAGGCGTTTTAGTCTGTTCTATGTCCTCCCTGTTTGCAATGTGACGCAACTGATAATGCTTTGATAATCAATCGAGTTCCTTCGACCTCTTTCAATTAAAAATTGTCTGGCCTCTTGTAATTCTAGTAATTCTTGATGAACAAGATCTACGCGTTGATCTACGACCCCCCCCCCCCCCCTCCCGTAGCCATGTTTTAAAACTGTTCAAAGTCAATAAAATGAAGTTTCTACTGAACAAGAACAAATAAAACTTTTATATAGCAAATACATTTTATTCAATAAAAATGTGCAACATGATTTAATAACTGTTCAATACATATACAAATGAAATTTAATCATAATTATTTGTCAAGCAGTTAATCAAACAGAACTGCGACTGAATCACACGTTTCTATTGAAGCTCAACACAATCAAATAATTTTTCAACCTTGTTAGCTCCCTTTACTCAATAAGGTTATTTCCACTTGTTATCTCCACTTGTTAACAAGCATCAGATTCTCGTTACAATCACTATGTAGTATCTCACTTTATTTCCAATAAACATACCGGATATAGTTATCTTAGTATATGTTTGTAACCTCCCTTGAAATTAATGGGTCAATGGACACAATTACACCCAAAGATAATTGCTTAAACCAGCATGCCGACTATTAATCTGCAACAGAATGTGGCAATTATGTACCCACTCTTTGTTGGTCACAATGTCGTCACAAAGTACACTAGGTTCGCACTTACAAGCATTAAATACTAATGCAGTTTAAATCGTGCATGTACTCGTATACGACACGTTCATGTTGATAGGTGAACCTGTTATTTATTTATTTTTTTCAAGAGTGAAAGCTCTTTAAACTAGATAATTTTAATTAAACCTTTGTGTAGCTACTTGTACTGAATTATAAACCTGTTATATTGAATTCACAATTGGTTCATAATCCATTGGGCAATATCTTCTGCTACTTAAATAAATAATTACTAAAGTTACTAATCATGCTAATCCGTATCTACCATGGGTAAGTGGTGAGTAGATTAAGCTGCATCATGCAATAACAACTGTGTGTGTCCGTGGATGGGAAATGCAATTACGTTTTGAATACCTATTTCTAGCGATAAAGTAATTACGGTGCCCTCTTACCGCCATTGTAGTTTTGCGCCGAGACGATGCGCCGAAGCGCCGACGCGAAACGCCGAAGCGATAGAAACGTCGCAATCTCGTGTTTTTTTCATATGAGGCTATACAATTGGGCAAAGATAAGAAGATACGATGTTCATATCGCTTCGGCGCATCGTGTCGGCGCGTCGGCGCATCTTGTCGGCGCTTCGGCGCATCGTGTCGGCGCTTCGGCCCATCGTGTCGGCGGGTCGGCGTATCGTGTCGGCGCGTTGGCGACCTCAGAAATGAAAGGGCGCCGACGCGCCGAGACGATACACCGAGGCGCCGACACGATGTGCCGAAGCGCCGAGACGATGCGCCGACACGATGCGCCGACGCGCCGACACGATGCGCCGAATCGATATTAACGTCGTCTCGTCGTATCTTCGCCCAATTGTATAGCCACATATGTAAAAAAAACACGAGATTGCGACGTTTATATCGCTTCGGCGCCCTTTCATTAGCACAGGTCGAAGTCGCGAAACTACGATGGCTTAACAGGACACCGTAAGTAATTGATAATTTACCAATGAGCTGACAAAAGGCCGTGTCTATAATCTCGACAAATAAGCAAATTGCACGAGAAAAGGAACTTACCAGAATGAGCTAGTTTTTGAAGTCAACTGATATTTACATTTTACTAGTTTAAAACAGTAAACCAAATTTAAATAAATACATATACAAACAAAAATATATTATAAAAATAATCACACTCACCAAACTCTGTCGGAACACTTACACAGTAAGAATATTAAAAACAAGTAACTCAAGTTTATCGTTAGTCTAAAACGTTTTAGGTGTCCATCACTGTCCGTCCTGGGTGAACGTGAATCCTCCCTGGCGTAGCAGAACATAAAATCATGTAAGTACGTAATAACGGCTTTGACGTCAAAGTTATGTGCACAGTTTACGCGTAGCCGTACTCTTACGGGTGCTCGAGCTCTACCCCGCACTGGTATGCGTACTTCTACTCCCTGGAAAAATGTCAAATGCCGGTATCCACGGAATTATCGCCAAACTCCTGGAAACTCCTCGATTCCTCAAACGACGACAGGATCCTGTCTGATGAGGAATTCGTCTCGATAGCAACGTGTCCGTTACTATTCCGTATTGCTGTACTTCTCCAAACGTTGTTGATGCGAAGCTTTGTTGTTGGGCGCCAGTGTTGCCGATATGAGCATTTTCGGGGTTCTTTCGACAACAACAACGAAGTTAGGTGACAGTTTGTATAAATGGATTATATTTATTCTTAAATATCATAAATATACAAGTAGATCTTTACTACATGAATCAAATGTAACGAATGACACTTTAAACTATTACAACAATATTTCAAATGTGTTCCGACGATAAAATAATTAACTAAAAATATTATAACAAAACAAATACAAAATACAAACGACATATATCAATAAATTAATAGAAAAAAAGTATATATAATGTTATAGTTACCTATAAATTTATTATATTTATGATTAAATATCATACATATTCAAGTAGATTTTTACTACATGAATCAAATGTAACGAATGACATTTGACCCAGAGTTCTTGTACTAAGATACAGTTGAGTGAATTAAAGTATTATTTTGTTAGTTAAAACAGTTCAATTTTCTACTCTAGGTATCGCGCCCTAATCAAATACAAATCTCTATCTAAATATACAGTAAGTCTACATTGCTCAATTCATACAGGCGAATTATGTTTAATATAAAATTATGATATACATAACAAATTCAAATTTCCAATTACTAAATAAATATATTTATTTTATGAATATATTTAATACATTATTTATTATACAACATTTTAACAGGATAGTTTCGTTTCCGCATGAGAGCTCAGAACCTTATACATGTAAGTCGAATTCATTGAAACTTTATATGCAGTATTCCTACCAAAAGGACACGGGCAGATTTTTTGCTCATTCCGATCGGATGATTTTTCAGGGACTATTGTCGTTTGATAATACATACGACGTGTTAATAGCATAATATATTTTAAATTACGCCTGGGATTTAAGGAATTAATGACTCGAATTCAATAAAATGTATGTGCAGTATCAGTACCAAGAGGACGTGCGCATATGTTTGGTTGTTGCGCTTTTATTGTTATTCTTGCGTTTTATATAAAGATATGTGGATTATGTATAATTCATAATGATACGTACCCCTGCAGCAAGCGACACCAACATCCTCACTATGAACACAGTTGTGCCCGCCCCAATCGCGGTGTGGGCAATTGAAAATTGATGTTTCACCCCCGTTACAGTAAATATCGTCCAGCCAAATACGACCCAATCCTTGGAAAGTATACAACCAAAGTTGGCCGTAGTTTAGGCTGAAATAAAATTGTAAAGTGCATATTAAGTTGGGCGTAAATAAGACAATACAAGATTTGTTGAGTGTTGAAAATAGTTAAAAAGCTTGTTTGTTGTTTCGTTTTTTCTTAACTTTAGGCACAAAATTATGCAACCTACACTTGGCGCAATCAATACTCTTGAATTAAAACAATAATAAAAATAAGAATAATAAGAACAGAGTTCTAAATTGAACAAAAATATATACATACCCCAATTGCTCACACAGAACTTGTGCAAAAGCATCGTTGATATAATCATCGCATACGGTTCCCCATTCGTTGTTATAATACACCTCTACAAGGCCGTAACTTCCAGAAGAAAGTCGCACGTTTCCTATAAATATTAGTATTGTATAGTGTATTGCTAATGTACCAGTTTTACAGTTGCTTTCGCGGCGACAACAATTGACAATTTTACAAAATAGTTGTACTATACTTTTAATTGACCATTTTACAAAATAGTTGTACTCTACTTTTAATTGACCATTTTACAAAATAGTTGTACTCTACTTTTGTCAGGTGTACGGATCTTTTATTCGGAAGAAATACAGTGTGAAATTTTAACTTTTAGTTCCAGTTAACTTTAAAGAGATTAAAAGCAGACGGACAACTTAAACATCAATGATTAGCACCATATATGATAGAAAACCATGTTTATTAAGTAATGTGCTTTACACAATTATTTTTAACAGATACGGTTAAATGATAGTCTGTATATAATTCAGAGCAAATATATCAAACTCTTTAATTATGTGACAAAGCACCTTAAAAGCCTTCAATGCAAAAGTAATGCAAAGATATGTATTTTCGACAGAAATACGCCTTAAATTAATGTCCTTTGGGCGAGGCCACTGTTTCTGTTTGCATCGTGGTTATGTTTATTATACGACGTGGTTATGTTTATTATACGACGTGGTTATGTGTATTATACGACGTGGTTATGTTTATTAAACGACGTGGTTATGTGCATTATACGAATGGTTATGTGTATTATACGACGTGGTTATGTTTATTATACGACGTGGTTATGTGTATTATACGACGTGGTTATGTGTATTATACGACGTGGTTATGTGTATTATACGACGTGGTTATGTTAATTATACGACGTGTTTATGTTTATTATACGACGTGGTTATGTTTATTATACGACGTGGTTATGTTTATTATACGACGCGGTTATGTTTATTATACGACGTGGTTATGTTTATTATACGACGTGGTTATGTGTATTATACGACGTGGTTATGTTTATTATACGACGTGGTTATGTTTATTATACGACGTGGTTATATTTATTATACGACGTGGTTATTTTTATTATACGACGTGGTTATGTTTATTATACGACGCTAACTCACAGGAAGAATATGAAACAAAGAAAATACGATCCAGATTCAAAAAATGTTCTGCATACCTGCCGACAGCCACGGCTGCACGGAAACCATCAAAATCAACAGCAAAGCCATCTCGGAGATCTATATATGGAGAGCATAGTATTATATATTTCCTTGAAATCATTCGTGTTAAAACGTTCACCAACATTTATACATACATGAGCTGGTAATGCATGATCATTATTTACATGTATATGCCACGTTCAAACATCTAAACCCGGGATCGATAACTGCGGCTAGTGTCACTGATATTTTGCCCAGTCACAACTTACTTGTCTAACAAGTAATTAAACGCATGATTGTCTGTCTATAGGAGCCGAATGATTGATATACGGTTTAGAACAACTGATGCAATATCTCGCTGGCATAACTTCTACCAGCCTTTTTTTAATCCACATGCGTTTCAAAAGCTTATAACTTACATTTCTATTCAGAGTGAAAGAATGTGTAACTTAAATTACACATAATTCAAACCACATATTTTCTTGGTAGTAATCCTTCAATAATCCTACAATTAAACTGCAGATTGCTACATAAATTAAGTGTTGGTTTTTTTTTAATTTATGATTTGAATATTTATTATAGAAAACAACTAAACAAGTACATAAATCAATTAATCAAAGTGCACATACATTGAAAATCGGGTTAAATCACCCTGGTGAATTTTACAAATCCGCAAGATATATATGAGATAACAAACACCTTCGCAGCTGAATACAATAACAATAAATATTAAATATCGTACTAAGAAAAAAAGAAGTTATGCAAACAGAAATACAAAAAATAATAAGGATAAGTTTGGTGATAAAAACGCATAAATTTGAATACAATAAGGATGTTTCCGATTTCACCTCGATTTTCCTCCTTCCGTGTCATAATTTACTTACATGAGCCTTTATCAAAATAACGAGCTAAACGTTATACGAGTATAACGAGTATGTGTTCGAACAAAAATATTTGCTAATTTTAGAATGCATATATAGTACGTACTCGTATATTACACTTAGTATCACTTATATCATAGACCGTACACAATTAAACGTTCATTGTCGTTATGTAAAGGTTGATTAACCTGCACCTTGTATAAACATTGAAACACCGCATATAGATGATGCCACAAAAAGTGGGCAAACGCGTTTTTGCGGTGCGTTTCAACGCAAATAAATGACACGTTTATGCTGCTAAAAGCCTTGCGCTACATAAACAATATTATTTTATAAGGGACTGAGTGACGGTGTTATTTTGCCATCGCACAACAAAGTTTAGGGGAAAGGAGAACATGTCTCTCGGTTCGTCCGTCTGTCTGCATGTCCGTCATTCTGTATATCTTTGGAAACACTGTTCTCTACTGTTTTAGCTAAAACACAAATGAAGTAAAATTTCACACTAGTGTGGCTGTTCATATTCAGATGTATGGCCCTTTTTATTTATTGCGAATATTTACAGAATCTCAAAGCTACTCAGAAACCCATGCCTGAATGTAGATGAACATTTTTGTTTAAACAACGTTATTTCCCTCTACAATTTACTATTGCTACAAATGAATCAAACATTCAGTAGTTTACAAAACATGCATGCTAGAAACAAAACGTGCATGATTATTTCAACTTTGACATTAATTAATCTAAACACTGACCAATTTACCAACTTTATTGTATTTTAAATTACCGCCATCATCATCATAATACTCATCATCATCATCATCATCATCATCATAATCATCATCATCGCATTTATCGTCGTCGTCGTCGTTATATTTCCTGATTTTTGGTCAACTGTTAATTTTTAATCTTAGTTCTCTATATGCGTACAAAAGGCACAGCTGTGCCTCAATTAAGCAACGATTCCTTATGCGTTGCGAGTCGCAAAATAAACGCAATCGTTCTCTACATGCGGTGAGAATCGCCGCATAAAGGCGTTTGCTCACGTTTTTTGTGGCGACGCGCATATGCGACGTTACATAGCCTCTTAAAATTAAATACAATACAGCAGTTAGCACGTTGGTCAATGTTTTAAAGATACTTTGCGCTTCAAATCTCAATAAAATTAGATATACGATCGTATAGTAATTAACAAATAGAGTTAAAGAGGATATTATTGGGTAAAGTCAGAACAGCTTGCATTAATTATTTGCAAAATGTAAAAAAACGAACGTACATTTTAAGTTTTACGTCAGTTGTTTCTACTATTTTAACGTTACGTCTTTGTGTAATTGACTGTGTGCACTCAGCCGCATTAGTTCCAACTATATGTGATTGTTAATATACGTTCAACTTGTAATTTCCTAAAGATTGTTCAATGTTAATGTAGCTTCAACAGGCAGACGTTCAGACCACAAACTATCGCTTAAGCGAAATTGGGTTGGAATTTCGTATAAACATGTTAATCAGTGAGTATGGAACGCCGCCACTGTCTTATGTCTTACATTTTTATTATATTATGATCTTTCTTTATTATGTTATGTGGATACAACTTGATATGATGTGGACATTTCTTTGTATGCTGTGGATCTTTTCTTATATGATGTGGAAATTTCTTTATATGCTGTGGATCCTTCTTTATTATGATGTGAATACTTTTTTATATGATTTGGACACTTCTTTATATGATGTGGACATTTCTTTATATGATGTGGATATGTCTTTATATGATGTGGCTTTTGTATGATGTTGATATTTCTTTATATGACGCGAACATGTCTTTATATGTTGTGGACATTTCTTTATACCATGTGGATATTTCTTTATATGATGTGGATACTACTTTATATGATGTGGACATTTCTTTATATGCTGTGGATACTTCTTTATATGATGTGGACATTTATTTATATGCTGTGGACTTTTGTTTATATGCTGTGGACATTTCTTTTTTTGATGTGGATTTTTCTTTATATGACGTGGATACTTCTTTATATGCTGTGATCTTTTCTTTATATGATGTGGAAATTTCTTTATATAAAGTGAATATGTCTTTATATGCTGTGGTGTTTTCTTTATATGATGTGGACATTTCTTTATATGATGTGGATGTGTCTTTATATGTTGTTGTATTTTCTTTATATTATGTGGATATGTCTTGATATGATGTAGACATTTCTTGATATGATGTAGATATGTATTTATATTCTGTGGTATTTTCTTTATATGATGTGGACATGTCTTTACATGATGTGGACATTTCTTTTTATGAAGTGGATATGTCTTTATATTCTGTGATATTTTCTTTATATGACGTGGACATTTCTTTATATGATGTGAACATTTCTTTATATGATGTGGATATGTCTTTATGCTGCGGTCATTTCTATATATGCTGTGGACATTTCTTAATATGCTGTGGACATTTATTTATATGATGTGAACATTTCTTTATATGATGTGGAAATGTCTTTATATGCTGTGGATATTTCTTGATATGATGTGGATACTTCTTACCGTGGGTTATTCGACAACAAAGTATCAACAAAATACTATTTTGATTCTAACACGATCTTAGTGTGTATTTTAAAGCTCTTGAATGAAAACTTTATTTTCTCTATACTCTGCCCATTTTTCTACAAAGTAAAATCAAGTAAGTCAATGAATCATAACAAACAATATGACGTTAACTTCATTCATAAAGTTTGAGCAAACGGCATCCGATTCATTGATAAAAGTCAAAGATCAATATGACACCATGTTAATGATGCTATAGTGAAAGTAACATTGTAACAAACACAATACAATTAAATTTTCAATAACGGTTACGCATTTAACACGCATTTTTATTTCAATACATTACAGAGAAACATTAAGTTTATTACAACTTTTCTAGTGCGCGTTTAAGCACGTTAAACACGTGCATTTTACTGTAAAATTTCCGTGAATTCTCCAGAACTATTTTCAATACATTAGACTCCGTCCATAATTAGTGAAAAATAATCCATACTTGATTTCTTTCTTTGTCTATTGAAAACAAGTCTCGCGTCATTTAGGAATTTAAAATGTACCTGTTTCACAAACATCCAACAAATTTTATTTAGAAAATTTAGGAGGATTCTGTGCTATGGTTTTTTTTTTCCTGACTTGCCTCTTTCGACAGGAAAAACAACACAAAGATGGATATATGCCTTTTTATATTCAATGACTAATAGACTGTGACTGAAAACCTCAATTAAAAGCATTTAACGGACAAAAAAATTGATTTACCAAATTATTGTTAAATTAGAAATGTTTCTAAACAACACGGATTCCCCTCCCCCACCTATTCAGCTCTTTCTACATGATTAAGCTTGACGATATGCATACCAATTAGTTGCAAAAGGAAAACGGTCCTTTTATATTGTATTTTCTATTAAATGTTTTCTGTCATTCTGAGAAGGTTAATGTACCATCTCATATTACTTATCACTTTTAAAAGTTTTGCAAGGTAATTTGAAAATCCTTCAATGCCGGTCTAAATTATGCTCTGGATATACTCAATAGTTATCATTTATATATTTGACCTTTGAGTGTGACCTTGATCTTGGATCTAGTTATTGCATGTGACACACTTATAATGCTTATCACTTTTGGCAAGTTATTTGAAAATCGTTCAATGCCAGACACATTTATGCGCTGGATATACTTAAAAGGCATTCGTTTATATATTTAACCTTTGAGTGTGACCTTGACCTGGAACAAAGGGACCTGGTTATTGTGCGTGTAACACCCTCCCATGAAATTAACTCTCGCCAAGTAATTTAAAAATCATTCAATGCTAGGAAAAAATAGGCTTAGGCCCCGACCCTAGAACATTTTATTGGGGTTGTCAGATATGTTTTTGTTGTATGTGTTTTTCAATAATTATATGTTTTTTGGTTAAATAAGTTTTTAGTTTTGATAGACTCAACTTTAAAACAATGTTTAAGGAATTTCGCATATGTTTTGAAGATTAATTCAGTTTCAGAATCTTCAAGTTGACCATTTACTAAATAAATAAATAAAAATAAATAAATCCACACCTAGCTACCCTAAATATTTGGTCATGTAACGGCTAACCTGAAACAAACATATTTTTACGCCTTATAGCCGTTAAAATTTGGATGAACGTGATTTATGTGTTATTTTTTTGTAAATAAGAATACGCAGAACTCAAGTGCGCAAAATATTACATTCATCCTGTTTAGCCTTCAATAGTACGACCCACAGGGGCCCGTAGTTACGTGCTTCCCATCTAGACTCTTGCACAAATCCGGTGTCGAGGCAGAATAGCACCCCCACTCAAAGACCCCATCATCATAATAAAGAATGCACATCATATAGATAAATGTGCACATCATATAAAGAAATATGCACATAATATGAAGAAATATGCACATAATATAAAGAAATATGCACATCATATAAAGAAATGTGCACATCATATAAAGAAATGTGCACATCATATAATGAAATATTGACACGATATAAAGAAATACACACATAATATTAAGAAAAATCCACAGCATATAAAGAAATGTCCACATCATGTAAAGAAATTTCAACATCATATAAATAAATAACCACAGCATATAAAGAATTATTCACAGCATATAAAGAAGTATCCACATCGTGTAAAGAAATGTCCATATCATATAAAGAAATATCCACATCATATAAAGACATATCTACATAATATAAAGAAATATCCACATGATATAAAGAAATATCCACATGATATAAAGACATATGAACATCATATAAAGACATATGAACATCATATAAAGAAATATCTACATCATATAAAGAAGTATCCACACCATATAAAGAAATGTCCACATCATATAAAGAAATTTCCACAGCATATAAAGAAATGTCCACATCATATAAAGAAATATCCACATCATATAACACAATATTCACATCAAATAAAGATATGTCCACATCATATAAAGAAATATTAACATCATATACATAAATATCCACATCATATAAAGAAAAAAAAACATATCATTTAGAGAAGAATCCACATCATATAAGAAAAATCCACATCATATAAAGAAGTATCCACATCAAAGAAAGAAATGTCCGCATCATATAAAGAAATAACCACATGATATAAAGAAATGTCGACATCATATAAAGTTGTATCCACATAACATAAAAAAAGAAAGAACATAATATAATAAAAATATAAGACATAAGACAGTTCGGGCGTTCCATAAGTGAGAGTGAGAGAATGACTGTTGTAAAGTGATACATGCATAATTCATTTAAACGTTTTGTTAGTGACACATATGGACACGATCTGCAGTGATTATATTGCAACTAAATAATGTATGAATAGGTAGATGAAACTACAGAGGTAAATATAATCATACATTTTGGATTCTTAAATTACACATTTGCATTTTTCCTTGTGCTTTTACAATGTTTATTTGTAAACATCGTACATTTTTTATATAACGAATATTAAGAGAGGTAGATAAAAATTACAAATTCATAATGGTATCACATCCGAATTACATGGAACGTCAAATATTTTTGTTTGTATTATGGGCCTCGTTCAGGTGATATTTTCTTATTGGCTTAGACGCTTTAGAAACTTCTTCTTCTTCTTCTTCTTCTTATTAATAATAATAATATTATTTATTATCATTATTATTATTATTATTACTTTTATTATATAATAGTAGTAGTTGTAGTAGTAGTAGTAGTATTAGTAGTAGCAGTAGTAGTAGTAGCAGTAGTAGTAGTAGTAGTAGTAGTATTAGTAATAGTAGTAGTAGTAGTAGTAGTAGAAGTAGTAGTAGTAGTAGTAGTAGTAGTAGTAGTAGTAGTAGTAGTAATAGTAGTAGTAGTAGTAGTAGTTGTTGTTGTTGTTGTAGTAGAAGTAGTAGTAGTAGTAGCAGTCGCGTGGCAGCATTGACCGTGTATTCATAAACTTTCGTTGATATCTTCGATAGTTTAGGGAGAAACAACACATTAATACATTGGACATTTGATGTAACGCTAATGTACGCTTCTCGTACAATTACGATTAGATAGTATTGATGTAAACTTGTAGACTGACAAGAAACTTTATGTACATTTAATCCACGTCAGGTACGTTCTTTTTTTCAATCATGTTTATGATAATTAGCAATTTATGTTTCTTTTCATTCTGAAATAATTTTATTGGGTCCGATTAAAACGTTAGTGCAACGGTTAAGTTACAAATATGTTATTTTAACATATTAAAACAATAGTTTGAAATCAACATAACATTTTTAAAATGTTATCAATACAATTCCAACTCGCCGATCATGGCATTTCTTTCAGTTTTTTGTTCTAATCGAAAGTTCATGAGACATCATACGGTGTCAATAATTTCCTCATAAAAATATAATGCAGCACAAAATTAAACCGCTCGATATAATGCCGAAACTATTGAGTTTATCGATGACAAATAAATAAAGTTCATTGAATATTCTTATTTATTTTACACCTATAGATAATCTTACTTAAATATTGGTGTATTTTCGGTACAAAATACAATTGGCCAGATAGAATTCCCGTATTTCACACTGTGAAATAATTTTCCGTATTCAACGGTTGGAAAAATCGGGCTAGATTTTACGTTCGTTGAGTATCGTGTATTTCCGTAATGTTCCGAGTGACACTGGGAAAAGCCCCGTTCTACTTTTAGACTCGATGACGCCGTCATATGTTGATTTGAATGCTGTCATTGATGTACATGACAAGTATTCATGCGTGTTCTTAAGTACTGTTTGTCATCATTTTGTTTGATTCGAGGCAGTATCTGGTGGTGTTTTGATCGGAAGGAGGTATATCATAAATGGAATACTACATGACCTTGGTGTTCCGGTGGGTTGTATCGCCCTGCCGGCTCCTGGAATACAGCGTTACATAATCAAATCGAGCGATACAAACCAACAGAACACAACATTCATTTAAGGTCACATTACACTAAATAAATACGTCACGGAGGGCTGCACTCTATATATAAATTAACAAGTTTAACTCGAACACATGTTTTTAGCTCACCTGAGCACGAAGTGCTCGGTGAGCTATAGGTGTAGGGGACCTCTCCGGCGTCGTCCGTCGTCCGTCGTCCGTATGACGTCAACAATTTCACCCGCTATCTCGAAAGAGACTACATGTTTTATTCAATCTTGACCAAACTTATACAGTTTGTGTATAACCATAACATCTTGGACGAGTTAGTTCCTGGTCCCGGACCAGGAACACCATAGTTATTGCCTATTGTTATAGTTTTAACCTAAATTGGCAGGAAGGTTCCTGGGATGGTCGTTTACCAAATTCCTTCAATTTATTAAAATATATTGAAAACTCTGGTTGCCATTGCAACCCAAAGCTTAAAAACTGGAAACCTTAAAAAATCTCCTTGTCAGAAACCACTGGCTGGATTTGAAAATAGTTTTCACAGAAATGCTCCTTGGGTGACCCTCTACCAAATTCCTTCAAATCAGTTTGATTCGTTAAAAAACCTGGCCGCCAGGGGGCGGGGTAGTTTTCCTTATATGGCTAATGTGAAAACTTTAAAAATCTTCTAGTCTGAAACCACTGGCTGGATTTCAAAATAATTTCACAGAAAAGTTCCTTGGGTGACCCTCTACCAAATTCCTTCAAATCATTTTGATTTGTTAAAAAACATGGCCGCCAGGGGGCGGGGCAGTTTTCCCTATATCGTTTTACTGGCTGGATTTCAAAATAATTTCACAGAAATGTTTCTTGGGGGACCCTCTACCATAGCCCTTGAAATCATTTTGAAAAAACATGGTCGCCAGGGGGCGGATCAGTTTTCTTTATATGGGATATATCGAACACTTTTAAAATCTTCTAATCTAAAACAACTGGCTGGATTTCAAACTTATTTCGCATAAATGTTCCTTTGGTGACCCTCTACCAAATTCCTTGTAAAGTGGATGCTATCAAAACAAAACACCTAATTAACCAAAACAATTTAATTATTGAAAAATTTAAAACAACAAAATATCTGACAAATTAAATAAAAATGTTCTATGGGTCTGGGCATGTTTTAGGGTAGGTCAAGTTAATGTTGATAAATGTAGCCTATAAGACCTCGGTTTAAATTGCTAAAGCTGTTGTTGATGTTGCCTATTTTTGAAGATGATTATACATATTAAAATAATGAAGGCTATGATGCTTATGATACTGTGATTTTGGTGTTTTCGATAATGATGATGGTGATGATGATGGTGATGATAATGATGATAATGATGATGATGATGATGATGATGATGATGATGATGATGATGATGATGATGATGATGATGATGATGATGATGATGATGATGTAATGGTGATGAGGCATGAACATAAACAACAACCCTATATTAGAATTATATTTG
This sequence comes from Congeria kusceri, assembly GCA_027627225.1. Classification (NCBI taxonomy): domain Eukaryota; kingdom Metazoa; phylum Mollusca; class Bivalvia; order Myida; family Dreissenidae; genus Congeria; species Congeria kusceri. The sequence goes on from CM051024.1 coordinate 38,171,705, forward strand.
AATATTCATATTAAATATTTCCAATAATTCTGGTAATTATGATAATCTCCAGAAAATCACATCAGGGAGGAACACAAAAACATAAGCAACTGTTTACTTGAATCTTATTTGAACTCCTATCCTATATACATGTTATTTCAGGAATTGTATAACTTTCTCCAACTGACCTATTTATCCTCATGTGGCCCAATGAACTTGGACTGTGTTTAAGCAGCTCCCAAGACAATTCAGTAAACTGCACTATCAATAACAATGGAATATTTGCACATGATTCTTCCAAGGCGTAATATAAACTGGGTTCTGTGTTGGAAAGGTTCTGTTTCAGAGAAATATATATCATTTAATTACTTTACAGATGAAGTTATAACAAGTATCTAAGATAGCCATTTTTAACCAAAATGAAAATTTGTGGTTATTAGATCGGGGTATGTCGTTTGGCATGTGGGCCGACAGACTTGACAGCAGAACCAGCTTTTGGTTTCTGAACCATAACTTGAGAACAAAAATTGCTATTGTAATAAAACTTCATACATAGATGCCTCGCATTAGGTCGCATCTGAGATAGTTGTGGTCAAGGGCACCATTACTAAAAATAATAAAAAATGCTGTCTGTTTAATAACTTTAGTAGAAACTGAGTTACAGTGTGTGGGGTGTGACCATATAATCCAGGCCCAGATAGCCCATTTCATTATAAAAATAGATATGGATAGGCTTGTTGACTTGTTTTAGAAGATAGACTTGCATAGCATTGCGCACAAAGACTAGTATATCTCGCAAACATTAACCTAATACTCGTCACCTGTATTAGCGCAAATTAGGCCCTCAAACTGTATTCTGTGTTTACACTCATTTTAGTCTGTGCACGTGTTGCACAAGTTTAACGAGAGGTGACAGTATTTTCTTTGGTAGACTGCAAATCCTTATATCGCAATTCGAGGGGTCCATGGATCGCAATCGCGATATAGCCAGAACGCAATGTAACTTTCCAGACCATACATGTACATAGACACTAGCCTCGTTTCGCGATTTGCCAGGGGGCGGGACAGTTTTCCCTATATGGCTTTATTGAAATCTCAAACAATCTTCTTCTTAAAAGCCATTATGATGCTTTACACTCAGGTTAGCGACCTAGGGCCATCATGGCCCTCTTGTTTAGGTTTAGACACTTGCTTTGATATTCTTTTTTGAGATGTTGGTAGGGTAAGCATTGGTGTGCATTAACAAATCACTGACATGTTTGAAGATTGGAGGTTATAGTAGGTCACTTGAGCTGATGCGGGTAACATTCAACTAGAAAGTAGCCGGTAAAAAGATGGTGATAAAAGAGTCAACTTTGTTTAGTGTCGAGTTCTTTCTTACATATTGAATAACATATCCTTTTTATTGCTACAATCATTTCAAATTAGAATGCTTTGTAAGAAAAGGTATAGTTATGAGGGTCCCTATGTGCAAAATCTTGCATTTTTTCTGGTTAAAGTTTACATTAAATTACATAAGGATTAGAATTAGTATATTGTAACCTTAATATTCTCTATGTGCCAGGTCAATTTTGTCAGACAATATTAGTGTTAAATTAAGTATAAGAGAGCTTTAAGGAGTGAAACATAAATGCCACTAAAACGTACTTGAGCTGAAACGTAAACAATATTGTATTCAATCTGATTGCTCATATTTCACTGTTAGAATGATAAATGTACATCATGGCAGATCTACGAAAGGAAACGCAGCACCGAACTGTTTGTAATTCAGTTCTACATTCCATTACATACGTTAGTTATACTAATATGTATTTTTAAGTGAATAATAATTCCGAGGCAAGTGTGAGGTTTTGCGCCAATGAAACCGGTTTAAACCCCCAAAGCTTTGACATTTCCAAGGCGGTAACACCAGTTAGGTGTCGCTGTCTTGACTACAATGCATATAAAGTAGGAGTACTTTATAAAAAGTATTGAACCGTTGCGTACTTCCCTATCAAGAAATGACCTTTGTAAGTTCGCCAAGTTTTCTGGGCCATTAATTCTTAAAAATATACTTTCCTGAAAGAAAATTAAATAAACTGTACAAATGTCTCGCCTACAATCTCTATTAACTATAGCGAATCGTACACACAGTCAATCGGGCTGTAAAATATTAATATTTTTTTGTAGAACCCATCTGGCTTATAAGACAACTAATATTTTTGACTCTCAGTTATTTTAATGTAGATCTACTCAACAGGCCCAACTACTCTTTACCCGCCCGGACGTTGGTCTAACCGGGCTACTTGCACAATATTCACAGCTCTCTCGATCCCAGCTAACACCATATCTGAGCTAACCCACTTTAGGTAGACATTGTAGTCAAGACAGCGACACCTAACTGGTCAGCAACCTAGATGCAAGAGCTGTAACAAATCTACTATTCCAATACCTAGCGGACCTACCAGGTAATCAATATCCTTCTACCGCTGCTCAGGTAATCAATATCCTTCTACCGCTGCTCAGGTAATCAATATCCTTCTACCGCTGCCAGAAGTAAACTATTTAGGTAAACCAAAGTCACTACATCCTGTGTCTGCGAAGTGGACTACCTCACGATCACCGAAGTGGGTGGTACAAACGAAAGGCCACCTAAGGTATCTACATTCACAGTAGATGTGCCTACCGCCAAGAAACTCATACCTTATAATTACCCTCGGCTTACTGATTTCCCCGAAGTGCATGGTGCAGTAGCAAGCCAATATTAATACATCAGTTCCCTTTTGAACCATTTGAGCCCTGTGCCGACCGAAAACAGAGTGACTTAATTAAGGATTTTCGCGCCTTATATAGACCGCGCGATCACTTGACCACAGTATAAATAGATAATGTTCTCATATACGTCATTAAAAAACGTAAATAAACTACGGTTCCGATTACAATAATTTCTAGTGAACTTGTCCATGCAGAACAACCATTTGAATTACCAGCAATCTAATTAAATATTATTTAAAAAGATTTCAAGTTCTTTATAAGTGTAACGATGCAAATATAACTTAACTTACCTTGAGGATTAACGCTATCTGTTTGACAGATTAACCAATAGTCTAATATTTCACGGAAGTAACTCGGTTGCGTACGTTACACCAAACGATAAATCAGACAAAAAAATCTGAAAAAAATTCACAAGGGTATAAGAATTAAATTATTTTATTGATTTATCCCAAATGCAGGGATTAATTTGAAAAAGATGCAATCATTATATTTCTCTTGATAATATTTTTTCATGAAATTGGTCGATGATAGTTTACATCAGTATTTAAATAAAACATTAATTGTTGTGAGATTTAATACACATTATAAATGATATAATAAAAATGAAATTTAAAAAAGAAAATGTTTATTATGAAGTGAGACAAGTATAAAATCCCATTTGTATGATGTAAGACATCATGACTGTCCATTTGGTACATGTATGTTGCGGTGTGTTGATTGGTGATTGATTTGGTGAGAAGAAGTCATATAAGATAGTAATCATATAACACGCTATTGAAATGTCCCCAATTTGAATATAAACTGGCTGACAATCAGTAATTTAAATAAAAGAGCATTGTATAGGTCATCGTCACATTCATCTTAAACTAGGAAGATTGTGCACTTTCCAAATGTAGTCAGATTGTTATACGTGCAGTGCAATGGTAATTCTAATATTGTAACGAAAGTTGGTAGAATGTAACCATCTAATCGCAGAGTGCTGTCCCCTTGTTTGTTTATATACATTTTGTACGTGTCAGCCACCATTGTTTTCAACAAATGTGAGTATCATTTATACACAAATTGAGTCTGTTTCCGATTTATTTCACTTTTTAAACTTACAATATAGTTTATGTTTAGAATAATTATTTGCGCTGTTGCAAGATAGCGTTGTAGTTTAGTTAATGATCGGTAGACGCTTATTAAAAAGCTTTGCTACAGACGCTTATTGAATTAACATGAAAACTGACAACCAATCGGAGTGTTGTACCAGTTGATTGCAGATCCAGAAGGGTATATAAGACGAGGATTTGTTGCTTCTGAGAGTGCTGATGGGCTGTCCGGCAAGCGCATTTGTTGGTACACTTGCTTCTCACCAAGGCTGTGTAAGGATTCGCTCCCCACTCGGCGAATGTGAGTTTGGTTGGTGGTCACCATACTGGATAGGTGGGGTTTCCTTCGGGTACCTCGGCTTCCTCCCATAGCACAAGACCACACGAAAATTAAAAATATTTCAATTAAACATTAATTGCTGACAATTACAGCTATGATTCTAAATTCGCCCCAACTTTCGATGAGTCTAAAAGTAAATTAGGCAGGGGTGCTGGAAAACATCCCGGGTCCTCACATTATGCAACTTCGGCGCAGAAGGACCTCAAAAACTTCGAAAATACTTTTGAGAGTCTGTTCCCGGAAATTGAAGAAGATAGTTCGTTAACTGGAACTTTGAGAAACAATTATTTACTATACCCATGCCTCATGAAAGCATAGCTATATGGGGTTGCTGAACCGTAGAACATATTGATTCCGGGTTGTTGTTGATGGAAGATCTGAACTAACATATGAAGGTCGAACGTAACTATAGTTGATTCCATTGAATAGTTTGTACATATTTGATTCCACTTAATTGCATTACCCACATAGTTATTGGAATCACTTGTCTTGAATCAGATAGTCAAAAAAAGACTAGAGGAAAATTCATTATAAAAAAGTTTTTACACACATGCCTCTGCTGCACTCAAGCTGATCCAGTGTATTTGTTACTGACTGTTCCGTTTCGTGATCAGAGTCCCTATTTCGCTAGCTACATCTAATAAGCTCGACCACATAACCTATAAGTTCCAGCTTTAGAGTTCCAACTCTGTTATTCACAATTTCACAAGCCCGAACACCAAATAGTCCAAGCATATAAGCTACAACTTAAAGAATTTTAACTTCGTTAGTCAAAACTAATAGGCTCACATATATACGAGTTCAAACGTACATGTTTCAATTCCGCTAAGTCTATCTACAAAGGACTTGTGCATGTTACAATTTAAGCAAATATCACTGTAAAAAATAATAACAAAAATACGTTACAGTCATATCCTTACAGAAGGTCACTTTTGCAAATTAAGAACTATGATTTGTAAATCTTTCATTTTTACTATTTTTGGAAATGCGTTTCGCCCCTGTGGCGTCGCGTGTGTGGAGAAATCGAAGCATTTTGCTACGGAACCGTCTCATATGTCTGGGACACGGTCGCTATGTATAGAATGTTTTTGAAATGTATTGTGATATATGCGGCGGAGCTGTATATGAAAACGGCAAATTAACATTGTAATGGGTTTACCAGTTGTTAAATTATATATAATGAATGTCCAAATCTACGTTCTGTCCTGAAATGTTGACACCAACACAAATTATCATTTAAACGAAAGTTTGAAGATTATGGTGGCATACTTCTGCATAAGATTATTAGATAATTTTCATAAAAATTCAACAAATGCTACGAACATTTCTAAAACTTTCGCGACACATTTTGACGTTTTTGTGAACATATCAGCTGATTATCAAGAACAATGTCAAAGAAGTGCCCAGTACTGCATAAGGAAATCTGATCGTAATGTTTTTTCGCGAAAGGCTTATTAGTTTCTTAAAAATTTAAGTATTTTCATGAAAATATAAAAACTATCATGCCAAAATAATTTAACTTTTCATGAAAATCCTTTTTTTCGCGATAACTAACAACGTTTCGCAAATAAATAGATTTTTATGAAAATATAAAATATTTGGGCAAGAAAGTTATTATATTTTCATAAAATTTCTAAACTTTCAAGAAAATATAAGCCTTTCGCGAATAAATGTACGATCTTTAAAAAGTTATCGTATGCAGTTCAATGCACGAACTTAAAATGTTTCATTTAATACGGTGACCGTTAGTGATGTGGTAGTAAAATATTGTATAAGAACTGCGTATATTTCATGAAAAACTGTCAACTTTTCTTAAAAATTAGCCACAGTTTCACGATAAGTATCTGGTTATCTTATACGCTAGTGTGCCACCATGGAAGAGTACCAAAGATTCACAACTCATACTAGCAAACTTACCTATAATTAAAAGATAGTAATTACAATGCACAGTATTTTCAGTAAATGACCTTCTATTTTCATCCGTTTTAGGGTGGCGATCGATTGGAGCTAAAGAATTTTCGCACTATCATGTCCTTGTATACGATATATAAACAGGTTAAACTTTTAGCAAAGTAGAAAGCATGTATTCCTTTTCAGAATAGTAAAACACGAAGCTTTTTTAAGTTCAAAGATTGTATTGAAATATCACGAATGAATATCATACATTACAAAATAGAATAGGTCACATGACAAGAATATAACAATTTTAAGGAAGCAATGCAAACATGTTTCATACTTACTTGCTCAAATAATTAAAGGTACCAAAAACATTTACAATTGGCAATTTCTACGTGTTTCTTATAAAATATTATTTTATGAAATTATGCGAGTTGTGGCGTTAGAATAGTTTCATCTTGATATATCGGATGCTCCAAGAATTGTTATTGATCGGAATTTCGAGCTGAAACGTTCGTAGATGTTGTTAAGTTTGGTAGTGTAATCACTTTGCTTCAATCACATACCAACGATTTCTTAATAGTTTGTTTCCCGCAGATTCAAAAAAGTAAATATAAGTACGTTTTATATAATATAATAAAGATGAATAACACTACTGACACATACATGTTTGGGATATAATATGTTGATTACGAATAAAACACCGATTTAAATGATAAGTTACTAATAATTAAGTATATGACCGCTGAAAACACGTTGCCATTTTAGTAGCGCTAACTAGTCTGCACTTCATCTGGCCCATTGGTCAGCAGGACTTAACGTTGCTCCGTAGGTCCGAGGCCCGGCGATGCACTTCTTCATGTTTTTCTTCATTTAATGCTTGGGTTTGTTAGTTCAAACGCTTTGGATGTTACAATGACAACATTTTCGGATATATAAAAGATACGAAACATGTTGAATGAGTTTAAGCATATCAAAGGTAGAGTGTGAAGGCAACACGTTCTCTTATCACACTTGACGTTTCAAACAGCCAGCATCTGTTGTCTCTGATCGGAAGTCAGCTGAAACATATAAAAGTGATAGAGTGAGCATATAAAATGTGTATTAAGTAAGCAATGTGGTAACACTTGTCTAAACTAAAGGCCCCGAAGGTAAATACTAGTCTGCATTCCACTTAATAAACATAATTCACTTTGTTTGTTCATGTATTATAATACCACGTGGCACATTTTATTAATTATATAATTCTTTATAATTTATTATAATTGTGGGTTTGCCGTTCAAATAATTTTAACTGTTTGCCCACACTTCTGATTGGTTCTCATGTTAACAATCGTCTCATCAAGGCCGTGCAAACCTTTAATTAAATGTCCTTAAGGTGGTATTATAATTTTATATGTACAATTATATTGCCAAATTACCACAAAAGGAGGGTAAATGAAATAACAATACACTTGACCATCTGAATCGTACAACTGCAATTATTCAAAGTCAGTGTGTGCCCACCTTAGGAAGTGTTCGACTAAAAATCAAAGCGATTATTTAGATAAAAGTATTGATGAGAAGTCTAACACGTCCTACCTTTTGCATCGTTTTTAATGTTAATGAAATAATAAAAACAACTACCATATTTCGTTATTCTAAAATCACTTCTATTAAAATAAGCACTTTATCCCTTGGAAGCGCCGACTGTATAATAATCGATTTCTTTGACCAATTTATTCATTCAGATAAGTTAAATTAGAGTTCTTGCTTCTGTAAACCTGTTTACTTTAAATATTGATAAGCTGATATCACTGCAATCACAACGCGTTAATCTCAGTCTTATATAAAACTGTACAACATATCATTGTATAATCACTATTTCCTTTATTGACATTTGAGCTGACAACCGCTTCGTTTTGTTTCTCTTTATTGCGTTCCTTACCGATCTATTATACAATTAATAAGTGTATATACTGTTCCAACACACAAAAACAGTGTGTAATAAAGTTCTACATAGCATATATTACTGCACCTGTTACATTACAGGCGAACCATTTTGAGTTACGTATCGTATCGGACCAATCTTAAAACATATCACAGAGTTACATTTATTTGGGGTAGTTTGCAGTTGTTTTATATTTACATTGATCAGTATTAATTATTTGTATATCTTTTAAAGTTACATCTGATATTCTTGCAATCAAATTTGCAAAAAAACGTCACTGCCATTTTATTCAGAATCAGAACATGTTTCGATTATACATTAATGAATATTGATAAAAAACATAGATCATATATGCTGTTAACATTAATGGGACATAACTCGTAGTTAAAAATCGTTTGAAAAGCTTTAACGTTATAGAGTATGGCTTACCATATTTAACTTCAACGTTAAAATCAACAGGTAAATCCATCTATAACACCAACGTTTTAGCCCATAGTTAAATCTAGTGTTAACTTCAGCGATATAACCCAGAGTAAACCTTATCTTGAAAGGGCTAGTTTAATCTTTTTTATTTGACCGCCCCTCCCCCAAATATGGGTTATTGTACCCCTGTATATTGACACCCTGCTGTGGTTACAGTGTGGACACAGTATGGCGACACTTATCAGCTGACATCAATACACTACTGCTGTGGTAGAGACAAATTGGAACAGTGCACTCAGCCATTGCTCAGTCAGCTGAGAAAACAGATAATTTTAAGAGATTTTATGGTGGACCAATACACAGAGTTGAATACCCATAGAGAGGCCAGACATTCCTTAAACTAGGCCTTTAACTTTAAACTTTGTTGACAAGCTATTATCAAAGTTTAAATACGAGATACGACATGTGTGGTATTATAAGATGGTTGTTATTAAGCGTACACTTTACTTACTTTTTTGTTAAGAACGCAGTATATAGATGAAAAATTCCTACAAAAGGAAAAAAGCACATCTAAATTGACAAACAACTAGACTGGAATTCATTCACGTTTTATGAATCGGTATTTGTTGTTAGCAATAACGCAATAACATGTACTAAACACATATTTCTAGGATGCAGGGAGTGTTATATATATTTCATGTTTCATGCCTGAAGTCAATTGCAGAGTGTATCAGCATAGACACAAGCGTATCAGCATAGACACAAGTGTATCAGCATAGACACAAGTGTATCAGCATAGACACAAGTGTATCAGCATAGACACAAGTGTATCAGCATAGACACAAGTGTATCAGCATAGACACAAGTGTATCAGCATAGACACAAGTGTATCAGCATCGTGAGCAAAAGGCATACAATTGAAATTCCAATGCGAACAATTGATACAATCCTGATTGGGATGGAATTTGCGTCAGCCTGTTAATACTTGTAAGCTAAATTAAATTATCAACCAGCACATATGTGCTCGTTAATTTCTGCTAATTTCTGTGACCTTTCATTTCGAGGCGAAGTAATCATTTTATAATGTCCTGACAATTTATTTGATGAATTGTTGTTACAAACGTGGAAATCATGCTCAAATATATAGTTCGACTATTAAAAGCTAAAAACATGTATACACCAAATTATAAATACAATTGTAAAAATCTTAACATAATAACTCCTTAAAGTATTCTTACTTCTTGAAAAGGGCTCATGAGCACAGCGAAATTTGTGAGATGGTTGCATTCACAAACTGTGAAAGTGTCATTGGATTCTCGAACCCTACATCCGTCACTGGCCCATTCACCCGTCTCGTTAGCACTGAATGCAGTAAGGTGTCTTACTGTTAACGTGTTCTTACTTCAACAAAAGGGCTCATGAGCACAGCGAAATTTGTGAGATGGTTGCATTCACAGACTGTGAAGGTGTCATTGGATTCTCGAACCCTACATCCGTCACTGGCCCATTCACCCGTCTCGTTACCAATAAGTTTAGTAAGATGCAACATTTATAGTAATTAAAATTTAAGCTTAATTGTATATTTTGTTCCAATATTAAAATGACCAAACAACTACAAATTATATGTTAAATATTAGACTTAAAATGTCGTTTTATAAATTCTCAATAATGCAACATACCTTTGTAATGACATGCACTAAATAAAAGAAATTTGTATTTTGCACTCATTTACTAATAAAACGAAATATGATGTATTGTATTTAATTAGAAACTATATGATTGATATACATTTAATTTAATATCAATAATACACCGTTCGCATCGGTATTTAAATAAGATTGGAATCTGAGCCCCTTCCAAATTTCCAATAACTACATGACGGGCTGGTGAGGTTGGTCTAAAATAAGTTGTTTTTGTTTTTAAAGTGTGTTCGTAATAAAGAGTATAATTTTAATAATTGTAATAGTTTTAAACGATGTATAACACTTTGTAAAATAAGAAACCGTAAGTTAGTTCTCACTAATATTGGGCATATATGATATGTGTGCAAATAAAACAGCAGCAACGAGTCAGTTCAGAGCTTATCAGAGCGTGTTCAAATATTATTCTGAGAGGAGGATCCAAGTGATTTGATGAAGAAGACAGAGATGGCGAGAGCACAGATCCATTTAGTTCCGCTTTGCTTCTAGTGCTAATGCTAGAGAAAGAAATATAATTATATGTTAATCTAGTAAATAAACATGTAATATTGGTCCGATAGACCATGTATATTATAAAAGTATGTTTTTTTGTATGATACTGTTTAAAAATGTTATACACGCATTGTTAAATAAAAAGCTTTCTTCAAGATGTATGTACATCTACTTGTACTTAAATAAACTAGTGTCATTAACGTATCTAGTACAGTCATACACTGCATGACAAGTTGTACATGTCAAACAATATCAATTACGATTATCATGAATACATATATTTTTATCTGAATTATACTATTTTAATTTAATCATTGTTTTAAAAAATGCATTAATTAAAATGGTTGCTTATATAATATGGTAATATGCCTTTTTTTTTTTATAGAAAGTAGATTTTAATTTCCGATCATTTGATTATGCTTACTTCGAATTTCCCTCGGGGCTTGAAGGTAATATATCTCTTATATCTTTATACATTACAGCAGTGAGAGTGGTGACATTATCCCCTGAAGTAATAAACAAACTTTATAAATAGTTCGATGCGTAAATCGCCTACGTATGATCCCCTTCACTACCCAACTCCCGCCAACAATAGTACCAAAACAACCACTATCAATCAATAACAGCAACAACAACAACAACAACAACAACAACAACAACAACAACAACAACAATAATAATAATAATAATAATAATAATAATAATAATAAGATCTATCAGTAGTGGTAGTGGTCGTATTTGCACTAAATACGTGTACTACTTCTGTAACGCAGTATTGGTAGTCGTATAATATCAAACGTTTGTCGATGAGTAAATACACTTGCGATAATAACCTATTGAGCTTGCGTCCAGGCGAATACTACTTTGAGCAGATGCAGCTCACTTCGCTTCGTTTGTGGTGCTGGGTGTGACATCCGGGATTGGAAACGTGTAACTTTCACTTTGTACTTTTCTCACCTCAATGGCAACGTTCTTTTTTACTATGGTAGTGGTATTGCGAAACCTCCTGATCCACTTTCTATGCCCTTCCGCACTGCTTCGCCCAATTGTTCGATCGATACAGAACTGTCTCTTCCCCATAGCTTTTATGTAATGAAAAAAAGTTATGTACAAAAATCAACCTTAATTAGGAAGTTCATATAATTTATTACACAAACACACAGTTGCAGGGATAATAACAAGTAAAATCCTGGGCCAATTAAATGTAATTGTCAAATAACATATATGAAAATACTAATATACCGCTTCTGCCACTGTCTGCCACGTGTGATTATTTTTCGTATCCAATAAATTACTGGCCGAGAGGAAGAAGACCTGTAATACAAATAACATTATTAAGTTATTACATTTTTAAATGTGAGCATTACATAGTTACCTAGTGTTTTACATGCACTGTATTTGAATATCGAACACTGAACAGCCATACACGGTATTTTGTCCATATACTACATACATGTATACTGTGACATGGGTAGACATCAATACAAAATACAACACTATTTTATTTATATATTCTCAAGCCTGTGTATTTGTATCCCAAATGTATATTTGTATATCATTTAGATTAAAACTGCCTGAACTGAATAGTGTGGAAAGTACAAGAGTGTTTTATGAATTTTAGTTTTTTTGTTTTTCATCACAGTTCTCTTTTTTATTTTCATTAATCATTTAGAATAAAACTGTATTTCTAGTGTTTATTTTAGCAAGATATCTATCTAGTACCCAAAACCCAGTATACATGTACGGAGTTATTGGACAATATTCAGTGTACGTGCTCTACGGTGAATAACATTCATTTCCCTACTGTTGGTGCAGCTGGAGTTGTCGTTAATACAAGTAAATACTATTTAATGCAAAATGGTATTTAGTGTTCAATTGTTAATATGATATATGGTCACAGGGTCTTACATATACATATACACATAAATAAACATTTAAATATACATGTAATTGTAGACAAACAAGCGGTAGAGCAACTATAAGGCAAAAATAGATATACGTGTCTTACATGTATAATATGTTCATCACTGATATGTTCGTTACCTCATTAAATGTATTTATTTATTTTTCTGGTACAGTAAAACGTGGTACCTGTTTACTTTGCACAAATATCTTCACTGAAAGGACATAAAGGCAATAAATTGTATTCATTTTCAACTCAAGATATTTACAACCTGGACACAGTTTTTTATTCGGAAATAGGAAATTTTGCGAACGAGCATCTTCTCATCGTTATATAATGTTGTATTAAGTAGAAATATCAATACAATATCATGACATATATTTTTATTTTAAACTTAAGTAATACCGAGGCGACACCCGTAGTTGCTAAACCTTTATCATCTATAAGCTCGGCCACGGATTCCAACGAATTTGTCAATAATGTAATTTCAGCATCGGTAAGAAGTTCCATCTCGTTGTTTTGCTGCTCTTGTTCAATTACATCGGCAGTCTGTGACAACGCCCCCTCGACGGCTTCAGACGTAGCATTCACATTCAATGTTTCAATCTGTTAGCCAAATGTTAACATGTTGATTACACGGAAATCGGTTGTTACCTATCCAAAATTAGAAAAGCGGAAACATATACGCAGTATATAAACTTAAACGACTATATGATTATGTTAAAACTAATCATATAGAATTAACAATTTTATTTGTTATTAACGCTTAAGAAAATACAATATTTTATCGTGTGGTCACAATACAGTGCCTATTAGCTATGTATTTAATTGGTGTCTTTATTAATAGATTTAGTATTACCGAATTAAGAACGTTGTTGACAGCAGTTCTGATACAGTTGTAATTTGGCAATTGTCATTTTCCATAATCCTGACACTTCCTTGTTATATTTCCTACAAATATTTATTTTCATTCACTAATGTTAAAGTCGGATAATCAATAAATAACAATATTTTCAACAATTTACTCATACATAGTCTTGGTACAACTTTTCAATATTAAAACACGTCCCCAATCAGTTTGCATATTCTGAATTTATACCATTTGTTGACATTTTGAATGACCCTGTAACTAGATGTACAAGCATTGCTGCTTCCACTACCACCATAAGTATTGCTATTACTTTGCTACGTCTAATTACGTTCCACTACTAATCCTATTTCTGCTATGAACAAGTTATAATAAGTACTTTAAGTAAAAACAAAGTGACTGAGTCAATAATTATCAAATGGCTTACATTATCGACGGCTGATTTACATTCATATCCGGAGAAGCAATCCTTGCGTCGTGTTGGCACATTTGGAACGGCTTCATCAAAACAACAAGCATGCGTATGGTGGTCAGTGATAAGTATCATACAACATAAATGTAGTTTGAAAACCTTAGCATCTTAACATATTTTACTTGAATTTTTGGCAAAATCGATAAAGCCTCAGTCACACATTCCCGATTGTGGCTGCCAATAGCGTCCCGACAGCGCTACGATACAAACTATAACAAAATCGGGAAGGTCAGGACGCTGTCTAGAGGTGTCGAAACACTGTCAGTACGCTGTCCTAAGATTCGGGAAATTCGGGACATGTTTGGCGTAATCGGCAAAGCACACCCGACAGTTAAGGTTTTCCCCGAATGTTTATAGTCGGGACTCTGTCGAGATAGATTCAGCTGTATCGGTTCAAAGTCGGGACGGTGTCGGAACGTTATCAGGACATTGTCCTGTGGAACGGGGCGGAAAATGCATTATAAATTATATAGAAATATCACGTATGCAGTATTGCGGCAGTCACGAATTCCCGATTATGGCTCCCGACAGCGTCCCGATAGCGCAGCGATACAGATAATCAAACAGTCGGAAATGTCAGAACGCTGTCTGGACGCTGTCGGGAAACTGTCAGATCGCATTCGCGATAATCGGGGCGCTGTCGGGACTCTGTCATAACGCTGTCTGGACGCTGTCAATACATATTCGATCTTATGATCAAAAATTGAATTTCGGCTCAAGAACGGCATTAACAATCGGTAATGAGTGACTGAGGCATAACGCACGTCTGAACTAGTTAATAAACAACGTTTGTATTGCGTAACAAATTGTTAAACAATATATCACAAATTAAAATGTAACGTATAATATAACTGTGTAAAAGAGTAATAATAAATTGCAAAAACAAATCTAACAAGCAATGTATTTTAACCAGTTAAAAGATTGTCATTTATAAGAATTTTTACTTTTCATATTTCATATTATCTAAAATAACTAGTACCACCTTTTAAAATACACGATGGTTCGTCACCCGACCATATTGCAGAAGCCTGGCATGTTCTATAAACATCCCCGATAAGTTCGAATCCCACTTCGCAACGGTAACTTGCAACGGCTGTGTATGTTTTACCAGCGCTTTGGTCAACGAATCCATTGTCAGGGTTGGTCAGATTTCCACAGTCTGAAAACCATTGCATATTTAAACATTGTTTATATATTATTACATGTAAACATAGTTAGTCAAATATAGCTTCAATTTTGCTTTAATAACAGGTAATGTCCATACATGGTAGAAACGTTCAGATAACATTTCCAATAAAAAGTTAAATATTGGGTTAATGTATTCATGCTATAATCATGATAAGAAACCGATATTTATGATAAATTTTTGGCATGATGCTAACCTGTAGCGATGCAGGCTGCAGAGGTCAAAGTCTTGTTACACAAACAATATATGTTCGGAACACTCACGCTGTAGCCAGGTAAACAAAACACGTGAAATGGCACCAAACGTTGTGTTGTCGTCATTAAGTGTGAAGTTACCATTAGGTAAATTCGGTGGCTGTTTTAAATCTTTAAAAAGCGTTCGATGTTATTTTAATCCTATAAAATGAATAACTTTGTGTCATCATTTACATTCGAAAGCAATTTACTAGTTTTGCTTTTTGGTTAGCGCATCTAATTTCAAAACATACAACATTAAGTGTAATGTATTATTATGTTCCTATTTTGTATAGCTTGGTTTTAATTTTTTTTTATTAAAGTTGCATTTAAATATAAAACATACACATCACTCTACCTATTGGAAAACATGACACGCTTTCCAAACTACCGTGTTCCGTACACGTTATTTCATCAGCAGTCTTATTAAAACCCTCATCACAAGTGACACTGGCTATGGCTCAGTGTGTTGTATTCTCTTGTTGTAACAACGAGATGTCGCCGTTCGAAATAACAGGCGGAGATCCACAATCTAATGAATTCGAAAGCTTTTATGGCAAATCACAATTTAAAAATATCTGTACTAATGCACTATAGCAGTTGTCTTGAACAATGAAAATAATCACAAGTTGAAATACATTAAACAGTTTTACAGCTATCATACAATAAGAAGAGAAAACATACAATAAGCAATTTCAAATCGTGTTAGTTATAACATATCGTCGTTTATGTTTTTATCTTTACTATCAGTCACGTCGAATGGTACAGTTCGCCGTCTCCCAAGTGCCATCTTATTGACAGATAATCAACTTTAGGTTTGTTTCATAGCCAGTGGAGCAGGTTACATTCGCCAGACACTGGTACGTGGTTTCAGAGTCGTTGAGGAGATAATACTCTCCGTTATACAATTGTATTCGGAGTACCGCAGTCTGTCGAAAATGAAATCAGTGGTTTAACTACATGTGTACGGACATATCACGCTCACTGAGATTTTGTTATGATGGGTATTTAGAATACAGTTCAATACCAGACTAGTCTAATACCCTGAATATATTGTAAAAAAGGTTAACTGTATGGTTTGCATATGAATGGTTACTGTTACTGGAATTATTATATCTTCAACGGACTGAAATCAAAATCAAATGATATCAGAATGACATACAACGCCCCATTGGATAAAATTTAAACTATTATTTGGAAATCTAGCCAGAGGCTTAGAAAGCGATGTCATTTAACGATATATGTTTCGCTATAGCAACCATTTTGGACCGGTTAAATTGTAATTCGTTCAGGAATTCTGTTACTTAAATTAATATAATTGTTTATTGCTTAGGACGGTTTAATTTTAGATCTGGCGGCCATGTTCTGCATCAGAACAAATCCATTTGAGAAACTTAAGTAGAGGACCACTTAAGTGAGATATGTATGTGTTTGTGTAACTATGTAAAGATAAAGCCGCATGTTTATAAAATGATAATCTCATTTAAATACATCCTATGTTTAGCTCTGGTGGCCATCTTTGGTAATAGACCGGAAGTCTTTTAGCATCTTTGGTAAAGGACAGCCCCTAAAGCATTTTTTTGTCATCACCAGTTGTTGATTAATACATTTCACAAAAACTGATTGGCCTTCGGCCAGTAAAGCTAACACGATTTCAATGTACCTCGAATAGTACAGTCTGCCACTTGGCATCGGCCTGGTACATTACTTCTACTGCGCTTGCTTCATAGCCCATATTACAGTTCACATTTGCTCGACTCATGTACGTGGTGGCTGAACTGCTACGCAACACGTACTTTCCGTTTCTGATGGTTGTGAGATGACCAAAATCTGTTAATATTATTATTAAGTATAAATGCAAATTATGTTATTTTCTTTCGAAACTTGTCTTGGTTAATGCGATATTAAAATGATTCCGTTCTTAGCCAACAAGACACAGACAATTGACGTGATATAAACTAAGGAATATCTCATAAACAACAATGGTTCTGAATAAAAATAGGTTTTTTTGTTAAAACTATTCACCATTGTCAACATTGCTACTTTTAACGCAGACTTTTTTGTAACTGTCGAATATGTTCGTATGATATTAAACATGCTTTACGACATGGTAAGGCACGGTTAAATAATATGGTATTTATTGTTTTTTCAAATGTATTATACACAATTGTTATACTGTTACCATAAAGGATGCTACATTATAAAATATAATGCAAATTTTACCGCGTATAGTACACTTTGCTCTCTGCCACGTGCAGTCAGCTTGGCATGTGATCGATGTTGTGTTTGGGTCATATCCTACGTCACATGTCACAGAAGCCGTGATGTTATACGTGGTAGCCGTTAATGGCTTTATTGTTCCGTTTGGGATTTGCTGCGGGAAACCACAATCTGACAAAACAGTATCTCAACTTTACACACGATCACTCATTCTTGCGATTGATTTTTCGCTGTTTGTTGTTAATATATTTAGATACAGTAGGCAAAGTTGACACCTAAAAATGATTTACAAGAACTTATATTGACAGAATGTCGGAACGTCGATTTGTCCAAAATTACAGGAATTTGAAAACGGTTTCGCATACAACCGAAGTTCGAAATATCCTTATGCATGTAATTGGAAATGTTCAAATAGGATTTCGTTAAAATTGTAATAGGCTCAATACCACGAGCCATAGACGTAAACACTGACTTAAAAAATCTGAAAAAAGTGTACAATTATCTTGCTGCCACCGTTATAGATTTAGCACCCATGTTGTGCAACATAACGGAATAATTTGGGCGACTGCTGCAGAGAACCGTGCGAGCATTGTTTAAACATCCGGTCAGATATTTAGTAGGATGTATCATTTTACGATATTTCTATTTTAAACCATGGTGGTCAGCTTATGCGGTGACCCAAACCCAATTGAGAAACTTTTGCAGAGGACCGTCCAAGGAACGTATATGTGAAGTCTAATCGAATGGACCCATTGGTATCATGTGAGATGTTGTTTAATATGCACAGGCACGCACGCACGGCGAACGAACCGCCATGAGATAGGTTCGCTATGGTAAGTTTAGCTAAAATGTACCTCGTATAGTACAGCTGGCAGTCTGCCACGTGGCATCTGCCTGGCACATTACTTTCATTGCGCTTGCCTCGTAGCCCGTGTCACAGTTCACAGTTCACAGTTCACATCTGCTCGACTCATGTACGTGGTGGCTTAACTGATAGACAACACGTATGTTCCGTTTGTGATGTTTGGTCAAGGACCGCAATCTGTGTGAATGACGAACAAAATCATAGCAAAATGGATCATGCATAAATGAAAATTTCTGTCCATTATTTAGTTTGTTATAACACTACTAGAAGGCATGCTTATCTAAAAAGCTAGAGAAGTTTCATTTCATATATATTTTCAATAACTTTAAAATGTTCACCTGTTGTATTTTGAAAACAAGCTGGCAAAATAATGAGCCACAAAATACGTTGATATGTTATCGAACTAGCTTTGTGGTAACGTACGGATAATTCATATGATATTATTTTAAATTGCATTGTTAATCATCGGTTTCTAAAGTTATGCATGTTTGCTGATGCAGAATATGGCGGTTTGTATTTTTTACAGTATGTGGCAAAATATACATGTATTTGTATTTAAACTGTCCACTTTGGCTTAATGTAAGGACGTACGTCTCCTAAAACACAATTCAATGCTTTCACCCATATACGTTTTAAAAATAAAATATGCGCCACAATATCAAATGTAAGTTAATCATCATGAAGGTCATGTTTACCGCGTATGATACACGTTGCTGTCTGCAACGAGCCGTCAGCCTGACACGTGATCGTATTTGGACTAGGATTATAGCCGTTGTCACATGTAACAGACGCATAACTGTTGAACGTGGTACCCATTAAAAACGTTATTGGTCCGTTTGGGATTTGCTGCGGCGAACCACAATCTGCCAAAAACAGACAACCCATCTTTACATACCCACACTGTCGTAATATGTAGTGATAATGTATTATAGAAAAAATTATATATGAAGCTTCAGTTGCACCCTGAAAAAGGGCCATTTGATATAAATAAGGGCTTCACTGCGTCTGATGCTGCTCGAGGTTCCACACGTTTTATACTCCATATATCCAAATAAAAATGTGTTTAAGTTTTCCTTTTGTCGTTATATAAAATTGGCGTCAACACGAGATATACGGTAGAACACTGAGAAATAAATTTGCAAATAGATCAATAAATAAGGGTTTTACTGCCGCTGATTTTTCCATTTTAAACTATTTTAAACCCTGGTCTATTTTAATCCCTGGTGGTCAGCTTATGCGCTGACCCAAACCCAATTGAGAAACTGTGACATAAGACCATCCAAGGAACATCTCTGTGAAGTCTATTCAAATAGAGCCATTGGTTTCAGGTGATATGTTGCTTAATATGCACAGGCATGCACGCACGGCGAACGAACCGCCATGAGATAGGTTCGAAAAGGTCAATTTAGCTTCAATGTACCTCGTATAGTACAGCTGGCAGTCTGCCACGTGGCATCTGCCTGGCACATTACTTCCATTGCGCTTGCCTCGTAACCCGTGTCACAGTTCACATGTGCTCGACTCATGTACGTGGTGGCTTAACTGATAGACAACACGTATGTTTCTTTTGTGATGTTTGTTAAAGGACTACAATCTGTGTAAATGATGAACAAAATCAAAACAAAATGGATCATGCAAAAAATGAAATTTTCCGTCCAATATTAGTTTGTCATAGCACTACTAGAAGGCATGCTTATCTTAAAACCTATAGAAGTTTCTTGTCATAATCTATATCTTGATAGTAGTCACCTGTTGTTTTTTGAAAATAAGCTGGTAAAATTATGAGCCATAAAATACGTTGATATATTATTGAACTAGCTCTGTGATAACGTACGGATAATTGATATTTATATTCTTTTATATTTTAAATTGCATTGTGAATCGTCATGCTTCTAAAGTTATGCATGTTTGCTGATGCTGAATATGGCGGTTTGTGTTTTTTTACAGTATGTGGCAAAGTATATTTGTATTTAAACTGTCTACTTTGGCTTAATGTAAGGACGTACGTCTCCTAAAACACAATTCAATGCTTTTCACGCATTTACGTTTTAAAAATAAAAGATGCGCCACAATATCAAATTTAAGTTAATAATCATGAAGGTCATGTTTACCGCGTATAATACACGTTGCTGTCTGCAACGAGCCGTCAGCCTGACATGTATTTGTATTTGGACTAGGACCATAGCCGTTGTCACATGTAACAGACGCATAACTGTTGAACGTGGTACCCGTTGAAAACGTTATTGCTCCGTTTGGGATTTGCTGCGGCGAACCACAATCTGCCAAAAACAGAAAACCCATCTGTACACATCAATATTGGTCGTAATAAGTAGTGATAACGTAATATATGCAGCTCCAGCTGCACCCTCCAAAAAGGACCATTTGATTTAAAAACCGTTTTCACTGCCGCTGATGCTGCTCGAGGTTCCACATATTTTATACTCAGTATATCGGAATAAAACTGTGTTTAAGTGTTCATTTTGTCGTTACATAATATTGGCGTCAACACTTCGAGATATACGGTAGAACATTGAGAAATAAAGGTGCAAATAGCCAAATACGAAATGGCCAAATTAGCCAATAACTGAAGTAAGATTATTTAGATGACCTTGACATCATTATATAAAAAAACCGGACCCGGCTAGCTCAGTTGGTAGAGCGCTACACTGTCAATAAGGGGATCGTGAGTTCGAGCCCCAGCCCGGCCACATAACTTGTGTGGGGATAGGTCATGAAACTATTTCTACGGCCATGCCCCCCTACCTCTGAGTCAAGTACGGCAGTTGTCAGGTACTGGCAAAGGTATGTGCACTTAGTACTGGTAAACCGCTTAGATCGGCTAAGCTTGCCCAGGGAAAGTGTTAGCAGGTTAACTGACCGCCGTGATATGACTGAAATACTGTTAAAACGGCGAACAATCTCAACAAACAAACATATACAAAAAGAAGGGCAAACCAAGTTTATCGTACACGTATATCAGGAACTTCAGGAACTTCGAAATAAGCCAGTTCAAAATTGAGCTGCTTGACAAAACAGAATCATACAAGTTACAACATACCTCTTTTATTGCATACTGCCGTCCCCCATGTCCCGTGAGCCTGGCAAAAAATATCTGGCGTACTGGCAACATAGCCAGACACGCATGTCACAGTAGCACGGCTTTTTGGTAGGTCGAGCCTCATTGTAATGTGTACGATCCTTGCCTAATTGGGCTAAGTGGGCCACAATCTGCAAGATCTATCATTAGGGTTTGTGTTTTACAGCAGTCACACCTAGCTCCTACTATCAGAGTGCAATAAGAAGAGAGAATGAATAAGAGCTGCTTACACAATTCAGTTATGAAAACAATAATTCAGTTAGTCATATCTCTGTTTACTCAACAGAACTGTTGTCGGAACAAGAACAAAGACGCATATTAAGACAATTTCGCTCATGACCATGTTACTATACCGAGCCTTTTAACAAACAAAGTTAGTGTGGTGTGAAAGTACCACCTGTTGTTTTATGATAAACGTATACCAACCGAGGGGTGTGTTTATGACACGTCCGCAGTACGAGGTGGAGACCTCCTGTAGAGGCCTATAGCTGTGTTGAGTTTTCCCGTTAAACGTCCCGTTTATTTTTGAAAGGCATAACAACATTGCAAACAAAACGCACAATTTACGAACAAAAATCGACGTAGCTTGTTACATGTACTTTTTTTCAATAATTTTAAACTATTGTGTTTTCATAATAGAAGTATCGTAATTTAGTAAGATAATGATTCGTCTAGATGTGAACTTAATTTTGCAACTTCAACATGTGCCAGATTCCGGCCGCCAATGCCGATCTATACGGTTATCCTGATACTCTCCGGGTATTACATACGAATATCCAGATACCAATTCTGGTATCTGTTGAAATCCCTAGTGTATATGTATTTATGTTTGTATGCATATATAATGTGATGTTTTGTATTCTAGTTTATGTACAACGCCATTACATATCCGTTTGAAGGAAAATATGCGTTTAACCAAATTTAACAGTTTAAGCTTCAGTTTAATGTTATGAAAAAACACATGGATGCATTTGTCTTATCAATTGATTAAACATTCTCGACAACATGTATGTGGTGGTATTTAAAAAAAATAAAACATTTGAATTTCACAGCATTAATTTACAAATTAAGCACAGTATGGTGCATATTGATATATAGTACTCGTAATTTAACACAAAAGTACAATTTGATTTTAAATACATCAGTCTCTAGTACCATCATTTCCAGAAATAAAGAAATTTATATATATATGAAACCATTTTAATACCTTTAATATTCCAAGTCGCTTGTTGCCACCCACCGAACACACTGCTACAAGAATTTTCCGTTTGACTGGCACTATATCCAGGATTGCAAGTAACTGATGCTTTTTCGATTCCAACAAAACATTTGAAATCATATCACCTCATGCGTAAGGTATTGCAGGCGGATCTCCACAAACTGAAAGAACATTAATTTCTTTATTATCAAACAAAAAGCACTATGCAAACTATTTTATGTCTGACCATAATACAACAGATATGCAACAGCTAGATCTTTTCTGTATACATAATGAACCTGTACTTCAAAATAAAAACTAAGGCAATCAAATATCCACTGTCAGCAAAGACATATTAGTAATTAAATTTGGGGAAAAGTAAATAAAAGCACAACAAACTTATTTGGGATTTTGGATCTTTAATTTATTTATTATATATACTTACTCAATTTATGAAATCAGGTACGTTTAACAATATATAGAAAAGGCATTCATGGAGTGTTCAGGCTGCAATGAAAAAATTTACTTGCAAAGAGCTGGGCTTACAACAACAGCTTGCAGGGAAAATGACATTACATTTATAAGCGTGTGGTAGGAAGCCATTCTAAAAAAAAAAATCAAAATATTTCATTAAAATTAAAAAGCATCTGCACTTCCACATCCATTACTTATAGAACAAATACAGTCGTTGTTTATATTCTCTTTATGTCATTATGATGTAAATGGTGTGTTCCAAACTTTCAGATTTGTCACTCTAATATTGATCAACTTAACGACTTTTAGCGAGTTGCTTATTGACACAATGGAAGTAAACTTTCATAATTTGGAACTGATGCATGTGCTTAAAAGTTATATTTATTTCCCAAGAACGAATATAAAATGTATTTGAGAATTCCGGTAATGCTGTAACATTGCTTTTGAAAATTAGTAAACGTACATGTTAGTTTGTAATGAGTTAAAATGATAAAAAAATGTTTGTCATACAATACTACTGAATATGATGAAGATTAGATATCACTTTATTGTAATACCGTACATCAAATATTGTACTCGAACTTCAAACCCAGTTCCTGGCTTTATAAAAAGACACAAATCTTTAGCAATTACGTGCTAACTCGATATTTTGTAATAAAAATAATAGGAAACAATCAGGACAAGGCAAACAAAACTCACGAAAAAACATACTACATAAAAATAAAACACACATTAAATTACAAAGGAACAATCTTAAATACTGTAATAATAAAACGGGACAAAATTTAAAAAAAAGTAAATATATATTTAGATAAACAGATTACCAAATACTAATATAATATGATATTATCGGGTGAGTTACTAATATTTAAATACATTAGATTTAATTTCTTACCACACACACAAACATACAATATCTTTATTTCTGTCACGTTACATATAAATAACAGACATATAATATGAAACAACATAGCTATCGGTCGTGAGAATGTGATATATCATCAAACCGAAATTATGTTAAAATAGTGAACACCCATTTACAACAGTACATCAGAAACACATATATGAATGTACAAGAGAGCTTTAGTTGAGGCGTAAGTCAAACAACTGTGGTTTTACAAAGTTTCATACATCTTTCCGGGGACAGTGTCAGACAACATCAAGGACAATATTCGTTGTTTTGAAAAGCTTGACTCTTCTTCTTTTAAATAATAATTTATAGCCTTATGGTAAATGTTTTCGTGTGGGAAAGAGAGGCAATAAAGCAACAACAAAACACAGCATTCAATCATTTCAAAGCTACTAGTATATATCCAGTAATTTGTTAGAGACGGGATGTAATGAACTATATTCGATGTCTTGAAAAGCTTGACACTAAATTTTTATAAAATATATTGTAGGCAAGAAAGGATTAAAACCACAACAAAATACATCATTCAATCAATAAAATATCATTTCAAAAATATTAGTGTACAACCAGTATATATATATATGTTGTGAGAGACAAGATGTGTATTATAACTTAAATAAATACATTATTAAGTGATTATGCTAATTAAAAATTTAACAAAGGCATAAATAATAGCCTTCAAATCGACGTATGGACTATTGTTCATGTATTGGTGAAAAAGTACAATATTTTATAGTCAATATTACATCAGTATTCCATATTAAAAGATTTAGGGGAAACTGTAATTGTACTCACTACAGTACGTGTTTATTATATAGTCTATAGAAGAAAAAGTGGGGCAATTAATACATAGAAAAATAAAATACTTTGTGCAAGATGACGAAAGATGTATTATCAACTGTGAGTATGGCGGAACGTGTGCAGAGATGCAGGGAAAAGGAAGTATATGCGACGGAGTTATTCGTTGTCCCGTTGAAGAAGAGCAAGAGGGAAATCAGTGATGTGTTGCCTTGTGCTATTTATAGTAGCCCCAATTGATCTGACCTACATGCCGAAATCGAAAGCGCGTGTAGACCAGAATTGGGTGTTGTTTTCTTTTAGGTTGATGAATGGAATACCGGCAACAACACGTGTGCGATCAAATATGGATTATATTTGGATTTTTCTGTTGATAAACAGGTAATTATACGGGTATGTTTATTTGTTATTAATGAGAAATGTGTTAGTCTAGTGAGGACTATTGTTAACGTTGGTTGGTAAATGCATCCATGAATTTACGAATGAACAAAGTTGTACGTGTAGTGATGTTTATTTTATCCAGTTGCATTAGTTCAATGTATTTAAGAACATTTGGTCCGTAAAAAAAGTATCGAGGGATGAATTTACGCCTTAGTTCTGTAAAATTTTCACAAACAAGGATGTAGTAGAAATAGTCCCTCAATTCTCTTAATCCTAGTTGGAGGCAAAATGGGCTAAACCTTAGATTATGGGGGATATTGGACCACCTTAGGACTTCTATAGGTAATTTGTGGTTGCAAGTTCGAAATTGTATTAAATTATTGGCGAGGCTGCTTGGAAGAGATGGTATGTATTTTTCGATTTTCATATTTTTCTTAAATATAAGATAGTGTTTACCTTCGTTTGATGTGTTAAGTTTTGCCTGCCATTCTTGGAGATACTGGTCCATTAAAGTTTGTTTTATAACTACATATATATTATTTAGGTTTATGTGATTTTGAGACTCGAAACTATATGTATTTCCTGTTTCGTTAAATATTTGTTTAATGTAGTCTAGCCATTTAAAATTTTGTGGGTTATTTAGCATATGTTTGTAGAGAATATTTGTATATTTTGAATTGTCACCACTAATAATTTTTGACCAATATTTGATCATATTAGTTTTAATAAGTATTATCAACGGACATCTACCTAGTTCAGCGTACATAAATGATTTGGGTGTTGATTTCCGTGAATTTGTGATTTTCTTCAGACTAGAGACGTGTACTTGTTCGAGATTGTTTGTATTTTTGTAGGCTATTACCTCTGAAGAATATGTCAGGATTGGAAAATTGTACTGTCAAAGAGGGATGGTTGCAGATCTAATGGGAGGTCGAGGTTGTAAGTTCTTTTGTTAAGTAAGTGTAATGCAGTGTTAGCTTGTTGTGCAATATGGGTTCTGCTTTAAAAACATATTAAAAAATTATGCAATTGGCTTCGCTGTATTGAGTAAGTCTCTTAAGATAGAAGTGAACAATTTGCTTAGACATGATACAATTGTTATATATAACAATATATATATTTATATATCACGTAATAATAATAACAAACGAAAAATTACACCACAAACAAAAAATCTAGATTAACACTAGTTAACACCATTGTAATTATCCTATTCGCAACAGTTTGCAATTACAGAGTGTCATCGCATGACAGACAAACTCACATCTAATACTACTGGGGGAAGTTAAATCAGTTTATAGATGCCCCTTGGTTTACACGGAGCGTGCATCGGTAACAAAAGTACAATATACGTTACATGACCGATTGACGACATCAACAATATCATGTTCTTAAGCGATGCACCATTTAATGGCCTTTTATCTGTTTCTTCTTTGGAAACTGTTGCAGCGATGCAGTAATGTAAAACAATCAATATTTGACACAAAATGCGCAGCTTTTTGTAAGTTTACATTCAGTTTTAGTCGTGAGAAGATGATCATATTAAATGTCAAAAACTTCTCTCCGTGTACTGTTGTTGAACTAAGCAAAATGATTACTAAAGAAAATATTACAAACATATTGAAACAATAGGAAAAGTGTTTGTTTACTGTTCAGCTATTTAGTGTCAGTTGAAAATAATATATATGCTGTACATAACTATTTGACACTTATATAGGCACCATAGGCGAGAATGAACGTTGAACTACACAAACAATTGTTTCGACGCGTGCATGATTTAAAAGAATCAAATGTGTAGAATAAAACAAACGTTATTGCATCACATATTTAAAGACATTTCTGCTGACATGTTATTCTTATTTCACTATTAGGTAGCAGCAAATCGGTTTGGTCGAAGTACAATAAAACTTGCATATTAACGTTTGTTTAATACAGAAAAACTAAAGCTTTGGGAAAAAACAATTAGATATAAACATAATTATGTGAAACTCCATCTTCATTAGCATGAGAGATATTTTATTAGCACCTCCTTTATATAAGGCAAGTGATTAATTGCTAATAGAACAATAGCACGTAATAAGTATACATGTATTCATACAATATAAGCCATGACATAGCAAACATAAAAATACAACTACATTAAGTATAGAAATGTGTGGTAATGGTGTCGCTTAATGAATATGTGACTGACAATGACAATTGGCCAGTCTGCGAATAGGGGTATATCGACGATAGGTATACAACATAATTTGCAAAACAAAATTTACACCTTTACAAAAGAAGAACAGAAAAGATAATATCAAACCATTGTTAAATACGATGGTCGTGTTTATAATCAATATCATTTGAAAAACATATCGTCATTAATAAATGTATAGCGTAAAGAATTCCTCATGGAAGTGCGTGATGTTATAGGCGTGAGTTCGAATCCTACTGGATACATGTATCCCAAACTTTCTGTAGTTGTATATACCTCTTGCTTAATGACTTGATCAATATGGCGTTCCTACTCACACAATATTTCGTTTCAATATGTGTCTATATTTATGCAATATACCGGCAATATACCCTTTTTAACATATGTAACATCAGCTTGGTAATTGTTCAGATATAAAAACACCAACTGTTTCAAAACCGATGCGATTTATTTATTTAAACTTCGATTTTTGAGGAATGAGAGCCGATTTGTTGGACTATTAAGTATAGTGTTAAACTATGTTCTATTGTCACTAATTACATGGAATATACAGCTTGCTTGCGTCAAGGTCAAAATATGTCACCACGTTACTTCTTTTTGCCTGTTTCGAAGGTTTAGTTTTCTAAACATATATTGTTTGTCGTTTCCAATTCAATGATATTGTTCTCATTATTTTACTTTTTTAGATGATATAACGATTTTTGGTAAAATCCCTGGAACTGAAAGTAAATGTTTCTTAGGCAAAACATTTATAATCCTTAACGCGTGTGACAAAAATATTGATTTCTCTTAATTGTTTTAACCATTGTATCGATATGTTTGCAATACAATCGGCCTTGGAACTTCATATGTAAATACATGACCCTTGGTTTTACTCATTACGATAAACGAGAACAAAATGTCACGCCAATGAAAAGTTGATATCATTAATCTTTGTAGCAATTTGGTAAAAAACATTAGGTGGCAATTAAAGAATAATTTATAGTGCATGCATGTTTTAAATGCCGTTTGTAAGATTTTTGGTATCAAATATGTTCTACTCAAGTATACATTAACGCAAAAACAAATTGAATAAGACTAAAAAACAATTCATAATAACTTAGTATAAACTAAGAAACTAAATAAACACGTTATTACCGTTAAATCGTTAATTAGTTTGTTGTAGACTAAAACAGCCACTGCATTAGATTTTATTTTGATTCAAACACCGTCTAGTTCACAAATGCCTGTCAACTGAGTAACCACAGTATACGCCCCCCCCCCCCTGCAGGGAGTCGCCATGTACAGAGACCATTAAATCATAATCATATACATTTTATGGAAAGTTCCACTGCAGAATTGAACTATTTCAGGGTCAAATAGATGAAAACATTTGTTATAAACACATTTATAATAAAAGGGTTTTCTTATATTTGCATCACACCTATTCGATATACATGTATATATAAATAGCGTATATATTCGCATTAGTGTATGCCGTTGTAATTTAGAATACAAACTAAATTATCAGTCAAACACAATAATGAAAGGATAATATGGTCAATTATCAAATACTTATTTAAGGGGAATATTTGGTTTGTAAGAAAAAATACACATGTTAAAACAAAAAATGCAAACAATAGATTGTACGTTGTAGAAATGCATCAAAATATATTGATTTATAATTAAGTATGTACAATTCTAGCAAGACTTGGTATACATTATTTTAACAAATGAATAATATAACAACCAGGGTCGTGTGTAAATAACGGATAGATAATGGCG
This sequence comes from Congeria kusceri, assembly GCA_027627225.1. Lineage (NCBI taxonomy): Eukaryota > Metazoa > Mollusca > Bivalvia > Myida > Dreissenidae > Congeria > Congeria kusceri. Next base: position 38,200,876 of record CM051024.1, read on the forward strand.
TCCCAGTTTTAACAAACACACATATTGATATCCGTTACGATATCATTATCTTATGAACTACTCTTATACAATTAAATAGGATATGATTTTGGTATACCTGTGACATGCATACGGGGTTTATTTTGGTATCGGTGTTTTTAATGTTCAAAAAAGAAACGTACATGGAGCAGAAATATTGACTGATAAGCTATCGGAAATACCATACATGCAGTGACTCTGGTAAGTATTTACTCCATTGAAACAAAGCACTTAGATCATAAAGCGCTCTGGATGAAAAGGAACTTGCATGTTTACACCATGTACAGTAAACATATGCACTATGCAAACAGGTTTAGGGGGAACTGTAAGCCACTAAAATATTTCTGAAAAAGTCTCCAACATCCGAGAGACTCCGGTGAAAATGGACGTTTGGGTATTTCCGAAAACATTCTTTATGCATGATGATAGGCATTTTACCCCACAGTGAGAAATCCCAGTTATAATGATAAGATTAAGAGTCATACAAGTGTGTTGATTATCTGTGCTTATGCAAGCTCATCACACAGGGCATTTATATGGATATGTACCATTCCACCTGAGTAGCGGTAGAATGTCTCTTGTAAATAACTACATTACTCCTAAAGTTGCAAGCGTGTAACAATGCTAGACACCACATGTTGCCATGCTTCCCGTCGTAGATAACGCAATAAAGATGGATTGAACAAAAGGACACGCGATGTGGAGGTTGATGATTGTCTTCAGTGTCAGATTTAACCCGATATATTTAATAGTTATCTATATTAGCTTTTGGACGTGTAAAACGCGGCGCATACACCATAAACTTGGTCACGTCATATCGTGTGACATGTGTTCACTTTTGAGGTATAGGATAACAACAATAGTTACAGAAACAGTACAGATATTATTATTAAAACAAAACCTTTACAAAGTAGAAAGTCTAGAGTCTTACGACAGTATCAAGTGGGATAGATTAGTTGCTTGTTATATATTTAGGTTATTTATACATGATGTATCGTCAATAAATCCTCGTTGTTCTGCAATTGTATGTTTTGATAATATAGTTATAAATACAGGTATTAATGTATTGCCAAAAAGTATCAAACTAGAGATAAGACTGATGATTAAGGTAATGTAATTTAGAGGCATCTAACTGTGTTGAACATCGGGTAATATTGCTGTCTTATCGTAAAGACCGTTGAAATAAGTACCAACCATCTCACTGCAATACTGTCATCTGTTTGCTTACACGGACATATTTAATGTCATGAAGTATAAGAAACGCATTGTTATATTTAAGTCCATGGTATATTCATTCGTAGTGAAATATGTAAGCGACCGGTACGAAAGTTGTCCTAAAATAGCGTATTAAATTTATATAATTAAATAAAACATGTATATATAATTTTAAAACTTTGTATTTATATAAATCGATATAATGTTCTTATCAATTATTACATTTCATAGACTTTAATCCATATATCTGTAAAATACTTATATTTTCCCGATCATGTCAGGCTCAACGGTCAACGCAAATTGTCAACAGTTTCTTTTAGTTTGACTCTCGTATATTATGAATCGAGATACATATAGTTATAATGTGTGGTTAGTTTACATTTTACATTGTTACGACGCGCCATTAATATAAATTTAATGACAAAATTTGTAACGCGTGCTAAATCGAATCTGAACAAAATGGCGACGTCAAAAGTGATAAAATATTATGTAGAGCACGGAATAAACCCTGGACAAACAATTAAAAATATGGAAGTGTCATAAATTCACAAGAAGATCAGCATAAACTGAGTATAAATATACAATTGGCAATAACGTTTTTCAAGTGGATGGGAGGAAAGTGGTTTAAAGAAAAGCAGATCTTCCGAGCTGAACATTAATGTTAACCAGAAGAAAGCAGATGCCATCAGGTCGGATTGCCGGCTAACTGTACTGGAAATTGCTGACATGATTGGAATCAGTAAAGTGCAGCGAGTTTTATCTGACGAAATGTAAATGTCGCGTGTTTATGACAGGTGGGTACAGCGATTGCTTAATGACGAGGGAATGGAGCCACGAATGATTCACACAGTGTGAGAAAAAATTCTCCTGACCAGAGTCATCACAGTCGATGAAACCTGGGTACATTACGTTGAGCCAGAGGGCAAGATAAATCGTCGGTGTGGAAAACCGTAGACTCTCCTCCTCCTGAAAAGGGGAAAGCTGCGAAGTTTGTCGAAAAATTTATGGTGATGGTGTACATAGACAACAAATGCGTTCTACTCACACATGCAGTTAAGGCCCGTCAAACAGTCAATGTTGCCTATAATTCAAAGGTAAACTTGCATTTCTTAGTTATGTAAAATACTCAGATTCTACTCGTATAATCTCATTACTTGTTTCTTTTACGTCGGATCAGTAAAGTTTTATTATGTTATCAATGAATGTTTCATATAAAACATAGATTAAAGAGATAATGTTGTTTTGTTTTGCTTTAAATTGTACAAGTTGTAAAAAGATATTTGCTGAGAGCCATCCGAAAGAAGGGCCCCGCGATAATGATGACTTGGAAAATGTTATATATTATCACGATAATGCAGCGTCATTCACTGCTGCGTCTACTGGTCTAGAGCTTTCATTACTTGGTTTCCATCGAATCGCTCATCCTCCGTATTCACCAAATCTGGCCCCTCTAGACCTTGCATACTACCCCGCATTGAAAGGATTTGATGTGGACAAAAATACAAGAATATTCAGAAATTTAACAGGACACTTAATTATTCTCAATGAATCTTGGTTTGAAGAAGTTTCCAAACAATGGGTCCGTCGTCACGAGAAATGCATCAGTGATCAAGGACAGTATTTTTGTATATACTAACGAACTTGTTACAAATGAAGCAAAAAATATATAATAATCCGTTTTCAAATTTTATATGCACTCTGTCAAGAATAAATGAGGATTTATCCGCTATTTTGGGATAACCCTCGCATAAGAAGTAAGACCATAATTTTGCCTCAAAATGAATTTGGAAACGTATTACATAGACACAATATAGGACACTGTCTACCATTGCACCATATTCTTGCATATGACTCGTCAATAACGACGACACCTATAAAGCGCTTTGTGCTGCATGTGTGAATAAATAATTTATATGTTGGTTCATTTTGTATTTGATTTGATATGCCAGAAAGTTGAGTATGGCTTTTTCAAAGTTTAAATGCGACACTGTTTTTATCTCTAGAAACTTTATCAGTTAATCTAAACACATATTTTGGATTATCAACGCACAGGAACAAAATCCTAGTGGCACTGCATGGTTAAGCGTGTGCAATTCTCAGCTTATTCATTAGTTTGCAGTTAATACATAACAACCTATATTTGAATTCCTTTTTTGTCAGTAGAAGCCAACTCTTGTTAGACTAATCTAGAACAACTATTATATAAATAGAAGTTCTTGTAAAGACTAGCATACATTGCCTTTCGCAGAAAACCTCTTCCCATGTGTTATCCTGGCACAGTATTTGTTCAGTATTGGGTACATATCCCGTATAACATGTAACATTTGCTAATGTCCTGTTATTTGGAAATATTACTTCCACGATCTCGACGTATCCATTCCGTATATATGGCGGAGAAGCACAATATACAAACAATACCATTATAAGAAATTTGTCACGTTCAATATGCACAATATGTGAAATGCGAATATGCTTGAGCACTCATATTCATGTTAACTATCTCTTTACTAACAAAACCGATACAAACACCATGTTAACACACACAAATAAATCAGCCCATGACCACGCGAATGTGTTTTATATTGATGTATGATATCTTAATATATATGTTTGTGTCACATTGTACACAAATGGATAGTTTTATAGAGCTTCCTAGTGCGTGTTTAAGTAAATATTCCAGAACAATTTTAAACACATCATCGTCCGTTGTTGTAAAATAACGTGTAATGGATGAATTCATTATTTTCTAATAGAAAAATACTCATGTAATCATAATTAAAAATCGATAGAACTACTGAAATTACACGTGTTGGTAACAGTCTAACATACTTCTCCATAAGCAGGAAACCTCTTCCCATGTATTATACTGACACACTATTTGCTCCGCAGTGGGTGCATATCCATAATCACATGTGACATTTGCTAATGTCATGTTATTTGTATAAATAACGTCCACAATCTCGACGTACGCGTTCGGTATGAAAGGCTGATAAGTACAATCTACAAAAATATCACAAATGTAAGGAACTCCATACGTGCAACATACTCCATGGATCAAAGGCGAATTTACTTAAGAACTAATAAGTCCACTGCAAGCATAGTCTAAATATATATAATGGTGTTAAAAATATTAATGAAATAATACTGTTCTGTCATAGTTTGCTGTCCAGAACTCAAAGTCAAGTAAACATATTTAATTCACGAGTTGAAATCACAAGTATTGTGATAACACCAAGTTATATTCATTAATACAAATGCCATTTTATTGTACACCTTGTAAATACATAATATCTTTCAGTCATGGTATTTTGTCAAATAACACATGATCAACTAATGCAAGGAGTAAAGATATGTCAGAGTTATACCTCGTGTGGAAATTACGAGTATTTTGACAACACCCATATATATTCCTTAATATGGATATAGGATACCAAAACAGCATAGACACAATGCTCTTTCTAACACGGTTTTAAAATATGAAAGAGTAAAGGTATGTTTTTTTAATTTATCTTCACTTCTTCCAAGTGTAACCGCAACACACCTTTGGTATTTGCGTTTCAGTGACGTTATCTAATGTAATGTCAAAGCCTTTTTATAAACAAATGACGTAAAACCCATTACCAACAAACCGATATTGACCAAACTAACACGTTTCATGTTGATGTATGATATCTTAATATACATGCAGGTGCTTTAGCCAAACATTTACAAAAAATAATACTTTCTTAGAAATTTCCTTGTACGTTTTTAAGTACGTGCAATTTGCTAGAAATATTCCAGAACAATTTTCAAAGCATATTTCTCCAGTGGTTGCATTTAAACTAATGATAGAAAATAGAAAACATAACTACTATAAATACACTATTCAAGTCTTACTTACGTTCTGATACGCAGAAAACCTCTTCATAAAGGCACACTGTTTGCTTTGATGTTGAAGAATATATTATAGTACATGTAGTATATGATAATGTTTTGTTGTTTGTATTATTCATATACAAAATATGTACGTCACCATTCTGCAAGTATGGGGGATTAGGGCAATCTACAAAAAGATAATTATCACAAAATGCATATCCATTGAGTTACGTGCCATATACACAACAGGTCAAACGTTGATTGAGAACTCAGATTTCCATTGCAAACATAGTTTACGCACTCATCTATATTTCTTACATTGGATATTTGACAACAAATCACGATAGAAATAAAATTGTATTTCTATTTGTAACACTGTTTTAAAATCTGTATCGTCAAGAACATAAAGTTATGTACTAGATATTTCAATTTAATGATGACAATTCATTATGACGACGACCCTGTCATACTAACTTACTTTCCGATATGCAGAAAACGTTTTCCCATGCGGTATTAACCTGGCACATTATTTTCTCAGCAGTTGGTACATATCCAGTATTACATGTGACTGTTGCTAATTTTGTCTGATTTGTATCCAGCACATCCATTATCGTAACGTACCCATTCTCGATATAAGGAGGATTTTTACAATCTACAAACAGAGATACTGTAAATAAAAACTACAGAGTCCCGTGCATCAAACATAATTGTTCAAATGCGAATATACTTAAAATCCTATATTTACCTAAACGTTGCCCTTATGAATAATTCTAATAAATAAAAAAATGTAAACAGACAAATATAAACCGGCATATGATCCAATAAATGCGATACAATATATCTAAATATTTGTGTCTGGTCTACACCATACAGAACAGATAGTTATAATAGAAATTCCTAATGCATTTTAAAGCATGTGCAATTCCCATTAAATATTGCAGAACAATTAAAAAATCAACTCCCGTTGTTTCAGACATATATTAAATTTAGTGTTTTTGTTTTTTCTTATGAAAAAACACACACTCTTTTTAGAATATCTACAATCGAAATAACCACTATAATTACACGTGTTGATTACATACATTGCCATACGCAGAGCACATCTTCCCATGTGTTATCATGATACACTATTTGTTCCGCGGTGGGTGCATATCCTGTATAACATGTGACTTTGCTAATGTCCTGTTATTTGTATCAAATACATCCACAATGTTGGCGTTCCCATTCCATATAAATGGGGGATTAGCACAATCTGCAAAAATATATCAAACTGTAAGGAACTGTTCACCGAGTTACGTGCAATATACACAATGGGTCAAAGCCAAATTTACTTTTCTCAAATCAATAAATCATAGCAAAAATATTTCTATTATGACACGAATTTACAATGTGGTAATTTTAAACATAACAATCGAGGATTGAAACCAAAAAGGTACCAACTGCTATTGATTTCAATTTAATTTAAACGTACGTCAAGTTCATATATAAAAGTCAATGTTATCCTGAAAGTTCGTAGACTGGTGTTGTAAAATGTAACATTTTCTATTTGTGTACTGGTTTAAACATATACTACTAATAATATTCTGCATTTTGTTTATCTTTTGTCGCTAAATTTCCTTTATTTTGATAGACTTAGCAACACAACTACTGAAGTACGGAGCACTTCAAATCGTTCTGAAAACTTTCAGTTGTAAATCATTTTTAAACATTTCTTTATTTGTTATTCCCACGCGAATCTGCATAATTTTAATGCAGCATCATCATTAATGTATATTTAAGTGTGTGCGTAAATTGAACGTTTTATGACGTCAAATAAACGACCGCTTGAGAATATCGATAAAAGGAGCGTGTTTCACGAGTGTATGAAAATTACGTTTGACGTTCGTAAGGAGCAGAGCAGCGTTATCAGATTTGGGTAAATCGCGGAATGAATGCTACGAACACAGTCATGGAATATGCGATCTAAGAATGTTTGTCTGCAGGACATTCCCGGGACGGTGTTTAAATGATATTGTCGAATTACGGTTAAACATGGTGCTGGTATGCAATTAAAATTATCCATATTTTCTTTTTAAACTCAGTCTGAAGTCTGCTACCAAATCAACTCACGATTAACGTTACACATTATTAGAAAATAAACTTTCTGATGTTAAATATGTTGTATAACAGTAATTAAAATGTTATTATAATTATTTCTGTAACATTCACATGAAGAAGGAATATAGAATGCGATTTGTTTTTCAAACTTATCAGTTCCGTTTCTATCACTTCATATACCGAGATCGTCTTGATTCCTTCCGAAAGTTATCATACATGAATGGAGGAAATACTGTTACATCGATACACATCACCAGCACACTGCTGCAAAGATCGATTCGGTGATAGCTAACGACTTGCTCGTTTTTCGTCGGATTTAGCATGTTCCGTTTATTCCACTGTGCCCCATATATTAAGTTTGCAGTGTGTCTGAGTTTACATTATGACCTGTTGAGGTAGCGCAATCAAAATCAGGCTGAACTGATTAATACATATATATATAACATTAAGAAATATGGAAGGAATTGGTAAAGAAAAATATGTACGCACTGGTCTGTTTGTCATATAAAGTTGTTAGTTTGTCTAAGAAAGTACGTTCCATTGTCTGGATAATATTTTGACAAATAGTGACGTTATGTGCACAGGACGTCGTAATTAGCGTCAAACTGCTCCGTACTAAGTATGATGCACTATTTTAGTTATATTATATGTATGTTTACCATTAATATATTTAAATGTCCTTCACAAACATAACAAATACACATGTAATTATTTAATTATACATTTCCCATAATTTTTCTAAATGCAAAACAAATAATATTTGAGTAGTCTACGAACTTTCCGGACAACACTCGTAATATATAATATCCCCTTATATATTACCGGTAAAAAAACGCACATGTGAATATGAGTGCTCAAGCTTATTCGCATCACAAACAGACCGACATTTACCAAACTAACACGTTTCATGTTGATGTATGATATCTTAATATACATGTAGGTGCTTTAGCCAAACTTTAAAATAAATAATTCTTTCTTAGAAATTTCCTTGTACGTTTTTAAGTGCGTGCAATTTGCTATAAATATTCCAGAGCAAGTTTTCAAGCCTATTTCTCCAGTGTTTGCATTTAAACTAATGAAAATAGAAAACATAACTACTATAAATACACGATTCAATTACAGTCTTACTTACGTTCTGATACGCAGAAAACCTCTTCATAAAGGCACACTGTCACATTTGTGGTTAAATATACATTATTACATGTAGCATATGATAATGTTTTGTTGTTTGTATTATTAACACACACAATCTTTACGTCACCATTCTGCGAAGATGGGGGATTAGAGCAATCTACAAAAAGATAATCATCACAAAATGCATATCCATTGAGTTACGTGCCATATACACAACAGGTCAAACGTCGATTGAGAACTCAGATTTCCATTGCAATCATAGTTTACGCACTCATCTATATTTCTTACATTGGATATTTGACAACAAAACACGAAATAAAAAATGTATTTCTATTTGTAACACTGTTTTAAAATCTGTATCGTCAAGAACATAAAATCATCTACTAGATATTTCATTGATTTCCCCTTGCGCTACATACATTTGCCATATGTGTTTCAATGACGTTAATGAATCATGACGAATAATTTTCACGTTAACTGTCATACTAACTTACGTTCCGATATGCAGAAAACCTTGTCCCATGGGGTATTATCCTGGCACACTATTTGCTGAGCAGTTGGTCTATATCCTGTATAGCACGTAACAGTTGCTAATGTCCTGTTATGTGTATTAAGTACTTCCACAATTTCGACGTTCCCATTCCATATATATGGGGGATAAGCACAATCTACAAAATGATAACAAATACAAGGAACTGCATATAGACTGATTATAGATAACTTATATTTACATCAACGTTTTCTTTATTAAAAATACCGATTAAAACTTAATGCTAACACACGAAAAAGTATCATATAACCATACAAACGAATACGTTACATGTTTATTTATAATCTTATTGAATGTGTTTCGCACTCATTTCCAAAAGATAGGCTAAGTTAGAGTGCATATTTAAGTACGCGCAATCTGGATTTAATATTCCAAAAAGAATTGCAAAACATTATTCTCCCGTTGTTGCTGAATAAAGTATTTTTGATTTCCTTCTTAGCTTATACAATATAAAACTATTTGTGTTAGAATAATCTGGAATATATAGAACCACTAAAGTGACCAGTGCTGGTTACATACGACCTTACATTCCGAAACGCAGAAAACCATTTCCCATGAGTTATTAATCTGACACACTGTTTGCTCCGCAGTTGATGTATATCCATTGTCACATGTAACAGTTGCTAATGTCCTGTTATTTGAATAAGGTACATCCACAATCTCGACAATCCCATTCCGAATAAATGGGGGGTTATCACAATCTACAAAAACACGATATATAGTAAACGGCATATCCAGTGAGTTACGTGCAATATTCACAATGCGTAAGAATAACTCGGAAAATATGTCTGCATGTATTCATTTGCTTGTATTCATTTACAACAAAAGAAGATTCCAATAATATCTAACATGAAAGTACGTGAATGTGTTATTTCGAACACTGTTCAATAAATTTTAACTTAAATTGACAGCATATTAACTGTAATAACTACAAATTAACATTTCAATATTCATAAGCATGTTATGAGGAATAAAACAGAATATTGAATTTTAAGTTGTTCTGTTTTGGTACTCTAGTCAATGGAAGTAAGAAACATATGAAGCATATTGATTCACATAAACTCAAATTATGTACAAGTAACATAAACATTCACATTATGTGAAATTCATGGAACGATGAAGCATAAAAGTGCAGTATTAGGTTTAACAATAATATATACCAACTTATCATCAAAAACATACTTGCCTGCGCTTACTTTGTACAGTCGCAGTGACATCGAAACTATCAGGACAATTATGACTCGCGCCGCCATTCTGAAAGCACAGTGTAAGGTTTGAAGTGTTAGACTAATATTACACAATATAAGCTATATTGTTTTTTTGTATTTCAAAGCCAGAGGCTTTTGAGTTGCCTTTGAGTCCGTTTACTGGACAGAAATAATACGTGGTGTCCTGCAGAAAGATTACTTGACGCAGTCAGAATATAACGAACAAATGGTATCTGATCGCGAGACAGAGTATCATTTACACCACTGTATATAAAAACACATCAATGTCTTGACGATTGTTACGTTACCTTCTTCGCATGTTATTCTTGACCAAAATGCAAGCAGTTACGTTAAAAGAATATATAAAGAGACGGGAGATTGCTCTTCCTGTTATCAGTTGACCAGACTAATCTCACAAATAATTGTAATATTGTTTTGTAATTTGAATAGTAAGATTAGTAGACGAAATGTTAATAAAATCCATCGACATCTCTTCTATTAAGACAGTATCAAGTTATTTTCCTGGCTACATCAAGTAATTGTCTAATTGATATCTATACACAAACACTTCGTCTGCATTATATACTCGCAATTTTCGGATAGTATATTGTATTCCACTACTGACGCCTGTTGTGCGCAGATGTAGTATTCTTTGATATAGTACAACACGCATCCCAACTTCATCTCAGTCAGAAGTCAATAGAGTGATGGAATACATTTAGAATAATAACTTATAAGTTGGTATTATATTAAAACGTTACTGCGCACATATGTAAGCTAAAAATATAACATTGTCACCGATGTAAAATCTGTACAACCCCAATACAACTGTGTAGTTATATAATTGGAAAGCACTCGCAGTGGGCAGACCTCTGTCAAAGCAGCTACATACCCCGTATGTGTTGTGCACCTAAGGGCTTCTGCTGCATAGTGTGGCAATTAGCCTATCTCCCAGTTATACAAACTCCTTATAAACACTCCCTGGTCCAGACGGTGATCCGGCTGAACAACACTTTATATTCGGTTGCTCATTGGCACATTTTAAATTTGTATTTAAATCCGTTCATAATTGTTTGTGAAAACTTATTTACTAACGAACACACAGAAAAATCTCATCAAAAACACAAATGTCCTGGCGGAGATATAATAAAGAATCGTAAGTTATTGCTCTGTCTGCGTAAAATTACTTACTATACATTATACAATAGGTTAGTCCTGTAGTACCACTAGCACGCCAATAGCACACACATGCAACACGTTTTAATTGTCAATTGTTCGAAAGTCGGTAAATAAATGGTTTGTTATAAACGGAATGTAATTCCAGTGCAACGTCGGCTTTGAAGCAGGTTTCATTACAAGATATCGACAAATATGGAAGCGTATAATAAACATCAACCTCATAAATATTTGAAACAACCATACCTGTAGTACAACTCGATAAACATAGGCACAGGGCACAATATAAGGTTACCGTAACAGTAGTAATAGTTGGCGTTTTATGGTATTACTATTTTTTGTATCGCTATTCAAACAAAATTTGTTACTACGTGCCTTTGGCGACATCTGGGTCCATATTTATAAACATATGACAAATATTAAATATGAATATCCGTGGATAATAGATCAGCTTTGTGTCAAAACATTCAAACAATGCATTTCGTTCTCAGAAAATCCAAATATACAATTTAAGAATGTTAAGATTTATCTTACCTTTTGACTCTTGACAAATACGGGAACTGCTCCTACGCACAGAAATGTTAAAAATCTGAAACAGAATCAGTTTTAGCTGAGCACGAGCTTAATTCAGCTAAGCGAAATATCGATATTTCAAATTGAAAGAAACATTATTCTACGTTAAGTCAACATAATTAAACTGACGACTATTTCGACTTGTGTGTGTGTATGCTCAGACAAATGTAAATGATTAAGGCCTTCGTGATTATAAGTTACATTATCCCCTGCCTTTCTTAGATGTATGACAACTTCCTAAGTATAGCTAATTTATATTGAATGTTCATCGTTGTTAAATATTCTTTGAATCAATTTTCGCTTCACCTATCATTATTATATTCTGATTGTATGGCAAAATACTAAAATTTAATCTTTTTTGTCAAGGTCCTGAAAAAGGCCAAGTTCACATCCATACAAAGCTGTTTTCGTTTTGGGTTGTAAAAGATACAACAAGTCTGATAGTTTGCTTTAAGGCTTTTGTGCTAAACATATTTTTAAAAGCAATGCTCACGTATGATATTTTAGGATGTTGTTAAATTAAAGATATAATACAAACATCACATTAAGATACAGTTGTCTGCTTGCACAGATAGAAGCAGAAATTATCACACTTTAGTAGGAAAATGGACAAATGTATACATTGTGACAAAATAAAGCGATCAATATATGTTGCTGCTATCCATCGCTAGCCATCTTAAATTTTATGTGACAGGGTAAAATGTCAACCCTTCTTTGTGTATTACTATCAGTTACGAATAATATTAATATATATATATATAGAGATGTATATATATATAGGAAATTAATACGGAAACACCTGTAATGGTCAATATATGGATACAAAGCAATAGAATATATGTTTGTCAGTCCATCTGTTACATGGAATATTATGAAACAGGAAATGACTGTATTTTATGATAAACAGGAATTTATCAAAGTATATATCATTAACAAATAACATTTAAAATGTATCATATTAATATAAGGTTAAATATACAAAAATTAAAGAAGGTTTAATGTCGAGATGATTGAATTGAATTCTTAAATACAAGCACTTAACTATGTACAATTTGCCTAAAATGTTGACACTATGTGTTATCTAGCTATGTCTACCATTATTGTATTAATGCAAAGTATTATTGAAATGTGCTATTTTGTTGTAGGTCATGACATGACTTTTTTCTTCCTGTCTTATTAGTGTTAATTAAAACGTGTTCATGTTATATTAATCAATTATACAGCGTGCCAGTTCGTGCATAAAGAAACAGTAATTAATAAATACATTCATGTGACTCGTCTTTGCCATGAGAGGTTATGCCGAGGTGCCTGTGTTTCACAACAGGCCCAGGGTCGCCTCTGAAAAGGGGCGTCGCCGGTAGCGCTATCCCCATTTACCCAACAAGCATGTTTTCTTGAGACGATGGTCATAAGGAAGTGTGCGGGGGTGGGGGGGGGGTAATTAACAGTGCAATCGATTAAAAGCAACACACACGCGCAATGAACAATATTCAATACATTGAAAACTAAATGTATTGGCATTAGTAGGTCAAGTCGTATTGGTAAAATATAATATATCCTAGTTAAGCTATTTTGATTTATTAAATGTCCAACTGGCCCATTGCATAACTGAAAAATACATAGGTAATGGCCTTGGTATTTCGCAAACAAGATCATAAATAAACATGTTGACAACATTCGCGTTTACTGAACAAACATAAGTCTTTCAAAACAGAGAATCAAAATTGTAATTTGTTTTCAAAACTTAACGCACGTTATTGGAAGATTAAGCTTATTTTTGATTTCATTTTAAATCGTACGTGGACGAAATATAACGAGGAAAATAATGTGTTTGCCTTAGGGAGAGGTAAACTGAGACAGTGTGAATCGACCCCTACAATGTGACGTTGCTAGGGAAAATGTTATATAATATCATCAAAGCCATTCAACATGCAGATACAATCAATTCCCTATAAGGGTATAGTTGAGGTAGACCTTTCAGACAACATTTTTGACGACGCTACAGACAATCTTATACCTAAACGAGAACAACTATAACCCAAAGCAAATGTATGAATCGGGTATGCGCTGAATAAATATAGCAGATTGTGAATTAATAAAGTCAAACGAGATATTGAGGATATTTGTTGATGTCAGTGTAAGATCGTATTTTCTTTCATAAGTGGTCATATTAAAAATATCAGTTTTCTATGGCCAAAAATGACATAAAATACGATCTTACACTAAAATCAACAAATTTTATTTTTATTTCATGCTTTGGGACGATACATAAAAAAATGCGCGAGATAAAATAAAGCGTTACAAGGTTTTATATTCTGGCGTCATAAATATGAGTCACTATGGTTCCAAAATTGTCACTCACTGTTGTGGTGGGAAAATAGTGCCATATAGTATGCGTCGTTGTCACTTAATTATAAGTTTATTTAAGTTAATTATGTTTTTTCTGTTGTTTAAAATTGCCGATGTTTACACTGATCATTAGGTTATTTGTAAACTGTAAAAACAAACAGGTAAACAGTAGTTCCATATAACACAGTGTGTAATGATCAAATGTTATCATTTCACTTAACCCAGAGTGAAATGATCGGGTTATCATTCACTGGTATTTCCACACATTAACCGCATAGCGTGAAATAAATAATTAAAGACCACGTATAGATAAAAATCTTCAACAAAGAAAAAGAAGCAACATTAGACAATGAAGCGATGCAATGTTTGACCGTGTATCCAATGCACATACATTCAGGTATATCCTGTTTAAATATACCTTTCTGTTTTGTCATGTGGCAAATGTATTGCTTCGCGTGTCTGCGTGTTCTGTCTTAATTCATCACCTGGATACAAATAACGTGTGGCAGTGGATGTACTTTCGGGTGTTGAAAGGGGTTTCTTTTCGAGGAGGAGCTACAATGGTCGACTGGTGTAGCGGAATTCAAATCTCAATGGTTTTCATTTCAATTTGGGTCACAGATGTGTGAAATGAGATACGTTATCCATACGCGGGCTCGGTATGAGATCGTATTATATAGCTTCAGGAATTATGGTGACATCTGTAATTATTATAGTTTATTATGAAAGAGCAGTAATTCAGTAGTTTACATAGATAACAATCCGCGAACTGTTTATCTGTATATTTAATGCTCAAATCCTACTGGCTACATATTTCCCCAATAGAAAAACATGCCCCATAGTTGTGTCAACCAATCCGAAGAAAAGAATCGTTTTCATTATAGTAGATAGGAATTGACCGTTTCCACGAATAAGGTTTATAAGAACTGGTATTGCTCACATAAAACGCCTACAATGAGTCAGAACTTGCTTGTAGGCTGATGACTCATTTCCTTTAAAGATGTATATTCACACATCTCTAGTAGACCAACTCCTTACTTGCCACATAGAAATAGACTTAGCGGTTTCTCGGACTTCTGCCTTTTCTATGCCAATAAAATCAATTTTAATATAAAGTGGCAAGCTATGGATACTTGTGTGACATGACGTCATCGGTAAAGTGCTTTCCAATGCAGAAGCATACCAATAAACCACAAACTACAAACGGAATCTTAAATAGGTCCCACCACAACAAAAGCGCTGTTATTGTTGTATTTATAATAGTCTTATACTCATAACTATTGACCAATGAAATCTAAACCGGATATGTAGCAATTGATGGCATTGGCTGATTAGTTTCAATTAGGACTTACATGTAGGTTAACATTGATAACTTTAATAGTCACTAGAAACGGGAACGGATCTCTTTCCTGGCATGCGCAATCGCCCAAACAATTTTACGGGTCAAGTTGCTAAAAGCTGTAAATCGGAAAACCCAAAACGATGTAAACTTAATAAGTAAATACATATGTATTTATGTTTAGGCAAAAAATGTGAATACACTATCTGCCCTCTGCTTACCTCATCACCCTGTCTTTGGCGTCAATCGTCCCTTTAATTAACCCAACCCTCTGTCTTTTCAGAAATAAAAAACAATGTAAGTAAACTATCGTAAACATAGTACAATTTCCTTTTTTATTTGATTTCCATTTGTAAACAAAAATGCCTTTTAAACTATATACACAGCTGATGAATAAATGGTGAAACACGTGAGAAGAGAATTACTGCGCAGTATATGAAATACTGGGAGTTTTATACAACCACTATAACATCTACATAAATATAAGAAGCAAACGATTAGTAATAAGCATTGAATGAAATATATCTCACAAATCCGTACTGATAAGCCGTTATCCTTCAAAATCATATACAATAGAAATCTGATAATATAGTTGTGAATATAAAATCAAAATAATACTAGACATATAATATTGTTTTAGCAAAAACAACTCGCATTAATTATATTCAAACTATAAATAAAACTGAACCCACTTTGTTTACATTTGGAAATAATTAGTAAAAATTGTTTCTTATATATTTGTGTATTTTTGTTTTAATTTAACTTTATTTAAATAATCGGAGTGTATGCTTTAACTATATTTGAATATTAGTATCAATTCAAATAAAATTCAATTTCAATTAAAAGCAAATTCATTAAAACTGCAAAATTACCGAAGTATGTCTATTTTTTATTTATTATTTCATTTTCTCAATATTGGTTTATTCTAGAAATAATCAAATATTTGAAACTTTTGTGAACAAACACATAGACATTTTCATTTAAGAACGACATTAGTTAAGATTTTCCTTTGGGGGTTATATAAATACTAAATCAGATACAAGTATTAAGGATTTATTCCGACTCATGACTTTTAACCCAAAGAAAAAAGTCAATGTTAACGTTTAATAGCTTTTATGACTTATGTATTTTGTAATGTTTAAAACAGTACTTGCATGTTTTCACATGTCCAACTGCTAGCAAATTCAAATCAACAGCAAATAATAAAACCGTTAAAAGAGTATGATTAGCGCATGCTCACTTTGTGTAGTGTGATTGTACAGTAGCAAAATGTGATGCATTTAAACTATTGGTAGAAGATAATTAATCCATTCAAAATTTAAAGACATTGTGTTGTACATATTAAACCATACGCGTTACATTTAAAACAGTTCAATTTGAATTATGTATATGGTACACCACACCAGGTCGGTGTAGAAATCCAGACCAAACAATTATTTGATTGCAGAGTGGATTGTTTGAAGCTGTTTCGCTGAACTGTTCTTAATCGTTATAATGATGCCACGTAAATAATTAAATGAGTAATAAACATTCCTTACTAAACAAATTCACTACTCAACAAAAAATCTTTACATGAGTCGGCGATAACAAGATAAACAGGTAAGGGTGAATTTTTTTCTATTCGGGTCGCCTCGTGACCCAAGACTTTTATTTACTAATGTATTAGGAAGTCGCATAACGTACTATTTTATAATCATCCGCGAGTACAGTCCTATTTGATCCTACATTGAAAGTTGTTGTCTTAAGTTTTCCCAACATGTCATGTTCTAATTAAATTCATTATTGGAATGATTAGCAAATTAACAAATTGACAAATTAAACGATATTCAAAACGGCACTTCATACTTTCGCGTAGTCGACTGGCCTAAAGCTGTAAGGATCATAGTTTTAAGACTGTTCAGTTTTGGAATTGCGGTATCTTTAGCTTTTCTGCGAACAACTAAAAACTGATAACCATCATTTTTCACTAACGTATGGTATATTCGGAGAATGTGAGAAAATCAGGCCAAGAAGTTGGCTGATCAGGTTTCTAGCCAGACAGAATATTTTCATTTTCAATTGAAATTAGTTTTGACAGGCCTGATTTATTTAACGCATACATGGTATAAAAATTGCTGTATGTGATTTTGTCTTGTTTTCATCCCTGTAAACGTTTTAATTAATGACATTCGTTTTACAATGCGCCTCAATTCATCAGCTGACAGATGCACATTTGATAACATATTTAATTCAAAACGGCATGATTGGGAGACAAAAACTAACATAACTACACAATGGCGATAGATATTTATTTTAAAATCTGATTTTTAACAAGGCAATATATATTTTGAGGTCTCATTTTGATGACTATGAATCGCCAAGCAATGCCTTTATTTGAATCATATTTATAATGCTGATTCAATGAAATGAAGTTATACGAAATTTTTTATTAATGCTGGACATTTTGGGAGGAAAGAGAACATTAATATGTATAACATACTGTGTTTATGGTTTTTACAAGTGAACTAGACTTTACTTTTTATGTGACTGTATACAGTTTAATTTGATTTACTCGTTCTTATATATAATTTTAATACTATTGCATATTCAACATATTAAAAAAAACATTCTGCAAAACATATCGTAGCGGGTCTTATGTGCCAATATGGAAAGTTATTTGGACGAATCGATAAGCTTCATCTGACGTTATGCTATTAAATTTTATTTACAAATTGAATAGTTTTTTTCTGTCGGGAAAATTACGCCTAATTTGCATAAACGCCGATGTGTACCCTCAGGCGTATGAATCTCCGTTTCAGTGTCGGTTTCATTTTCGACGAATTGTGTTTTTCATATCTCTGCAGACATTTCCAATAGCTGCAGATCCTTTTGAACTGGAATTTCTCGTCGCAACACCAGCAACCGATGAATCCGTTATTTTGTTTGTTATTTTGTTTACGAACGATAGAGTATACAGCGTAAACGTTCGTGATCAACATTGGCGTCATTTCATAAATAGCAAATGAAACAGTAAACATCGTAATGTTTGCAAAACAATGACCTTATTTCGACAATATTGAATGAAAAAGTAGTAGGGTCATGAGTAATCAAAAATTAATTTGCATTCGCAACCGGTTCATCGGGGTATGAATGACAAGTCACATGGGGGCGGACTATCCAATCAGAATGTGGCGTTTACGTGAAAATGCAAAAAGTTGTAATAATTAAAATATGAGCGCACAGTGCGTTAACATTTACATCAACTACTAATAAATGTTATAAAAGTCATTGATAATATTAAAAAGTGTAGACAAATTTACGTTTTGACAAAATCTCAAAAATATATTTCGAAACTTCTCTGTAAAATTTAAATTTGTTTTGCTATATTTGAAGACTGAGAAATGCCCAGGGCTACGCAAAAGCGAACGACTGCAGTGCGTTCTGCGCTTTGATGATTTATAGTGCTTACAACTTAATTCGACGCATGCCATTTAACCTCAATTAATTAAGTCAATCGTTATGTGTATTGCAAATCATGCAATTTTCCCTTTTCATGTTTTAAAAAATACATATACATACCTGTAGATATGTTTTCATGTGTTCTGTTGGGTAATCCTAAACACCACATAAATAACAACAATTAAGCAAATTAACAAAACTACTTCAATAGAATAACAAACACATGCTCGCTATGTACGGAGGCTCACTAAGAATATTATTTTGGGTACATGCCATGATGCAAAATATTTGATGACTGTAGATACATTCAAATTTTGTAACACCTGTGCTGGTGATATCAAAACATCCGCATTATATGTTTAAACTGATTTATGCATATTCTTCATATAACCGGATCATACTGACTCATGCGGGTCGTTTCTGACTTAATCTCTGATGTAGCAGAACACCATATGGGACAAACATTTGAAAAAGTATTATATGTTTTTATTTGATATCAAGAGAAAAAAGGCACACACCACTTATAAATATAATTTTCGAAGATACAGATCTAGTTAACACTTGTCATGTTTTACGTGTGTTAGTCATCGAAACATGGCTGGTACATATATTTTAAGGTTGCATATGTTTCTAATTGTATTGTTGTTTATTATTACGAACTAAATTGTGAACAAAATACCCTGGTGACCTACCTTGAGTATTTTATGTTGGGTCATGTAATATCTAAGATAGATAATGTTTTCAACAGGGTTCTTCTATTTTTAGTGAGTGTTCATCTTAATTTTTAAATATCTTCGAATGTGATATGAGTCTTGGTGTTTAAGTGCAGATATATGTTATATTGTCAACTTATTTCACCTTGTTTTCATTTTCATTTTATTTTTCTGTTTTCAAAAATTTAAGTGGTTGTATCCAGAATGATGACGGTGACCATAGGTATGATGGCGGCAGCATGGTTGTATCGATGATGATGGTTTTCAGAGTAGGTATTATGGTGGTTTTAGCGGGTATGCTGGTGGTAGAAAGGTTGTATCGAGGATGATGGTGGCGATAGCGGGTATGATGGTGAGAAAATGGTTGTATCGAGGATGATGGTGGCGATAGCGGGTATGATGGTGGTAGAATGGTTGTATCGAGGATGATGGTGGCGATAGCGGGTATGATGGTGAGAAAATGGTTGTATCGAGGATGATAGTGGCGATAGCGGGTATGCTGGTGGTAGAATGGTTGTATCGAGGATGATGGTGGCGATAGCGGGTATGATGGTGGTAGAATGGTTGTATCGAGGATGATGGTGGCGATAGCGGGTATGATGGTGGTAGAATGGTTGTATCGAGGATGATGGTGGCGATAGCGTGTATGATGGTGGTAGAATGGTTGTATCGAGGATGATGATGGCGATAGCGGGTATGCTGGTGAGAAAATGGTTGTATCGAGAATGATAGTGGCGATAGCGGGTATGATGGTGGTAGAATGGTTGTATCGTGGATGATGGTGGCGATAGCGGGTATGATGGTGAGAAAATGGTTGTATCGAGGATGATGGTGGCGATAGCGGGTATGCTGGTGGTAGAATGGTTGTATCGAGGATGATGGTGGCGATAGCGGGTATGCTGGTGGTAGAATGGTTGTATCGAGGATGATGGTGGCGATAGCGGGTATGATGGTGGTAGAATGGTTGTATCGAGGATGATGATGGCGATAGCGGGTATGCTGGTGAGAAAATGGTTGTATCGAGGATGATGGTGGCGAGAGCGGGTATGCTGGTGGTAGAATGGTTGTATCGAGGATGATAGTGATAGAATGGATGTATCGAGGATGATATTGGCGATAGCGTGTAAGATGGTGATAGCGGTGTTGTGTCGATGATGATGGTGGTTAGAGCGGATATGGTGGTGGTAGCTGGTTGTATCTAAGATGATGGTTGTGAGAGAGGCTATGGTGGTGGTGTTAGCGGGGATATTGGTGGTGTGAACGAGTTCGATGGTGGAAGCATTATTTTATCGTGGATGATGGTGTTGATTGCGTGAATAATGGTGGTATGATGGCAGCAGAAATGAGTTGCTGCCAACACTACACCCATAGGCACTTCTAACTACGCCTTCGCTTAATCATCTATAACTTTTGTATTTTAGCCCGAATTTCTTCAAACTTTTCAAGAACACAAAATAATATATTAGACTTCGATTTATTTAATAATTTCCTTTATCTGAAATTTCATTTTCATACAAAACTGATCAAAATAAAATATAATATCAAAACAAATATTCGCAAATACTCCTCCCTGGATATTGTTAACTGTATAATTTACATTAATGTTATATCACAAATAGATGAGAATTTTACCACGTTCTCCTTTGTGTAAAATATGTGAAATGCAAATCATGTGATATCCAAGTACAGTGATTGGATAAAATTGCAGATTATTTTGTATATGGTTGACATTTTTTGAAAAGTATATTATTCATTGTGGGATGGTGTTATTCATCAAATAATTGATGTTAAATGTTTATTTTTGGTTGGAGTGTCGTTCTTCAACACTTTGATTATAAAATGCATCGAATTTCTACAAACACCACGATTTTCTCGTGCAATTATTTGTTTTGACACCCATGAGCGCGAGGAAATATAAATGATCACTGAACCGTGCGATTTGATCATACCTGTATTGAAACTTGTGTATAATGGTGATGTGCAAAATTTGAAACCGATGCGATTTCATTTTTAAGAAAACCGTAATCAAAAAAGGTCTAGTTGGAAGTGCCTATGGGTGTATATATGACAACTAAAGTCAATGAAAGACGTATTACAATTTAAATTTAATCAAGCGCTTGTGTGTGGCTTTTTTGGCGTAATGATTCACAGAAATTATGCAGTTGTTAACTTGAAAAGTGCCAAAACTATCAAGTATTTGTTCTAAACACTTATAAACGTGCCAAAATAATCTAATTCTTTCATAAAACCATTTCGTTCATTAAATTGCAAGCATTATGCTACAACTAATTAACTTGTTCTGACCGCACTGGTCATGTCTGATGTCAACATGCCAGGCATTGATATATGGGCCCTGGAAACCGCAAGCCGGTCATTACACAGGGAGGAATAGCAATACTATCAAGATGAATATCCGTGAAATTCTAATTTTCCTTTACGTTTGGGTGTAGTGTATTAGGTTAATTAGTCCAGTAAATTGTATAGCACCCGCTTTCTCTAGATTAATTGAGTGAAATGTGAGGTGAAAATACTTAGCTGGCTTTCAGCGAAAGATAAACATGTTAACATTATTGTGTATCCAACTGCCAACGGTATAATTTACATGTAGTACTTTGCGGTAAACATTATTTGAAATGAATATTGTATATTGTTATGTAATTTTGCTATTTGTGTTGTGAGGTACTTGAATATTAAACGAAAAGAATGTTTATACATTTGACAAAACATGTTTTCTTATGTTTTTCTAAGTTTATGAGTAACAATTGGGTTGATCATAGCCCTTGTAGAAGCCTTACAACAAGAAGTAGTAGTTATAGTAGTAGTAGTAAAATCTAATGATAAATTGAAATATTACGTCGACAGAAAAAAATAATAGCACTAAAGAATAATTTCACACTCCGCAAGTGTGCGCCTTTTCTCTACCAGTTCCCGTTTTGTTTTTTTCACATTAGGATATAACACTCAGATCTTCGAAAGCAACTTAGTGCAATGGTATGTGAGGTGGATTTACCCGTAGCAGGCAATGACTGTAATAATAAGAAATTCAACTTTGACAAAGCGAATACGATTTATACGTGTTATAAGCATATACGACAGTGACTTAAATATACATAATGTGAATGAATTCCTTTTTTATGTAATTTACATTCTTCTCGTTGCTCGATAATACTACAATATCATTACTTTTCTGTATTTGTCGTGAGCAATGTATGCTTTAACCTTTGAGATGCATGATATAGGATTTCACACAGTTGATATATCGGCAAAGACATTAATTGTATTCGAACAAAGAAAACAGACCGAATGATGCACTTTGGTTGTACTGAAATTAAATACTAGTAATCCACCAATATGATTTTACCAAAGAGTGTGTGTATGTAAACAGATTCAACGTCCATATGTAGCAACTTTTCCTTACACAACGTTGTTCATACCTATATGTATATTCTTAAGTAATTGTCCGATTATGTACTGCACTTGCAATTTCCATTACTATACAAGAAATATCAACTACATTGTTTTAATTGATAAATGTATACGATAGTATAATATGTTTACAAGATGATTCAGTCATTAAGTAGGTGATACTAATGTGTAACTGTGGGTGTATGAGTCGTTTTTAGATTGTTGGCGCAAGCCAACAGGATTTAGTAAGTGTATTCAAACATCGGTCTTGAGGGACTACTTCTTTACTTTGCAGTCTACGAGTCAGTAAATCGATAAATTACTGCACTTCGATCGCTGAGTAGTGAGGTTTCCTGTTATTGATGCTACTTTCCATGAATATATGACAAGAAATAGATCCGACTTAAAACACTAATAAACAATAACAATAACCCGTTTAGTCCACATCTACAAGTGAATTTATGTTATGTCTATTCACATAAGTATGATAGATGTTTGTGCTGTTGACTGGTTAACTACATCATATTGCGTAAGTTTAACAACAGTTTATTGAGTCAGTACTTATAGCGGAGCGTTCGTAACCACTCGATTGACGATTGCAATTGTTTTTGACGTATGCATAAGAATTATGAAAAAGCATTGTACTTCTAACGAACATAGCGCTTGTGATAAAAAGCACTGAATATTGATTCGAACTTACACGGTTTATTTACTATTTTAACCGGTTGTAGATTGACTTGTATGCATATAACGTTGTTTGCTTTTTTTTTAAAATAGTTTGTACAAAAATATTTGCCTCCCACGAATAACAAAAAATAATGATAAAAATGTCGTTGATAAATAGCAATTAGTTAGACGCGCGCTTATACGTTTTAATTTGCAAAAAAAAACAATGACCTGGATCTCCATATTCAATTAGGTCAAATACCAGCTTATACCAATTTATTTTAAATATGGTGTATAGTTATGAGTTTCGATATTTTTTGTAGAAACACACAGATAACTTACTTCAATAAATGCTTCATATTATAAAAATACTCTCATACAGTAATTCGTTTGCTCATAGTTTCTTTTTTCACCAACAGTCTTTCTACCCTGTCAGCGTTTTGATTAATCATGAGTAATTGTGCATAGTTAGTTTCATTTAAACCTTATTATTTTAGCTCGATTGCATTGAAAGTCTATGGCTTATTGAGACATTCTCGAGTCCGTTTCCTGGGTAGAACCAGTCCTTGGTGTCTTTGGGGGGATCTTCAGTACGCTGCCAGAGTGGGGATCGAACCTGGGACCTCCCGATCGCTAGGCGGACACCATATCCACTACGCCACCGCGACATTTTCAGACAAGGTCCTACCATAAATGTATACATTACAAATAGTTTACAAATACGACATTGAAACACAGTTAGTATTTATATTTCTCAAGAGATGTGTTACGGAAAGGGACGCATATATACCCCTTACTACAAACATATTTTTGTATTAATACAACGTTTACGTAACTTGTACTCCTAGTGATTTTAGGCTCTTAATTAAGTCAGTTTTACCTCAAAGCTGCGTCCCACGTACTATTATTTTTATTACACACAAATGTCAGATGTTCAAATATAATTAGTTTGCTACATTTTAAGGTCTGGCACGCCTAGTAAACACATGCCATATATAATCTATTAATGACGTATGCCTCTATTAATTAAGGGGAAAACGGGATGTATTTAGAACAAAGAATCATTCGATAAGCGATTATGATGGTTTATATATAAAACATAACGAGTAGTAGTAGTGATAGTAGCAGCAGAAGTAGTAGTTGCATCCGTATTAGAAGTAGTAGTAGTAGAAGTAGTAGTAGAAGTAGTAGTAGTAGTAGTAGTAGTAGTAGTAGTAGTAGTAGTAGTAGTAGTAGTAGTAGTAGTAGTAGTAGTAGTAGTAGTAGCAGTAGTAGTAGTAGTAGTAGTAGTAGTAGTAGTAGTAGTAGTAGCAGCAGTAGTAGTAGTAGTAGTAGTAGTAGTAATAGTAGAAGTAGTAATAGTAGTTGAAGTAGTTCTAGTAGTAGTAGAAGTAGTAGTAGAAGTAGTAGTAGTAGTAGTAGTAGTAGTAGTAGTAGTAGTAGTAGCTGTTGTAGTAGTAGTAGTAGTAGTAGTAGTAGAAGTAGTAGACGTAGTAGCAGCAGTAGTAGCAGTAAGAGTAGTAGTAGTAGTAGTAGTCGTAGTAGTAGTAGTAGTAGTAGAAGTAGTAGTAGTAGTAGTAGTAGTAGTAGTAGTAGTAGTAGTAGTAGTAGTAGTAGTAGTAGTAGTAGTAGTAGTATTAGAAGGAGTAGTAGTAGTAGTAGCAGTAGGAGTAGTAGTAGTAGTAGTAGTAGTAGTAGTAGTAGTAGTAGTAGTAGTAATAGTAGTAGTAGTAGTAGTAGTAGTAGTAGTAGTAGTAGTAGTAGTAGTAGTAGTAGTAGTAGTAGCAGTAAGAGTAGTAGTAGTAGTAGTAGTAGTAGTAGTAGTAGTAGTAGTAGTAATAGAAGTTGGTGTGGAGTTGTTGTAACGGTAGAAGTAGCATCATCAGTAGAAGTAGTAGTAAGTAGAAGTGACTGTAGTAAATGTAGCAACGGTAGAAGCAGTTGTGGTAGTTATAGTAGTAGTATTAATAGTAGTAGTAGCAGCAGCAGCAGTATTATTTTTAGTAGTAGTAGTTAGCCTATAGCAATTGTAGTTGTACTTGATAAAAACATGAGCATCAACCAATTGGAATAAACCCTACAAAGCGTTGAAAATAATCCAAGGTTCTTGGCTATCTAGTTAATATGGTGGCATAAAACTGCCTTACGATAACTACTTAAGGTTCGCGAAAATGTTCATGTGACCACTTAAGTTTCGTTTTATTTATCTTATATATTGATAGCGTTTGCGATTTTTTTCTTCGTAAGATATGTATCTGCATTAACGAAAAACATACACGAAAGTGCACAAAACAGACATCAGAATTTCAGTTAATAAAAACGTATGTGGTATCACGAATATTAACTTGTTACGATTTGCGTTGCAATATAATTATCATGATAATTTCCGCGTTAGCAAGATACTGCGGAAGACATTGGGCACATTTTAAGTGGTAACAGGAATATTAACTTGTTAAGATTTTTGTGTTGTCAGATAATTATCGTGATAATGCTCCCGTTATATAACACGAATTGGTTTGCGAATATATTGGTGATAATTAAGTGGTATCAGGAATATTAACGTGTTAAGATTTGCGTTGTCAAATAATTATCACGAAAAAAATCGTGTTAGTAAGATATTTCGGAAGACCTCGCGCACAAACTAAGTGGTAACGGGAATATTGAAATGTTAAGATTTGCGGTGCAAGATAATCATGATAAAATTCGCGTTAGTAAGATACTGCGGAAGACCTCGGGCACATTTTAAGTGGTAACAGAAATATTAACGTGTTAATATTTGTGTTGTCAGATAATTATCGTGATAATATTCGCGTTGATACGAATTTGTTTGCGAATACATTTGTGATAATTAAGTGGTCTCAAGAATATTAACGTGTTAACATTTGCGTATTCAAATAAGTATCGTGATAAAAATCGCGTTAGTACGATACTGCGGAAGACCTCGCAACCCCAAGAAAATTAATCTTCTGGGCACTTTTAGGCCATTTAGTACAATGTTAAAATATATAGCAGAAATATATTCACAAATGCTAACTTAATATCTAGATAAATATCGTGATAAATATGTGGTAACAGAAATATTTTCGCGAACGCTAAGTAGGTTAACACGAAAGTTTTCGCGAACCTTAAGTAGTTAACACGAACGTTTTCGCAAACCTTAAGTAGTTATCGTAAGGCAGTTCTATGCCACCATAAGTAAAATGTCCTAATTGTTAAATAATAATTTGATATCTTGAGTAGCGATGTGTCCCGTAAGCAAAACTTTACATTAAAAAATATTGCTTTAAGTAAATATAGTAGCATAGAACTGCTATACGATAACCGTTTAAGGTACGCAAGCACATTGGTGTTACCACTTAAGGTTCGTGTTATATATTTTATATCTTAAAGGCGTTAGCGAATGTTTTCTATATAAGATATTTATTTGCTTATCGAAAAACAGGCCTGAAAGCGCTCAGAACTAATATCAGAATTTCAGTTAATAAAAACTTATGAGTTATCACGAATCTTAACTAGTTATGATTTGCGTTGTAAGATAATTATAATGATAATATTCGTGTTAGTAAGATAATGCGGAAGACCTCGCAACCCCAAGAAAATTATTTAATGGTATAGGCCATTTTGTATAATCAAATATCTTGCAGAAAACTATTCGCAAACGCTATCTTAATATCCAGATAAATATCATATTAAATAGGCAGTAACACGGATCTGTTCGCGAACGCTAACTAGTTAACATCAATGTGTTCGCGAACATTAAGTAGTCATCGTATGGCAGTTCAATGCCACCATAAGTAAACAGTAAAATTATTATGAACTCATATGAAAGGGAAAATATAGTAGAAGTAACTGGAGTTGCAGTACTAGTGCAATCTTTATCGAAACAATCATCACAATGTTCCACGTTACCACAGCTATCATCAGCACTATCACTACCATCATAGCCGCTGTAACCACCAACATACCCACTATCACCACCATCATATCTACTATCACCACCATCATCTCTACAATCGCCTTCAACATACCCGCTAACACCACCATCATCCCCGCTATAACCATCATCATCCCCACTAGCACTACCATCACACCTGCTTGCACCACCATCATTCTCGCTATAACCACCATCATCCACCCTATCCGCACCATTATCTCCACTATCACCACCATCATTCCCACTATCACAACCATAGTCCCCGCTATCACCACTATCAATCCCCGCTATCAACCCCATTATCCCCGCTAACACCACCATCATCCCGCTATCACCACCATCATAACAGTTATCACAACCACCGTTCCTGCTATCACCACCATTATCCACCCTATCCCCACCATCATCCCCATTATCACCACCATCATCCCCACTATCACAACCATAATCCCCGCTACTACCACTATCAACCCCGCTATCAACCCCATCATCCGCGCTATCACCACCATCATCCCCGCAATCACCGCCATATTCTCCGCAATCACCACCATCGTCCCCGCTATTACCACCATCGTCCCCGCCATCACCACTATCATCCACAATATCACAAAAATCATAACCGCTGTCGCCACAAACAACCCGACTACCACTACCGTCATCCCACCACTAATATCATAACTGCAATCACAACCACCATTCCCAGCATCATTCCCACTACCAGCACCCCATCATAACCGCTGTCACCACCATCACACCCCTAACCTCACCATCATCCCCGCTATCAACACCGTCAACCCCGCTATCACGAACATCATCCCTGCTAACACCACCACCATCCTCGCTATCGCCACCATAATAACCGCTATAATTATCACAATCAAACCGACTATCACTACAATCATCCCACGACTATTATCAATCCCGCAACCACTACTATCATCCCCAGCATCATTCCCGCTATCAGCACCATCATCCCCACTAACACAACCATCATTCCCGATAGCACCAACATCATCTCCGCAACCACTACCGTCATCTTCGCTTTCATCACCACCATGCCACCACAATCATGCCCGCTAACACACCCATCATCCCCACTATCACCACCATCATCCCCATTATCACCACCGTCGTATCCACTATCACCACCATTATCACCGCTATCATAAACGCTATAATAACCCCTAACCTTACCATCATCCCCGCTATCACCACCATCATACCCGCTATCACCACAATCAAATCGACTATCATCGCACACGCGCAACCACAGCAATCATCCCCAGCATCATTCCCGCTATCAGCACCATCATTCGAACTAGCACCACCATCATTCCCACCATCACTATAATCATCCAACCACTATTATCATCCGCGCAACCACAACAATTCCCGCTATCAGCAGCAGCATCCCAACTAGCACCACCATCATTTCGGCTATCACCACCAACATCCCCACAAGCACCACTATCATCCCCGCAACCACCACTGTCATCTTCGCTATCATCACCATCATGCCACCACCATCATCCCCACTATCACCACTGTCGTTTCACTATCACCAATATCATCACCGCTATCACCACTGTCATCCCCACTATCATAATCATTCACACCATCACTATAATCATCCAACCATTATTATCATCCGCGCAACCACAACAATCATTCCCAGCATAATTCCCGCTATCAGCAGCAGCATCCCAACTAGCACCACCATCATTTCGGCTATCACCACCAACATCCCCACAAGCACCACTATCATCCCCGCAACCACCACTGTCATCTTCGCTATCATCACCATCATGCCACCACCATCATGCCCTCTAACACCACCATCATCTTCACTATCATAACCATCATCCTCACTATAACCACCGTCGTATCCACTTTCACCAACACCATCACCGCCATTCACAATCATCATCCACACCATTGCTATAATCATCGTTGATATCACAACCATAATCTCAAACTTTATTGCAACAATCACCACAACATTGGACACGTTACAACAGCTATCATCAGCACTATCACTACCATCATACCCACTATCACAATCAACATACCCGCAATCACCACTATCATCCTCGATATCACCTCTATCATACCCGCTATCACCACCAACATACCCGATATCACCTCTATCATACCCGCTATCACCACCAACATACCCGATATCACCTCTATCATCCCCGCTATCACCACTACCATCCTCGATATCACCTCTATCATACCCGCTATCACCACCAACATACCCGATATCACCTCTATCATCCCCGCTATCACCACTACCATCCTCGATATCACCTCTATCATACCCGCTATCACCACCAACATACCCGATATCACCTCTATCATACCCGCTATCACCACCAACATACCCGATATCACCTCTATCATACCCGCTATCACCACCAACATACCCGATATCACCTCTATCATCCCCGCTATTGCCACCATTATCCCCACCATCATCCCCATAAGCACCATCCTCACACCCGCTGTCAGAATCAATTACAATCATCCCTGCTATCAGTACCATCGTCCCCATCATGAACTCCATTGTCCACACTATCACAACAAACATCCCCAGTAAAAAATCATCATCCCCACTTCCGCCACTATCATTCTCGCTATCACCACCATTAGCCTCGCTATCACCACCATTATCTCCCCAATAATCACCATCATCCCAACTAACACAACCATCATCCCCACTGTCACCACTATCATACCCGCTATGATCAACATCCACACCCGCTCTCACCACTACCATACTCACTATCACCACCATCATCCCCGATCCAACCACGCTACCACCCTCATCCTCGCCACAACCATCATATTATTGTGGTAACAGCCGGGATGATGGTGGTGAGAGCGGGTATGATGTTTGTAGCGTTCTTGTATCGTGTAGGAAGGTGGTGATAGCGTGCATGGAGGTGGTAGCATGGTTATTTCGGAAATTATGGTATTGATAACGTGTATGGTGGTGATATCGTGGTTGTATCGATAGGACTCTAATACGGATGTTGCTGGTAGCAGGTATGATGGTGGTAAGAGCGGGTATGATAGTGATAACGTTATTGTATAGGGGCTGCTGGTGGTGAAAGCGGTTATAATGGTGCAAATACCGGGTATGGTGTGGTGGTTGCGGGTATGGCGGTGGTAGCGTGGCTGTATCGAAGATGATGGTGGTGATATCGGGTATGGTGGTGGTAGCGTGGATGTATCATGTATATGATGGTGGCGTAGTGGGTATGATAGTGGTGAGAGCGGTAATGGTGGTGGTGAGAGGATTGTTTCTTCCTGTTGTATTACTGTTTATTTACAACTTATTTATCTTGTGTGTATCCATTGTATAGCGTGCATGTTCGTGCATAAAGAAACGTTAAGAAACTATTGCATGCATGTGACTCGACTTTCCCATGAGACGTTATTCCGAGGTGCACTGTAGTAGGTGTTTCACAACTGGCACTAATGAACTAGGGTCGTCTCTGGAACGGGGCATCTCCAGTAACTTGTTCTATCCTAATTAACCCAACTACTACGTTTTCTTGGGACAAGTGTCATAAGCGCAGAGGGGGGGAGGGGGTAATTTACTGTGAACTCGATCATAAGGGCGGAGGGGGGAGGGGGTAATTGACTGTGCGCTCGATCATAAGGGCGGAGGGGGCGAGGGGGTAATTTACTGTGCACTCGATCATAAGGGCGGAGGGGGGAGGGGTAATTTACTGTACACTTGATCATAAGGGCGGAGGGGGGAGGGGGTAATTTACTGTGCACTCGATCATAAGGGCGGAGGGGGGAGGGGGTAATTTACAGTGCACTCGATCATAAGGGCGGAGGGGGGAGGGGGTAATTTACTGTGAACTTGATCATAAGGGTGGAGGGGGAGGGGGTAATTTACTGTGCACTCGATCATAAGGGCGGAGGGGGGAGGGGGTAATATACTGTGCACTCGATCATAAGGGCGGAGGGGGGGAGGGGGTAATTTACTGTGCACTCGATCATCAGGTCGGAGGGGGGAGGGGGTAATTTACTATGCACTTGATCATAAGGGCGGAGGGGGGTAGGGGGTAATTTACTGTGCACTCGATCATAAGGGCGGAGGGCGGAGGGGGTAATTTACTGTGCACTCGATCATAAGGGCGGAGGGGGAGGGGGTAATTTACTGTGCACTCGATCATAAGGGCGGAAGGGGGAGGGGGTAATTTACTGTGCACTTGATCATAAGGGTGGAGGGGGAGGGGGTAATTTACTGTGCACTTGATCATAAGGGCGGAGGGGGGAGGGGGTAATATACTGTGCACTCGATCATAAGGGCGGAGGGGGGGAGTGGGTAATTTACTGTGCACTCGATCATCAGGGCGGAGGGGGGAGGGGGTAATTTACTATGCGCTTGATCATAAGGGCGGAGGGGGGTAGGGGGTAATTTACTGTGTACTCGATCATAAGGGCGGAGGGGGGAGGGGGTAATTTACTGTGCACTCGATCATAAGGGCGTAGTGGGAGGGGGTAATTTACTGTGCACTCGATCATAAGGGCGGAGGGGGGAGGGGTAATTTACTGTGCACTCGATCATAAGGGCGGAGGGGGGAGGGGTTAATTTACTGTGCACTCGATCATAAGGGCGGAGGGGGGGAGGGGGTTATTTACTGTGCACTCGATCATAAGGGCGGAGGGTGGGAGGGGGTAATTTACTGTGCACTCGAACATAAGGGCGGAGGGGGGAGGAGGTAATTTACTGTGCACTCGATCATAAGGGCGGAGGGGGGAGGGGGTAATTTACTGTGCACTCTATCATAAGGGCGGAGGGGGGTGTGGGGGTAATTTACTGTGCACTCGATTAAAAGCAACACACACACACAAACACACACGCACCCACACGCACCCACACGCACACATACACACACGCAAGGAACAGTATTCAATAAAATGAAAACAAAATATATTGATCGTTAAAATATAATAATTCCTAGTTTAATAGTTCAAAAAATATTTTGATTTATTAAATGTGCAGCTCACCCATTGCATAGCTGAAAAACAAATATTATGCAATGGCCTTGGTATTTCGCAAACAAGATCATAAATGAACATGTCGACAACACGTTTACTGAACAAACATAAGTCTAACAAAACAGAGAATCGAAACTGAAATTTGTTTTTAAACTTAACGTAGGTTATTGAAAGATTAACCGTATATTTGCTTTAACTTTAAATTGAAAGAAATATGACGACACAAATATTTTGCTTGTCGTAGGGAGAGGTTAATTGAGACAGTAAGACTCGATCACTACAGTGTTAGGTTGCTGGAGAAAATGAAATTAAATATTATGAACGACATCCATTAACAACATATCAATATCAAACAGTAATCAGTATGCAGACACAATTAATTCCCCATAAGGGTATAGTTGAAATAGACCTGTCAGAAATTTCTGACGACACTACAATATATCTTATATCTTAAAGAGAACAACTATAACCCAAAGCAAACGTATGAATCGGGTATGCGCTGAATAAATATACATGTATCTGATTGTGAATTAATAAAGTCATATGAGATATAGATGATATTTGTTAATTTCAGTGTAAGATCGTATTTTATGACATGAGTGGTCATATAGTTGCATAGCACAAATGAAACAAAATACGATCTTACACTGAAATAAACAAATTGTATTTTAGTTTATGCTTTTGGTCGATAAATAAAAACAAATGCGCGAGATATACTAAAGCGTCACAAGTTTGTGTATTCTGACGTCATACATATGACGTCATTATGATTCCAAAATTGTCGCTTACTGTTGTGGTGGGAAAATAGTGCCATATTGTATGCGTCGTTGTCACTTAATTATTTTTCTTTATGAAGTTTATTATGTGTTTTCCGATGTCTACACGGACCATTACGCTATTTACATACTGTCAAGAAATATATAATAAAAACCAGGTAAACAGAAGTTCCATATAACCCAGAGTGAAATGATCAAATGTTATGATTTCAATTGACCCAGACTGAAATTATTGGGTTATCATTCAATAGTATTCTCCACTGATTCACCGCATAGCTTGAAATAAATAGTTAAAGACCACGTATAGATAAAAATCTTCAACAAAGAAAAAGAAACAACATTAAACAATGAAGCGTTGCAATGTTAGAAATATACCTCTTATGTTTTGCCACGTGGCAAATGTTTTGCTTCGCGTATCTGCATATCCCTGTGTTTTCTGTCTTAATTCATCACCTGGATATAAATAACGTGTGGCAGTCGATCTACTTTTGGGTGTTGAAAGAGGTCTTTTTCGAAGAGGAGCGACAACGGTCAACTGGTGTAGCGTACTTACAGTCTCAATGGTTTTCATTACAATTTGGGTCGCAGATGAGCGGAATGAGATACGTTGGGCTCGGAATGATATCGTATTATTTAGTTCCGGGAATTATGGCGACATCTATACTTATTGTCGTTTATTATGACAGAGCAGTAATTCAGACGTTTACATAAATAACATTCTGCGAACTGTTTATCTGTATATTTAAAGCTTAAATCCTATTGGCTACATATTTCCCCAATAGAAACACATGACCAATAGTTGTGTCAACCAATCCGAAGAAAAGAATCGTTTTCATTATAGTGGAATTTACCGTGTCCACGAATAAGGTTAATTAAAACTGGTATTGCTCACATAAAAAGCTTAAAATGAGTCAGGACTTGCTAGAAGGCTGACGACCCATTTCCTTTAAAGATTCACACATATCTAGTAGACCAACTCCTTATTTGCGAAATAGAAATATACTTAACGGTTTCTCGGACATCTGCCTTTACCTGCCTTAACTATGACAATATACATCATTTTTTAAATAAAGTGGCAAGCTATGAATACTTGTGGGACATGACGTCATCGGTAAAGTGTTCACAAAATGCAGAAAAATACCAATAAACCACAAACTTAAAACGGCATCTTGAACAGGTCCAACCACTACAAAAGCTCTTATCGTTTTATTTATAATAGTCTTACTCTTAAATAGTGACAAACGAAATTTAAGCCTGATATGTTGCAAGTTTTTTCATAGGCTGATTAATTTCAATTAGGACTTACATGTTGGTTAAAATTGATAACTTTAATAGTCACTAGAAACAGGAACGGACCTCTTTTTTGACATGCGCAATCGCCCAAACAATTTTTCAGGCTCAAAGCTGCAAATAGGAAAACCCAAAAGAATTTAAACTTCATACGTAAATGCATATGTAATAATAATTTTGACACACAAAATGTGAATACAACGTTTGCCCTAAACTTACTTAGACACCTTGTAGTCATCGTCCAACTCCCCTTTATTTACCCCAACCGTCTGTCTTTTAAGCAATAACAAATCAATTTAAGTAAACTACCGTAAACGTAGTGCAATTTCTTTTTGATTTCCTTTGTAAAAACAAATGCCTTTTAAACTATATTCACAACTTACGAATAAATAGTGAACTACGTGAGAAGAGTACAACTGTACAGTATATGAAATACTGCGAGTATCATACACCAGTATAACATCTACACATACTACAAAAGATTAGTAATAATCATTGAATTAAATATATCTTGCAACTCCGTACTCAAAAGTCGTAATCATTAAGAAACATTACCTTTAAAAATCATAAAATACTATGAAAAATGTATGGTTATAAGGAAATAGAATTCAGGTATTATAATAATTTTGCGAATATAAAATAAAGAAAAACCTAGACACATAACATTATTATAATGAAAACAGCTCGCAATAGTTATACACAAACTATAAATAAACGTTCATAACCCAGCCCCAGTTTGTTCACATTTTGCATATAATTAGTACAAATTGTTTCTAATATATGTGTGTAATATTTCTGTTTAAATTTTACTAATGTACTTAATCAGAATGTATGTTTAACTATATTGGTATATAGTTACGTTTCCATTTGATTAATACTTTTCTTATGATTTTCACGTAACATTTCTTTTGTATATCGTGTTCACATGTCCAACTGCATAGCAATTACAATGCTAAAGCAAATGACAAAACATATATTCTTTATGTTTAAAACTGTTTTTACCAGTAGATTGTGTTCAATTACAATTACAATGATATAGTAAATAACAAAACTGTTAAAAGCGTATGCTTAACACATGCTCGCTACCTGTGTGCACTGGGTATTTTGTAATGGGTACAGTGGTGAAAGAGGATTCATGAAAACAATATTGGTTGACGGTAATTAATCCATTCAAATTTTTTAATGATTGTGTTGGAGATATTAAAACATCCGATTTACTTTTTTTTTTAAAGTTTATTCTGAAATTTGAGTAGGGTACACTTAACCAGGTCAGTCTGTTTAAATCGGGTTGGTTTCTGACAATCTCTGACGCAAAAGAAACCAAAGGAACCAAATATGTTGATATAAGATTGAATTGTTTTATGCCATTTCAAATGTTTAAATATACTTCTGTGCATTACACCCGCTACACGTCGTTGTAAGCATTGAACAGGGAAGCACTACAACCTGCATAGGCGCTGGTTAACTTCATGGATGCATCCTCACACTAATAACCTTAGCCATTGGAAACTTGCAAATAATGATGATTAACATGTCATATTCCTTGTTCCGTACAGATATGACATTTGTCTATATGGAACATTATGCTAGTCAATTGTACTCTTGTAACTCTTGGAACAATTGCGTTTTTAATCTGATATATTTTGATACATGGATGAAATTTAAAATAAAAATGGACTGTACCACTAGTGTGTACAGTCGAATTTATTATCGACATATCTTAACATAGTCCACCGTACATAATATGGTTTCCCTTTATGACGTCATAGAAGGCAACGTCATTTTGACGTTGAAAAACATTGACATTATTATGTTTAATATGTTTAGTTCATACACATCAAAAATGTAGTTTGTAAGATATTTGTCATATTTTGAAAAAGGCGCAATGCCAAAGCGTCAATAAAAAGGATAATGATCAGAGTGATATATTTTTATCCCTTAGGATATTTACACTGAGTGTTAATGTTTTCAACTCAGGAAAACAAAATGGAAAATATTATGAACTGCAGTAGCCAAAAGATGGACAAATACTTACGTTATGTGTCACATAAGAACTACGCTGCAAGTGTGAGAAGATCAAACAAGATGCGGCGATAAAACTCATGGAAATCACATTAGTAGCATGTGATGAGAAGATCCAAACACTCAAACATGATATAAAGGAGAATGACCATGACATGTATTCCATGAAGAAATGGGACCAACTCACACAAAAGAAGAATGAAAAATCAGCAAGTTATTAAACTGTAAGTTAGACTTTTTATATCCATCTGTTACTATAAACAATTTCCACGAAACAAGTATAAGCATGGATGGTAATTGTTCCTATAGGTGTATTTCAAGAGACATATATACAAATGACAACAAGCATGAAATGGTAAAGAGACAGATAATTGAGCATATGAAATACCTTAAACATGTTTATGAACAATACATAGATGGTTGTTTTGAAAAGCATATTGAAAATCATTCATTTAGTGATGGGCGAGTAGAATCGTGGGCAACAGAAGCTGAGATTTATGCAGCGGCAACAGTGTTTTCAAGTGCATTATGCATATTTGCAGAAGACGAAAACAGAACAACAAAACTAGTTTTCCAACACTTACGGGTGATAAAATAATATGAAAATTTTTCCTAAATCTTAAACAGGAACATTTCAGTTTACTACAGATAATAATGGAACAGAATATACATCAAGTTGGTCATGCATATGTGAAAAATAAAAGTCAGGATCATATTAATTGGTTCACTATGCAGCCCTTTAACAAGCTCGAAGAAAAAGGAGATACAATAATCTTAGATGATCAGGAAAAATAGTAAAACTGAAGATGTAGACACACAAAAGCTAAGTATGAACAATACAAAAACTCTAAAAAAATGTAAATATAATAAAAACAAAACTTATATAAAAAACAACACGACATTTCTATAGACACAGTTACAAACCTGTCTTCAAGAAAATTAACAGAAGCAGAAATAAGTTTATTATCAAAAGAAATTTCTTTTGTACCGTCAAGGAAACACGTAGATCTATCAAAATTGCACAGTGACCTAGCAGAATTGGAGAGAAGAATGCGACTTGCTGAGTATTTCCATAATGATACCACTCAAGAAAAAGAAGACAAAAATGAGGAATATGAAATTAAGAAAGAAAGCCGGTTTACGCCAGAGCCTGGTAGAGATAAATTGCTGGACATGTACATAGAAGCAGTAAAAGATGATATCATCAATGGAATAAAGGAAAAAGGACGGTCAAATATCACGAAACAAGAAAAACAAGCATTATATACATTGCTACATGATCCTAGTATAGTTATTAGGCCTGCTGACAAGGGTTCGGGACTGGTGATAATTTAGAAAAACTTAGAAATGAAATTGAAATGAAATGAAAATGAAATGAAACTGATGGAGATGGACTAGAAAATGCAAATAGAAAGATTAAGCAACTGGCAAATAAACTATATAAGAATGGGATTATCTCAAAGAACTTGGAACAATACCTGATACCAAAGTATCCATCGAGAGCCAAACTCAAAGGTAATCCTAAAATACATAAGAAGGACAACCCATACAGAGCGATCGTAACCGGCATTGGAACAAGCACAGAAACAATGGCGGAAGTAGCAGAACAAGAGTTAGAAACCTTTGTAGTAGAGACACCAAGCTATATTAAAGACACCACAGATTTTTTTAACGCTATTGAAAGAGACATCAGAGAACCATTACCAGAAGAAACCATTTTATACTGTTTCGATGTTGTGAAATTATATCCATCGATTCCAAGGAAAGAAGGTCTGGAAGCATGCAGACAAGCATTGAATGAACGGCCAATTCAGACGATAAACACGGATGCTATAATATAAATGATAACAGTTATGTTGGATAATAATGTGGTTGAATTTTGCGTGCAAGAATACAGACAAGTAGGTGTAGCTCTAGGATCAAAGCTTGAAAAAATTATGCGTGTTGTTATACGAGAAAATGGGATGAGAATTAGCGGAATATGAAAAACAACCGATATTCTATAAGCGTTTCAATGTTGATGGTTTTGGTATATTGACGCATGGAAAATATGAACTTATGAAATTTTTGGAATATGCAAACAAAATACATGACAACATCAAAGTGGAACTAAGATGTGATAAGACAACGATGAAATTTTTAGACACAACTATACTACTACAGAAAGGCAAAATAGAAACTGATTTATACTACAAACCTACTGATAAGCATCAATATGTCAAATATGACTCTGACCATCCAGCAAATGTCAAAAAAGCAATACCCTATGGACTAGGTACAAAAATAAGACGAATATGTTCCAACGAAATCAAATACCAAAATCGAAGGAAAGAACTCAAAATACATCTAAGAAAAAGAGGATACCCAGGAAAATGTATAGATCGAGAATTATCCAGAGTTCATAATTTAAATAGAGAAGACCTACTACAGAAGAAAGGGAAAAGTAATTCAGCAAGAAACAGAGTACCACTAGCTTTAACTTATTCAAACGATCTTCCAAATTTCCACACCATAGTTCGGAAACATACAGACAAACTCTATAAATCAGAGCGGCTTAAACATATATTCACAGAGGTTCCAATTGTAGCATATAGACGTGACCGAAATATTGGTGACATTTTAGTACAGAACATTGAAAGAACGTGCCAAGGAGCATGAGGCTGATGTGCGACTCCAATGAGACAGGCCCATCTCGGAGCATTTCAACAGGGGTGACCACACGCTGCTGGACATGGGAATCTCGGTGTTGGAGCCCATACGGGATAGCTCTCGATATTACAGACTTGTAAAGGAGTTAGAATGGATAAAAAAAATTCAAACACAATCTCTAAATGGACTCAACACCAAAAACCAATTAGATGTACTGCTTAGAGAAATAATTTAAATTGAACTAATTTTTGAAGAGTAATTTGTACTTACATACACTTTTCATAAATACAATTAATGCTGTAAGAATTTTATGTGTAGACACACATGTATATAATTATATATTTAATACACTTATATATGAGGGTACCCATATTCATTTTAAATGCTACAAAATATGTACATGTATATTTAAATTATATATATATAATGTTTTATGAGAAAATATATAATAATATGTATAAATATATATTTATTGTTCTTGTATATTTTTTTCTTCAATTGTAAATGTTAAATACATTTTAAAGTTAATTTATAATAGCAAGTAATTATTATGAAATGTCTGATTCATTCTTTTTGTTTTTTCATATACAATTTGCCTTCTATATAAATGTATGAGTAACAGTCTGTATTCATTTTTAAGTAAACTTGTGACATGTCATGGCAGTATAACTAACGTCATTTCAGTTTGGCGTTTTTTCTTCATTTTGGCGCAATTTTGTGTATTTGTGTTACGTCATTTATGACGTCATAGTAGGCAACATTTTGACGTTGAAAAACATTGACATTCTTATTATTAATATATTTAGTTCATACACATCAAAAATGTAGTTTGTAAGATATTTTTCATATTTTGAGAAAGGCGCAATACCGAAACGTCAATAAAAAGGAGAATGATCAGAAAGTTCCAGTATGTCCAACTATTCCAAAACCAATATATGTCCACCAAGAATTAGTGTGTCCTGTATTTTCAGTTGCCGACTGGAAAACCTGTCCTGTTCGTTAAATACCTGCTTATTTGTTTACACATCTATCGCTTCTTAGTATTTGCACCGACGGATGTGTTAAGTGGACGTTGCCGTGTTAAATAATTGAACTAGATTTCTGTATCTGTTTCTCGCATTCTTCTTTTGTTTAATGAGGATGGCATAAACGGACAGTTAAAATGCGGAATAAGAACTCCAACAGTAGCTAAAATTCAATATAGCATCAATATAACAAGGTGTTCTTTCCATTTTCATGTTCAACTTGTAAAAGAATCATTTTAAAACAGACATGTTATAAAAACGGGACACTGTTAAACGTGTAACGCTAATACTTATATAAACGCAGAGAGTCGCCATTTCTAATGGAATAATTTTAGTTCTATTTGGACTGTAGGCGACAAAAATGTACTATAATTTATAACGGAATAATAAAAATAAATAGAGAACACGAATTCCAAGAACAACGATTCAACTCTAGAACTGTACTAAATAAGTACAAAAGTGTATAGTTTGTCAGGCTATGGTTTAAAGTGTTTGTTTCTGCTATCAATACATGCCCATTGCACATGAATTGGACACACTCGTACTTCAAATGTAAATTTCGGAACTTTATTTCTAGAATGAACGTTATTTAAGATGGCTACATGTGTTCGTCATGGATATCTGATGTCAAATGAAATTTATTTTCAATAAAGTTTCATCATACTTTATTTTTATTTTGTTTTATATTGGAACCTTTTAGATTGTGACGCACTGGTACATTTGTACCTAACGATTGGTAGAGCTGATATCAAGCAAGCACATTTAATGTTGATACAACAATAATAAAATACAAATAAGTGATATTGCAATGTGCTTGACGCCATATATGAAAAGCAACACTCGTAGATTCTTTAAACCGGGATACTGCAGCCGTGCCTTTGGATCGGAGTGAATCCATTGAAGTATTTGATGTGTTGGTCCATAATAATTTAAAGTAAGAAATGCCATGATTTGACAGTGTAAAATGATATTTCGGAAGATTTAAGCTAGTATTTCATTGTAAACATTTGTTTTCGAGAAACAAAATATATATTTCATGTATACCTTTATATACATTTTTAAATAGACTATAATGAATAATTACATATTTGATTAACAAATAACCTCACAGTAACGCAAAAAGCCACAATTAACTGAACTTGGATTTAAATACATGTATTTATAAACAATAGTAATAAAAGTACCATATTAGAGTTATATAAAATTAACAACAACAAAACATATAATCAAATCATAGCTAGTTAGAACAGAACAGAACAGAGCAGAAATTTTATTAGCGACTTATACAAAGTACATCGTCAAAAACAATTCAATACAAATAAGCAACTGTCATGAAATAGGTTGAATAGTCATAGAAAGGAGACACGATAATTAACAATATAATATATTGGAAAAAGAAATAAACAAATACCATATGCACTTTGTATTAAGAGGGTGAACCAATCAATTAAGAGTAGTTAAGATGGAACTTCTAAGAGCCAAAGCAGGTTTTATAAACCTAGCAGTGTTAAGTAACACAGTCCTATTAGTCGTATTTAGTAGTTCAAGAAATTTAAACATGGATCGTTATTTTTAATAATAATTAGATTTATATTTCTTTCTTAAATCTTCAGATGTAGGGCAAATACATATAAAATGAAATCTATCTTCAAGGTCATTTTTGTGACATAACAAACAATAACGTTGATTTCTTTCGATTCTATTTCTACTATAACGACCTGTTTGGATTCGTAGAGGATGTTCAGACAGTCTAAGCCTACTGAAGAGAAATCTTAAATTATTGGGCAAAGTGTCAAGATAACCTTCATACTCAAATCTTTGTTTAATGTGTTTATAGTTTTCAAGCCCAATGTTTCTTTGTATTCCCATTGACCATTCCTGAATAGATACATCAATAACTCGTTGCTTAAAAACTGGAAGAAACAAAGCTACATCAACATTCTCACAATTTTCAAAAATATATGAAAAACCATAATCGTTAAACAATTTTCTGACATTTTAAACCCAATTTGTTAACCCCTAGAGCTAAACAGTGTGACAAATACATATTTTTATACCACATTGTGACAAACGAAAGCGGTTATATTTCACGAATACAAGAAAGTTTGTAAATTAAAATATAAATATTTGTGAGATAAGTAAAGCCTAGGACAATCTGTCATGAGTGTGGCTACAATTATATAAGTAGAGTAGTTAAAACTCTCTGTCACAATGATATCACGTTTATCACAAATTATCTCAAGTAACATTCTATTGCTATTATAGCATTTGTTTATGACTTCTGTTAAAAGTGAACTGTTAACAAAATGCACTGACTGTTAAATTGTTCATGGCAATGTTTCAATGATGCAACGATCCATATTGGACGGCTTCAACTTCACACGTAGCATACCATTTAACGTATGAATTTGTATAGAGTCACAAATCTGTGGATGTCTCACGGATGCCGAATCTGTCTAAATTAAAAACGTTGTTCCTTGACCGGATGCTGTCGCCGTAAGGAAATACTGTGTCGTCCGGTGTTGCCGGAAGTGCAAGTGGATTGACCGAGAGAGCGGGTCGCTGAATTCTGTTAAGCTCAGCTCCGAGCGGAGAACAATATGCGCCTTTGGATGATTCTGATTTGCTTTCTAACGCCTGAATGTAGAACAATGACAAAGGATGTACACGATTTATATGCGCCTGTAAACACTGATTTACTTTCTAACGTTAGCCTGACGAAAGAACATACAAATAGCGTGTGTAGATTGTGGTACTATTATATATTTTAGTTTACTCCATAAAGTCTTGTGCGCCAGATCATATGACATATTATGCAATGCCTTAAATTGCATTCAGTTAACTGGTAAGTAACTGTAGATTATAAATACAATTTGTCTGCATAGTGCACGAAAGGACGTAAATGGATCATGACTGTGACTGACAAAAAACAAATTACCAATAGTTAAACATACACTTATAACATATATGACTATTTACAATAAGCGTTTTGCAGTTATTTCAAATTCAAGTTACTTACAACATTTTATATACAATAACCCATTTAATTGACTTTTGCGCTGGATTTGTAAATGCAAAACTATCAAAAAATTGGTTATGTGCTTTGATTATCTCGCCTTATACACGATGTATTAAGCGACAATGAACATACAAATATTTCTCTTATCACCACTTTAATTTAAATCATTTATTTATCAAAGGCTTATACGCGTAAAATGCGCAATTGATTATCAGTGCAAAACTTTGTTTATTATGTGAACTCTCTTTGATTTTGCTTCAACATTTTGAACATGCAGTAACACATGTTTGATGTACTGTAAAACATTTCTGCTAGGTGTAATTCTGTCTTCAAGATAAAGTATGTTATCATAAATTATATACATGATGCAACTATGCAAACGTGGGGAAGATGATAATCGTTTTATTACAACATGAACAAATGATCATTGTATATTTTTTTACCATGTTCCTCCAATTGGAACTGGCGAAATCTGCATTTTCTGAGCGAAACTCGGCTGAAAATAAAATTTAATATATATTTCATTCTTACCTTCATATTTATAAAATGTCAGTAATGTATTATATTTCGAAATAAATAAACAGTGTAAATAAAATACATAACACATCAATTTTAGGCCAGTACTTTTGGTATGCAAGAGTATTTGGAACAACATATGCGTATTTAGGTGTATAATGTATTGATAATTTTTCAAATTAAAAAAACGAGTCAACATTATCAATTTCTGTGGCATAAGTTAAGCGAAACATAAATTTTAAAGGTGC
The DNA here is from genome assembly GCA_027627225.1 of Congeria kusceri. Classification (NCBI taxonomy): domain Eukaryota; kingdom Metazoa; phylum Mollusca; class Bivalvia; order Myida; family Dreissenidae; genus Congeria; species Congeria kusceri. The sequence goes on from CM051024.1 coordinate 38,245,113, forward strand.
ATAACTAACGATAATTAAACTAACTTGTGTTATATGAAAATATACATTCTGAAATGTTTAGACATTAGATATAAAACATATTCGTATTTTACTTACAACTGAAATTATTTGACGACGAAAATTTGTTTCCTCCTTGGGCGGTGGTTCTCTGCAAAATATAGTTAGATCTTGTAAAGACATTACAACTTTTTGAATGTACACCTTTTTAAGACATTAAACTGCATATATTTATGTTTTAAAGACATACAACTGCCTATATTGATATATGCTCTATATAAATGTATATCTTGTAAATACATACAATTAACTATATTAACATATTGCACAAACATGTATATAATTGTAAATGTTGTTAGTACATTAAACCATTATAACATGTTGTTGTTTTTTAATTTACACCGTGTAAAACATACAACAATATAAATTTAAATTTTTTTAAAGACGCTTAACTATCTTAACGAATGTTACAATCCTTTACATAGCCTAATAAAGCGTTACCAGAGCTTGGTTACAAGCTTTGCATGCGTTGACAATTTCATTATTTCATGGAATAATCTCGCGAAAATATATGACATTATGTCTGTACAGTACATAAAAAGTCAATATTTTTCCCCAACAATAATAGCACCAACGGATATATTTTTTAAATAATACTCACAAAAGTCGACTTTAGAGACGACCGCAGAGTTTCACGTTTATTAATGTCTCTCTTAATGGCGTTTCTGACCTGTTGGAAACAAAGCCTGTAAGTGCATGGCGACAGTTTCAAAAAAAATACACCAAACAAAACCTGTAAGGTATTTTGATACCAAACATTTGATGTGTCTTGTTACACAATTATGATTATAACAATAAAGATCATCAGTATTTCATTCTGGTTATACTTGTAGCTGTACTTACTTGCTTGTTAAGAACACAATGAAATATAAAGATGAAAAATCCCTGAAATAAAAATGCATTTATATTACTGATCAGCAAATATATGGAGATTTCGATTATCGTTTAAGGAAATGCCCACATATATTAAAATATGGTAATGTCCAAATATTTAAATGTAAATACAGTGTACAACTTCATGATGAATTTACAAAAAATAATGCAACTAAAGTTAAATTGAATACTAGTATGCATTGCCTTAAACAACCAGTCCGTGATCTGAAGTCCCTCAAAATGTAATGTCCAAGTATTTAAAAGTAAATACAACGCAATGTTGAATTTACAAAACAAATGCATACAATTACAACTGTTAGATACAAGCAGGAAAACGACAGTGGAATGGAATATGCATTGCCTTAAGCGACCAAGCCGTTATTTCCAGTTCCAAAATGGCGAATGCTGACAAACTTCTCACTGAATATGTAAATTTGTGAGATTCTCAGAATGTCCTCACGTTTAGGATGAATCCTGGATTTATCACCGTTCCACATTTTGTTTTCTCTAACTTTATGTGAATGCTGATATGTTCAGTAATGATGAAATGATTGCTAAGTATGCGACCAACAACTCACATTTGCAAAATTGCTTCTAAACATAAACATTAGACAACATTTAAAAGAATTAAAACTTAACATTTTTACGTTTGATGTATCACAAGCTGTTATTGATTCATGTAACTAAGTGTGCAGATGCCAATTATTGTTTAAAGTTCAATACAGAAACTGAATTGTATTGCATCGTGTTGTACAAGTCCTAAATATTATCACTGACACTAGATTGGACAAATGCAATATTACTGAGATATATATGCAATAATAATGATAATAATGTAGTTATTAGATAAGTATGCATTTAATCCGACAGTAGATATAGCACAAATTGATATAAATTAATATCTTTTGTGATTCGTAAACATCCAACCGTGACCACAATGTTGAGGAAAATGAATCTAATATAGTGCCTACATATCTACAACAACCAAATGAAGCTAATAAGCCTCAACTGATAAAAGTATTCAAATAATGCAGAATGTACATGTATATGTTCGTACAGGCTAAGGTATATGAATTTCAAGTCAACATCAGCCATACTGTCACTTCTCGTAACTGCTTCCTGGCTTAAAACAGTGCAGATTCCACGCAATGTTCGCCCCTCTCCCGTTTAAAGGTACATGAGCTAACGGCTATAAAAGCCAGAATCAAAATGAATTATTTCCCGTGTTTTGCAGCTCTTTCAAATAGAAAAGTAATGCCTATTGTGTTCCTTTGAAGTTTTGACAATAAATATAATTGAATTAAATGTACGTTTATCAACGTTGTTTTATAACAACGATCATCGAGTTCAACGATATTTCTATATTACGTGCTGATCTATCAATAACTTAATGGATTGATATAGCAATTGCTGAAGTACCATTCTATTATATTGTGCTGATAACATTGCAAAACCATAAATCGTTATAGTAACATATTCTACTTATAATCTTATTTAACTATGTTCTGTAACACCTGAAGTCCATTGCAGATAGCGAACAGGTATTGCATGAAGAACAAATCATCGTTGATGTAGAAAATGCCAAGAATCCAAGATACGCCCATTAAGGGAACTAGCACGCACAGGGAACGTAAACTGGTTCTGAAGAAACAAAGTAAACTCAATAAAATACTTTAATCCATGTAAGTAATGTCAAATATAGAAGTAATTTGACTTAATAACATTATAACAAAACAATAGATCTAGTGAAATATAAAATGGATATTTATCTGTTTGGAAAAAACAAAAATTAAGACGGCACTATTTTAATGTTTAGAAAAGAACGGGTACAGCTGCTACATTAAATTAAACGAAACTGTCATATAAAACATATAGAAACCAGAATAGGATTTTCAGTTTGGCACTGTTCAATTTGAATGGCGAATAAGCTACCCCATTAACAGAAGTAAAAAAGGTTCGTCCCACTGGATGAAAAGTTGTTAATTATTCAAGCCATGATAATAAGTATAAAACTAATTGATTTAAACTTTAATACTTTATCTTTTCCTTAGCAGTCTTGTTCTCCATTGCTTTCATGCCAAACATTTGCTTCAGTACCAGTATCAGACAGGTTATATTGAACTGCAATAAAAACAACAGTTTCACAAATAAAAATTTGCGTTTTTGCCTTATTCGTGTATTTCGTGCTGTACATTGTATGTTTGTTGTACAGTGACTTATATATATTGGCCATTTGCCTTGAATAAACAACACACAGGTTTAAAGACTTTCTTTCACCTGCTGATGCAACGAATCTTGTTTTACATTTAACAAAAAAAGTTACTCAGTGCCATTGAAAGAACTATGTATGTATACAACAAAAGTTAGATACTATTGATAGCAAAGACGTACTTGTAATTACATACTTACGGAACTTACAAAATTACAACACTTCTTATAGAATCCCGATACAAAACTACATATCCTTAATGAAATGTAAGTGTTTCTAACAAATTTTTTCATAATTTAAAATAATAATCACTTACAATAATTATAACTAAGGCTGGTCCGACAAAGGCCCATATCAAACCGCGAGATAGCGAGAGCCAGCAGCTGATGAGAAAAACACATAGTTAAAAACACTATTTAAAATGCGATACAGTTATAGGTGATTAAAGTATGATGACTCGTATTAACAATAAATTGACAGAAACATGAATTAAAGCATTAATATTTGATCTTTTTTGTCTACGCAAGTTATGGTTATGTATGATAAGTAGCTTACAAATTCTCATTTCCATAGCCTTCCGTTTTTGTTACTCCAAGTGAGATGCCAACAATGATCGCAGGTAAAACTGTAATGCCAAATATAGCATGACTAGACTCTACGATTAAAAATAAACATGGTGGAGTTTCATGTAATCGCTTACTTTGGTCGATTGCCTTTTTAAATTACGGTCTCCACAAACAGACAACTGACACTTTAAATCAAAGCATCAGAGAATGACTTTTAACAACAATTCAAACATATCAACAGAAGGGTTGACACAACAAATGGCAATAAACGACATAATAACATAAAAATAATACTCAACAATTATCGAATTAAAACAATATCAAAATAAAACGACAAGATAATTTTTGTTAAGTAAACTATTTCCGCTTTTCAAAGAAGTTGCACATACCCCAGGCTGAAACGACTAATAACCTGAGTCTCGATTTTGTGGCGAACACATACAAGACTGTGATGGCTATTTCAATACCCTCTGTTAGCATAATGCAGAATACCACCAAATATATGTAGTGTAGCAATGCGGCCACTACCGTGCAAAACACCTTCAAGAAGAAACAAATAATATACACGTACATTAAACGTCAAACATACTCAAGTAGACATTTTCATCACTCAAAATTTGCAAAATTCCAAACAATTAGAAAAATATGAACATACATATTTATTATTTGTTGTATGTTTTTTTATTTTACTTGCCATTTTATTTTCAAATAAATTTATGATCAATCTACAGTTCATCCCATGCATATTATAGATGTGTTTGTTATTATATCCACAACTCTAAAAATAATGCATTTTATTTATTATCATTTCACAATATAATACAATAAAATATGTGTCTTTATTATTATAAAGAATCTAACCTTGCTTTCAGTTCTGTCGACACCAGCAAGGAATATTATATAGGAGAACAATAGAGCAATACTGAGGTTGAGCAAGAGGACTGCTCTTTCGCTCTTTAGATACCTAAAGAAAAGATATAACATTTGCATTATATTCAAATACATGTTTAGTTTATTCCTTCCATTCATTTGTAAACATCTGCGCTATTCGGCTTTATAAGAATACGTGTGCAAAGTATATTTAAACATGATACGGCCCGAACAAAACACAAACTTAATTATCTATACCTTAATTACATCATTATGATATGATTGTATCAATATCTTCATTCAAGATTTGATGTATAGTAGTGCTCCATTGGGTCATTTTCAAAGGCATAGTCCTTTAACAAAGAAATATATGATTACTATTTACTCAGATAAAATATGCAACATACCTCCAAAGACACAGGTGTATCAAAATTGTTATCAAAAGGCACAGTATGGAAACTCCGATGCCGACAATTGAAACGATTCTGAGCGGTATCGACTCCGAGTCAGCCTGAACATAAAACATATAATATTTATAAAGAAACACTCAACAAAATATAATAATCAAGTATCGTTTGGAATTAATACACGTACTTAACTAATGATTTTAAATTATATTTTAAGTTTAAAACCGAAACAAATGTGATAATAAGAAAACCAAGCAGCGTCAAATACAGAACCAAGTTTTTTCTACGCGCATGTAAATATATTTTGTGCATGGATGTTGCATTGTAACCTGGACATAAACTGTATGTACGAGTATACAAATGCTTGGTTAAATATTATATAAATATATTAGGCAGTTGAGGGGTATAGTAAATATTGCACCCCGAGGAGAGTGATATCCAACGAGGCAGAGTTCATATTAATCTTCGAGTTGGGCAATATTTACTTCACCCCAAAACATGCATATGATATTTATTTTATTATACCGAACATAAATACTTTAATATTAAGAACAAACTAGTCGTACATAGAAAACAAAAGTTTATTATTGAAAAGCCAAGCGCTCATCGACAATGATTTTTAAAAACATTTTAATAAGAGCCTACAGATTATAACATGTAGCTAATACGGATTTCTCGAAAAACAAGAGTTGCTATTTTTCGGCCACGCGCGGGGTATATTTTAGTCCACGCGCGGTGTGTAATACAAATTTAACTATGCAAACGCCATAACATATTAAAATTATGAAGGAATGGGTATATGGGATTTGATAATGGAAATCGAAGAGAGGTATAATACTATTATATATAATTGTACGGGCCAAAAACTTACTTCTACAAAAGGGCTCATGAGCACAGCGAAATTTGTGAGATGGTCGCATTCACAGACTGTGAAAGTGTCATTGGATTCTCGAACCCTACATCCGTCACTGGCCCATTTACCCGTCTCGTTAGCACTAAAGATAGTAAGATGTCTTACTGTTAACGTATTTAATGCCATCATGACATGGTTAAACCATATAATAATTTCCTTAATACACATTTTTGCAAATAAACCGCATATAACATATTCGTAACATTTTATAATGCATAGAAATTACGTATTTATAAGTATAAGAAGCATAAGTAGTATAAGTAGTAGTATAAGTAGTAGTATAAGTAGTAGTATAAGTAGTAGTATAAGAAGTAGTATAAGAAGTAGTATAAGTAGTCGTATAAGTAGTAGTATAAGTAGTAGTATAAGTAGTAGTATAAGTAGTAGTATAAGTAGTAGTATAAGTAGTAGTATAAGTAGTAGTATATGTAGTAGTATAAGTAGTAGTATAAGTAGTAGTATAAGTAGTAGTATAAGTAGTAGTATAAGTAGTAGTATAAGTAGTAGTATAAGTAGTAGTATAAGTAGTAGTATAAGTAGTAGTATAAGTAGTAGTATAAGTAGTAGTAGTAGTAGTAGTATAAGTAGTAGTATAAGTAGTAGTATAAGTAGTAGTATAAGTAGTAGTATAAGTAGTAGTATAAGTAGTAGTATAAGTAGTAGTATAAGTAGTAGTATAAGTAGTAGTATAAGTAGTAGTATAAGTAGTAGTATAAGTAGTAGTATAAGTAGTAGTATAAGTAGTAGTATAAGTAGTAGTATAAGTAGTAGTATAAGTAGTAGTATAAGTAGTAGTATAAGTAGTAGTATAAGTAGTAGTATAAGTAGTAGTATAAGTAGTAGTATAAGTAGTAGTATAAGTAGTAGTATAAGTAGTAGTATAAGTAGTAGTAGTAGTAGTAGTATAAGTAGTAGTAGTAGTAGTAGTAGTAGTAGTATAAGTAGTAGTATACGTAGTAGTATAAGTAGTAGTATAAGTAGTAGTAGTAATAGTAGTAGTAGTAGTAGTAGTAGTAGTAGTAGTAGTAGTAGTAGTAGTAGTAGTAGTAGTAGTAGTAGTAGTAATATTAGTGGTAGTAGTAGTAGTAGACGTAGTAGAAGTAGTAGTAGTAGTAGTAGTAGTACTGGTAGAAGTAACTACTACTACTAAGTAACGAAAGTAGAAATAAAATCGTTAACATATGTGTCTATTTATATGTACGTAAAGCTACGAAAACAGCATTATACTTTCCGAATATCCAGTAACTGCATGTGGCACTTGAAAGATTCGTCTGAAACATGAAACCGTCAAATAATCGTTTTGAGCTCGATGAACATTAAAGACGTCTACACGTCTAATTTTTACTTATAAATTCCATATCATTTCCGACATCAATGTTCAAAATCCCACTACAAGTTCTCAATTTCAGACAACTGTATGTACATACTAAGTTTAGTGCTAGACATAATTATCCATAGAAATTTGTACCGATAAACTTTTTATATAATATGTTAAATTGGACTTAAGTTTAAATGACGTTTTTATCGACAATTTCAAGCAATACTCCAAGTGACAAGTACATTTCAACACTTGTTCGGAAACGGTACACTTCTACATACGCTACGTCTTCAAGAAATAAGGCCATAGTGACAATGTAATGTCTGTCTGATACATGTGTGAATTCATACCTGCGTGTGTTGAAAGACAATGATAATAGGCGGATCTAGATTAGCGGTAGGCTCAGGATACACGGAAAATGAAAGTACTGGGCCGTTAAGTACTGGGCTACTGGCTGTTGATCTGTACCAACGACACAAATAGTTCAATAAAATCAGCCGTTGTTTACGCACTGGATATATATAAATACCTAGCAAGATTTGTTTTCCCAATTTATAGTATATTTCAATAATGTTAAGTATGTTATTATTAAATATTCTTTAACATTCTAACTTATTAGCCAGCAATATTTACAATACACTTAAATATATTGTTTATGAACAAATTAAGAGAGGAGTACCCAGTATTTTGTTCTGAGCTGGCTGGCAATACGTCACTCATATCTTTGTATATAACAGTTGTCACGGTAACGTCCTCATCTTCTGTAAAATGATAAAATATAAACTACAACAACAATATTAACAGCAACAACAAAATCAACAAAATCAATAATAATAATAATAATAATAATAATAATAACAAGGATATCAGTAAAACTGATGGATGCTCCCCCTGGTATGCGCTTTGTCAAGCAATAGAAATGCAATGAGAAGGGCAGAGATAATAAATGACTAAAAATCACTAATACTGAAGGACCAAATCTCACATCAAAACTTTATGTGAGCATAACACGCAAATACCAAATAAACATGCAAAAGAAGCTAACTTGTAAAACTAAACAAAAATAAATAATCAAAGTGATGGATCATTACTCTAATATGGTTGTTTAATCCAGGTTATTTAACTTCCCATCAAGTATCATTGAATTTTATATACATGTAGCAGTTCCCTAAAAGAAATAGACATGACAGAATTGAAATCTTCAATGTCCCATATCCCTAGACAAATCATTGAAGCGGAACATCCTGGTAATATGCATGCATCCTCTTGGCAATGAAGCTTCCCAAAAAGTGTTATTGAAATCTGGCCAGTAGTTGCTGAGAAATAGCACGCACAAGAATTGCGCACTATATACTAATTTTAGAAATCTTCAAAGTCCAATAACTCCGAGAAAAATCATTAAAGCGGAACATACTGGTAATATGCATACCTCCTCTTGGTAATGACGCTTCCCATAAAGTTTTGTTGAATTCCGGCCAGTATTTGCTGAGAAATAGCCCGGACAAGAAAGTCGAGAATTGTGCACTATACACTCATTTCAGAAATATTCAAAGACCCATAACTCTGAGAAAAATCATGGAAACAGAACGTCCTGGAAATATGCACATCTAGTATTGGTAATGAAGCTTCCCAAAACGTTTCGTTGAATTCTGGCCAGTAGTTGCTGAGAAATAGCCCGGACAAAATACTCTAAAAAAATCATTGAAACGGAGTCCTGGTAATATGCACACCTCCTTTTGGTAATGAAGCTTCCCATAAAGTTTCGTTTAAATTAGGCTAGTAGTTGCTGAGAAATAGCCCGGACAAGAAAGTGGGACGGAAGGACGGACGGACGGAAGAACGGAAGGAAGGAGACCCGGACGGAAGGACGGACATACGTGCAAAGCGGCGATTATATGCTCCCCCGAAAAATTTTCGGGGAGCATAATAATAATAATAATTATTATTATTATTATTATTATAACAAGAGATGTTTGTATGCCCCCCAATTTACAGCCAAGTCGTCAATATGTGCAATTGTTAAGACATTTTTTTGATATTGTATGTGCACATGAACACATGGGGAGGAAATTAAAGTTGATGCTTTAGAAAGTAAATATAAAGCTGAAAGAAAGATAGAATATAATTATGGATTTAGTTTTACAGTCTATTATATAAGGATACCTGTTTTCTGTTTGATTAAAACATCAAATAGGCCAAAACATCTCTAGATATCCTGCTGGAACAAAATGGTCTACGGAGAAAACAGTTTTCATGTTACAAGCCTGCTGACCTCAAAATTGATAGGCGTTTTCCTTTCCTCCCGAGTGACCAGCATACCAACGTGGATGATCGTAGGTCAAAGCGTATTTTACATATCATGGGGGAACGAAATGGTCTAAAGAGGAAACAGTTTTCATGTTACAAGCCTCTGTCACCTTAACCTTTGACCTGTTGACATCAAGACTGATAGGCGTCTTCCTTTCCTCCAAAGTACCCAGCATACCAACTAAAATGATCGTAGGTCAAAGCGTTCTCTAGATATCGTGCGGAAACGAATTTCATGTTACAAGCCCCTGTGACCGTGACCTTTGACCTGTTGACCTCAAAATCAATAGGCGTCTCCCTTTCCTCCCAAGTAACCAGCATACCAACTTAAATGATCGTAGGTCAAAGCATTCTATAGATATCGTGCGGAAACGAAATGGTCTACGGACAGACCGACCCACCATCCGACCGACCGACCGACCGACGGACAGGTGCAAAGCAATATACCCCCACTTCTTCGAAGGTGGGCATAATAATGTCCGTAATGATAATGATGATGATGACGACGACGAAGGCGAAGAAGATGGTGCTGATGATGATGATGATAATGAAGAAGAAGACGATGATGATTATGATGCTGATGCTGATGATGATCACTATGATGATGATTATGGTGATCTAATCATCAATTATTGTTTTATGCGAATGATTTAGTTGAAACTCAAAATATAAACCTAATGCATCGGCGTCCAGGCGAATGCTGCTGTGCGTGGTTTTAACCCAGTCATTTGCTTCTGTGCTCTCGCTTGTAATTCTCGGTGTCGGAAATTTAACATCCTGCTTCTTAACCTTCTTTACCTCTATCGCGACATTAGTTTCAACAATGGTGGTGGAATTTGTAAAGCCAGTTGTTCCATTTTCTATCTTCTTCCGCAGCGCGTCACCCAGTTTATCGACCGAATACAATACCTTTTCGCCGCCATTGCTTTTCTAAATTTAACAAAATGTATATAAAAATCCTTAATGTGATCAATAATATTACTATATATACCATATTATGTTGTTAAATGAATTGATGTACATATTCATATTGTAATATTTTCCTCATATTTTAAATTTGGAATCGTACTAATTAAACTTTCAAATGAAACATGGACGACATATTTTTAATCATGTATATTAAAATTTACTCTGAATAAATGTGTATATATTTGAAACAAAAGTAACAAACACATTTTATTCAGTTAAAACTCTATTTTTCTTTTACAATGTTTGCTGAAAAGTGCAATGTATGTACTTGATATCGTTCATATATAAGGTGTCCCATGTATTAATATTGAGTTTCCATACCGACATCATTACTCTAGCACAGTGTGTAAGCAATTACATTATGTCATTGGAGCACCATTGCGTTGACCATGCTGACTCAATAAGTGTTATTATACCTCTGACCGATACCACAATTAAATCCGTTTACTTTTTGTGATATCATGGTCACGGACTGATAACACTATTTAGCTTCGCCCACATTAAAATATACCATATTCCCTAGCCTCAATCAATATTTATATAGGGTGCGTCACAAACCTGTAAACCTACAAGTGTTCTCCAGAAAAAGATGGCTTTTCTTTTTTGGGACGGTAAAGGTAGTTTCAGAAATAGCAAATACATACTTTATAAATTTAAAAATTGTTCATCAAGAGAATGGGACTTAAAAGGTTAAAAGGTATTGATGCAGCCTTGTGTATAGGTATGAAATGCAGCTAGATTAATCTAATTTATGCAGTTTCCATTCACCATATTTATCGTAATCCCGCACATGATAAGAAACCGATGTGATCGTTAACTAACAAGTAAGTTGTTCATATGATGGAATGTTATTGTTCATATACAGTCGTGATTAATATTATATTTCTTCAATATTCGTTCTCACTATTCTGGTCAGAATTCTTAAACTTACCGACTCTTTCATAGACTGCCAAGATGCTTTGTTTTTGGTATCTAACAAATTACTTGCAGACTTGAAGAATGTCTGAAATGAAAAGATCTATGTTGTTTTTAGAAAAGTACCTGCTCCTTTGTTGATATTTAACCATCGTTTTATTGTAAAATTGTTGAACACATTTAAGAAACACTCCAATAGGTTTTTATGTGAAAAATGAATGCAAACAACGCTCCTAATCCAATCACAAAATAGTTGTAATCCAATATCAACATATGCATACTAAATAATTTTACATTCATGTTCCACATTTGGCATATATTTAAAAAAGTTAAATATTTGTAAGAAACATGTTGCATACTTCAGAAAATGGTTCCTATACACCTATACATGTATGAACATTATTTGTAAGCACATTTGACAAGTATCAGACTTACAATAAACCTTAGAATATGGTGACAAGTTATTGAACCACCGCTTGATATAAAAGATACATTAAAGGTATGCTGCAAACAATACCGTGGAGACAATAGATAAAGTGAGATAAATATTCAGTAATGACAATGCGTGTCATTTAATGTACAATTTGAACCATAAATGAATGACATATTGAAGCCATAATGCCTTAATATAATACCTTGGCCACATCTTCTGTAACTAAATCGTTCGCATCTACAATGTTTGCAACAGTTTCCAGAGAGTTAGATATAGAGCTAATCTCAGCATCAGTCAATAGTGCGGACGCATTTTTCTGCTGCTCTTGATTGGTCACGTTGGCTATTTGTGTCAACGCTTTGTCTACATCTGCAGTCGTGACATTATTTTGTAGAGCTTGTAAGGCGTCAACCTGTTACTCAATTAAAATAGGTGTATAATCATTGGACCAAGCTCTATAAATAGATGCATGGTGGGAATGCCACAACTCAAGTAAAATGTGAGGTTTGCAAAGGCCTAATGTCAGTTTACATGTATACCCAACGTATTTCATTAGACATTTAAAACGTTATCAGAGTATTATAAGCTTGTAATGTTCTCGTATTTCATAGTGTATGTGTTGTGTTTGTTTTCTGCAGCAATTTTCTTCTTTTTTTCTAAACAAAACGACTGTTACTGTTCGTTTTACCGTAGATTATATTAACGTATACAACGATGTACAGTGTACACGTTTTTCAAGAATGTCGAGTACTGAATAACTATTAATTCCTATAAAAAGAACAAGAAAAGAAAAAAAACGTTCTTTAACAGTTAACAAATTCTTCTGAATTTTCTAAAGCAATTAATAGTTGTATACTTGTGTTGTCAAAATTATGTATGCTTGTGATGTTTTACTAAGTTTTACTATGTTTAATATGTGTTGTTGTTGTTGTTGTTGTTGTATTCAAAATTGGTACACATACAAATATGTTAGAAAATTACATCATGCTAAAAAAACGCTTAATTTAAATATGTAAATTTATGTCATTTTGTGTATATTTTTGTTCCAACCAAAGCTTCGTAAAACACATGGTAAAATAATTGAAACTTGACATAATATATTGCCAAAAAAATGCATACAAATTAAAAGTCGAGCATACTTATAAGTATGGTAAACCTGTCTGCTTGCGATAAATAATAACATATTATCGTTACCGCAGTAAGCACGTTGTCAACGGCAGCTCTGATACAGTTGTACCTTGGTAGCTGCCATTTCCCATCTTCCTGACACTTTCTTGTAACATTACCTGTAACAGCCGAATTGTTAAAAACAAGATGTGGGTAGGTCAAAAAAAATAATAACAACAAAAATATTTATAAATTATCAATCGAAAGCAGGAAAAACTAAACCCAACGTATCCCACAGACTATCAAAATTTACCTCTAAATCCGCTTTCACATGGTTTCTCTCTAATTTCCCCACCCAAAACTTCATTCCACACCTCACCACGACTATCTGTGTCCCTTGTACACACCACTTTAGGGGTTTCTAAAATGTAAATAAATACATTGCCAAGTTCGTCATCTTTTACTGACGATTGTGTGGTGTTCGACGCTTTCACATGTTTACAATATTTCATATCAGTTTTAAAAGCAAATGAAATGCGCAGATACAGGTCGCGGTCTCCGTTCACGTTATGTTACATTTGTTCCCGCCAAGCATATAAGTTACTAACGTTCAGAATGCAGAAATGCTTTACGATAAATTTAAAACAAGAACGGTATGACAGTTATATTAACACAATACGTTACTTCATGGTCGTTTGTTACATACCAGTTGATTCTTCTAACAATATAAAGTGATGTTTTAATCTATTTACCACGTCAATGGCAGTTTAGGTTAGGAATTGTAATTACCTTTCGCAATGCAGGTTGGTTTGACTCCAGACCAAGTTCCAGTAGACTGGCATGTTCTTTTTTCATCACCGACAAGTTCAAATCCTTCTTTACAGCTGTATGTAGCTACGGCTTGGTATTTTGTGTCGGTATTAAGTTCCACATCCCCATTGTCAGGTTTTGGAAGAGACCCACAGTCTTAATGAAAAAATAATGCAATGTCGCGTAAATAAGGACTTATTTACCTTGGGTTAAAAGGGTAGACAATTAAAACCTTACAACATATAAATCTGAAGAATTACTAATTACCTATACAAATATAATACATAATTCAGTATTGGTATAAGTATAATAATCGATGTTTGGGTTGCCAGTAGGCAAATTAGCCAAAGGGTACTAAGAATTTGAAAATGTTCTGCTATTGAGGTATATTTTCACTATTGCTAGTTAAAATATTTCACAATGAGAGATATGTAAGCAAATAATAAAAAAATGGCTACTATGGTATATTTCTAAGTGCCAACCTGAATACTTGTTTTGAAAATATTATGTGAAGTCGAACTTCAAAACCTCGCCTACCTTTTATGACGCATGTCGTATTGGTGCCATTCCATGCAACTAATTTACCAGTCACCTCACATCTTCTAACGACCGACCCAAGCAACGTATACCCAATATTACACGTAAATGTCACTCTGCTGTCATAAGTCGTAGTGTTTTTTGTGTTATGAATTTCCCCATTTAGCGGTTTCTCCAACGAACCACAGTCTATCAAAATTGACAAAAATGTAATTATTGCAGTGATGCTTATGACAAATATATATCAAAATTACCTTAAATAACGCGAATTAAAAAGAACTAATTGTCTAACGTTTGTTATTGTATTCATTAACCCATGAGCCTCCTTGTATCCAATATTGTATTAATTTGTATAATAATTTGGCGTTTATTGTGTTTCTTTGTTTCGTTATTTCCGTGAAACTACATGCTCCCAAATGTATACATGCCTCGTCTTAAAATAAAAATGTCCACTTTAATGGAAAAAGGACAAGACAGGAAATAAGTTTAATATGAAAATAAGACTTTGCAGAGCTCGATTTAGTCACGCATTTTTGCATTTAAGTTATGCGTAAATACGTGCAACTTCATTAATTCAAAGACCTCTACAGCCATAACATAATGCGCGAAATGTTTACAAATATTAATTAATACCAACTGCACAATATTAACAAGAAAATATGCATGTTTTATGTTCCACTGGACACGTACGTAAGTAAGTTCCCCTTTCAATCCTTTTGTTGAATTACATACACATTAAACTCGTAATTGTAATAGCAACAAAGTGAACTTTACTTAAACAAGAAACTTGACAGTTTTTAGAGTATTTGCCATGTCCATCCTACACGTGTTTAGTACAACAATTTAGATTGATGATTATTAGTTCCAGAAACGTTATACTTACAATGTTGTCTCTTTTTTCATTTCGGAATGAAAGGTGTTAAAGGTAATACACAGACAGTTTATGTTTGCAATAAGAAGAGATATATATGCTTACAACGTACATGTATAGTTACTGTTTAAAAATTAGTATAATAAGTTATATAATGTTTGCAATGTAACGAATTTACATTAAACATTCCAATTTCAGTACCATTGCTTCCACAATCTAAAAAAAAACGAATTAGTCAATCGCCCACCAAACGTTTACAATTGGCTTTGGGTTGGCAAAGACGCTCTCTTATTTCAACGAACGTATTGTTTTCATCCCAGCACAGAGCATAAGCTAAATTCTCGGGAAATAAACACAGATCAATTAGAATGTTAGCCCGGGACATTGAGAAAATAACAACAGCTGCAAGTGATGTATCCTGAAACAAATTAACTACAATTCCTTCAATCTGTACAAAGTGGTTGCAGTTTTAAAACGGCACTACGAAGCGGAAAGCAAGTCAAAACACATTGTTGCGGAATAGCTGTATCAAAACGTCGCCATAGGCACGTGAGAAACATATATAATTAAAAAGCAACAAAATGCTCGATTGAAAAACAAATAAGAAAAACAATACATCCGTCAAGTAACGCTCAATATCTTGAAGTAAATCCTCCATATTATGTGGAATACTAATCAAAACGTGACTGTGCTGTTTACACATACTCCTATGAGCTTGATTACCAGTGCACACGAACGCGCAATACGACGGTATAACAGTTGGCAGACAGAATAATAGTTACAAACCTCTCGGTACGCAGAACGCCGTTGACCAAGTCGCATTGGCTGCGCACATTATTTGGCTCACATTGGATTCATATCCAGAATTACACGTGATATTTGCTAGTGCCCCATACGTTGTGTTAGCAGGGACTAACAAGCTGACCACTCCGTTCTGTACAGTAACATTCCTCCCACAAACTGCAATAGACAATGCATAACTTGAACTATACGATCTTTGCAGATGCGTTAACATTCTTTTGCAAACCTCAAAATTGACAACATGCTTCAAAATTGACCGTGGGATGTCTGCGTCGGTCTCTTAATGCAAGTTTGAAACCACTAGTGATCACATGATACAATCGGAATGTATTCAGTGAACCAGCAAACTAGGGTCAGGGAAAGATGCTGTCAAGATTGTAATCTTAATTTAAACGGAAAAAACACCTATTAACTACCGCTCTGTATCTCGAATACGATTCGAGCTGTTGAGCAGACAAAAACAAGGTAAGTAATATTACATCTATCAGAAAATAAACATACGTACAAAGTACAATGCTAGCAAACCGCTACGTGATATGTAGCAAGTAAAACAACGATAGCATGCGGAATACGTATCCAAACGTTACGGTGCCGTCAACACATATGGAACAAAAGCATAATGGTCACAAACCTCTCGGTACGCAGAACGCCTTTGACCACGTCGCATTGGCTGCGCAAATTATTTGGCTCACATTGGATACATATCCAGAATTACAAGTGATATTTGCTAGTGCCCCATACGTTGTGTTAGCAGAGTCTATCAAGCTGACCACTCCGTTCTCTACAGTAACATTGCTCCCACAATCTACAATAGACAACGGCGTTTACGAGTTTATTACATTATAGAGATCCATTAGACACTAAGTGAATGTATTGGGACAAAAAACAATCACCGGCTTCGCGGAAGATAATGTTGAGATTTTTAACTTTATTCAAACGGAAACGAAACACCAATAAAGTATCGCTCAATATTTCCAATACAACAACAGCTGCCAGTGCAAACAGAAACAATGAAAATAATATTATATCAATCAAAAAACATAATAACAATATAAGCAAAGAATTACATAGAATATAGAAAGTAAAACAGCGTAATTATGAGGAATACTTATCCAAACGTTACGGCACCGTTTATATATAAGAAACAAACTTGATTACAAGTGCATACAAATGCGTAATACGACTGTCCAACAGTTGACAGAAAGCACAATGGTCACAAACCTCTCGGTACGCAGAACGCCGTTGACCACGTCGCATTGGCTACGCACATTATTTGGCTCACATTGGATTCATATCCAGAATTACACGTAATATTTGCTAGTGCCCCATACGTTGTGTTAGCAGGGTCTAGCAAGATGACCACTCCGTTCTGCACAGTAACATTGCTCCCACAATCAACAATATACAAAGCATGACTTGTACTATACGATCTTTAGAGATGCGTTAAAATTGTTTTGCAAACCTCGAAATTGGCAACATGCTTCAAAATTGACCGTGGGATGTCTGCGCCGGTCTCCTAACGCAAGTTTGCAACGAATATTGATCACATGATACAATCAGAATATATTCAGTGAAGCAGCAATCAAGGGTCAGGAAAGATGCTGTCCAAATTGTAATCTTAATTCAAACGGAAAAGAAACACCTATTAATTATCTATCTCGAATACGAGTCGAGCTGTTGTGCAGACAGAAACAAGTTTAATAATATTACATCTATCAGAAACAAGAAATGTCTTTTAAAAAGTCAATCGGCGTTCAAATTAATATTGAGATGTCATTTTTAAATATAATACAAGAGGACCAAAATGATCGGTTACGAGACTTCTCGGACCCCAGATTTTTTGGTCCTACTAAGGAGACTTCTAGGACACTCGATTTTTCGGACACCATAAAAAAACGGCCCCAAAATTAATTTGAGATAAACTCAATCATTATTAATATCTGTACCGTGAATAAACCGATCATATACCGCCCCATGTTTTCAGCAATGATTCATGAATAACCTATATACTAGTAATTTACGTAAACATTATTGGAACATGAATTTTTCAGTCCAATTTAACAAATTAACATTGTCAGAAAATTATATCGGGGACGAATAAAAATTAGTATAAATATCAGCTATACAAGTGTACATGGTTATGTTAAATAATATACTATATGTATCATTAGTATTGCACATAGTGTATTCATGCTACGCAAATGAAATTAAAGTAACATGAATAACAGTTCGACGTATTTACGAGACTTCTTTCACCACATTTTACTTATATAAAGATGCTGACCATTTTTTTAACTAGAATAACATCTACTGGAGAAGTTGAAAGAAAGGTGCAATTATAAATAATTCTTAATAAAACGCAACCACTATTCAAATATAAATTAACATGAACATTAAGATTATAAATATAAGTTCCCCATTTATTGAAATTCTCAGGGTTAGGATTCTCCGGACGCTAATTGATGCGTGTGTATTAGCACAGCTTTACCGGGCTATGTTCAGAATGATTCACACTCTTGCTCGCTAGAATTAATTTACGGCCACGACAGTTGGTCACAACGTTAATTAATATTTGTACACAGTGATAAAATAATATGAAATATTAGCTTCATCAAGTTTGCTGATATGTTTTGCTTATTTATCAGAAAAATACCAGAAATTTATGACTATATTGTATGCTTGTCAAAAGAAATCTTGAGACGTTACGCGAGCTCAACAGGCAAATTTGTACGTTGTGACCGACTGTCGTGCCCGTGAATTGTAGCATTGTAATTGCTATATATAGAGCGCGCCGATTATGTAGGCTAAAGAAAAAAGTTAATTCATTATGTGAATGAATATAACATTCTGATCATGAGATACAATGAGTAAAATTGCTCATAATTATGTTCAGTTCTAGAGTGTATGTCGAAGATATGTTTATAACTTAATTTTAACGGCTTATGTAAACAATTATGTAGATGTTAATCCTCAAAAGTATGCAACAGTTATTCGTATACATTAAACCATTGTTATAAGTTTGCATTCACTTAAATTAGAAAATTTGCCCAATTCTATTGGCATTCAATTTTCCAGCTGCATAATTATCGCAAGAAATCTAGGTCAAAAGTGATCTTAGACAGCTTCGCCGAAAAAAACATACGTACAAAGTACAATGCTAGCAAAGCGCTACGTGACATGAAGCAAGTAAACCAACGATAGCATGCGGTATTCTTGTCCAAACGTTACGGTGCAGTCTACACATAAGAAACGAAACCATAATGGTCACAAACCTCTCGGTACGCAGAACGCCGTTGGCCACGTCGCATTGGCTAAGCACATTATTTGGCTCACATTGTATTCATATCCAGAATTACACGTGATATTTGCTAGTGCCCCATACTGTGTGTTAGCAGGGTCTAACAAGCTGACTACTCCGTTCTGTACAGTAGCATTGCTCTCACAATGTAAAATAGACAATGCATTACCTGTACTACTGTAAAAGCTCTATGTTTTCGGATATCCTCTTTTTAGCCAAAATAATTATTTTTTGCAACTCTTAACTTTCGGACAGTCAGCATAAATCCCATAATATTTGACTCAATATTTTCGGACACAGGTGTCAAGTTGGATTTATTGCCGGTAATCAAACTATGATGATTTAGTTGTTGTTTGTTTGTGTTGTTTTGTAATATTATATTCAAAGTTCTTTCATAAAATTGTAATTAATTATAAGTTTGATAAAGATGCACACTTTATAAATCCAATCTCAATATATTGATATTAAAACCGCACTGTCACAACATGAACATTACATATATTTTGTCTGCCCAAAATCTCCCCGACTTGTTGAAACACTTAAATGTCTGCTAGAACACTAATGCACTTACAGTTCTTAGTATCGATCGATGCATTTTGACACCAACCATGCGCTAGGCGTGTTACCCAATTGTTCGCTCCGACCAGAATAAAAGCTCAATAATGTAAGTAAGAAGAAGAAATTTTGTCAAGTTGATCCGGAAATAATTTAACTTAAGGGGATATTTAATACAACAAAAGAACATCATCATCAAGTAAGTAAAATGATCATATTAAAGCTATGGATGCTATTTAACTTAAGGTCTTCCGAAAAACCAGCCTGGTAAATTAAATTCGGATCCGTGAGTTGTGCATCGTAAACACCGACCTTTATATTAAACTAATATATTAATTGCATTTGTGGTAAATATCACGAAGCGATGGCAAAATCAAATCAGCTACACAATCTTAGATCTCGAATTCCAGCCTTAAATTGCACATTTATCATAAGAAGGCGTAATCAGTTGAAAACGAATGATTTATACGAACCTTTCGGAACGCAATTTGCCGTTTCCCATGTAGCATTAGCTAGGCACATTATCTGGCTAACACTCGAATCATACCCAGCATCACATGTTACGCTTGCTTGTGATCCATACGTTGTGTCATTTGAGTTTAAAAGGAAGTATTCTCCATTCGGGATTGTTGCAGTGGCACCACAGTCTAAATGAGATATTGTACAACTTGCAATATACATATTTTGCTACCAGTACATTACATGTGTTCATTTATTATGCAGTACATTCTACCTTAACGGATAGGTAACGATTTGACATTGGATTATTGCAGGGAAAGCAACTTCAATCAACAAAATCTACAGGGAAACTAGCTCGTTTTGTTAACAAATTAGTACTTGCACTGAATTAGGTAGCTAACCGTTATATGCAGATTACCTAAATTCACCAGCATGATTTTAATTGAAATTATCAATGATGCGTTTGTTAAAGGGACACTATATAACCAAACACTTTAAACATTAAATTTGTGTCAGTGCGTTATGCATCTTAAACATCGGGTCATATATATTTATTGAATTTGTTGTTAACATTCTGCGGCGATAGGAAACTTAATGAGTTACACAACCACAGCACACAAATAACAGTCTCAAAAAGGAAGCAGGCGTAATCAAGTCAAAACAAATGACTACTACGAACCTTTCGGAATGCAATTTGCCGTTTCCCATGTAGCATTAGCAAGGCAAATTATCTGGTTTAAACTCGGTTCATATCCATCATCACATGTTACGTTTGCTTGTGATCCGTATGTTGTGTCAGTTGAGTTTAAAAGGAAGTATTCTCCATCCATGACAGTTGGAGTGGCACCACAGTCTAAAAGAGACATTGTACCACTGGTAAGTTACATTGTTTGCTACTATTTCATTGCATGTGTTCAAATAATTTATCAATACATTCGACCGTGAATGTAGGTTACAAATAAATCTTATATTGGCGATGGAAATGCAATTGGAATTAAAGGCACACACAGAGAAACAAGCTTGTTCCTTTACCAAAGAAGAGTTTATCGCTATTGCATTAGTACTTGCACTGCATTTAGTAGCTAACGGTTTGACTCGGATTACAAAACTTCTACATTATCATTTACTGGAAATGTTCAATGATGCATTTCCTTAAGAGCACTGTGGACAGTTGCATGTTTATTTATTTCTAAATTAAAAACGGATCCCTAAGAAACACATCTTAAACTACTACATACATATAAAACGGACATGCCTATTGCATGTGTGTTTAATATTTTGCGTCAATGGCAAAACCAAATAAGTTACACAACCGTAGACTGCACATACCAGGCTTAGATGCACACTAATTTTAGGAGGTGTAAACAGGTAGAAACAAATGAGTGATACGAACCTTTCGGTAAGCAGTTTGCCGTTTCCCACGTTGCATTAGCTAGGCAAATTATCTGGCTAACATTCGATTCATATCCAGCATCACATGTTACGTTTGCTTGTGACATGTACGTGGTTCCATTCCTGTTTAAAAGGGCGTATGCACCATTCATGATTGTTGGAGCGGCACCACAGTCTACAAGAGATATTGTACAACCTGTCATTTACATAGTATGATACCAGTTCATTGTTTGAGTTCTCGTTATTATGCAGTACATTCGGCCTTACCGGACACATGTAGGTAACACATCGACTTTGGATTTGTGTAGGGAATAATACTACAATCAACAACATCAACACATTAACTAGCTCGTTCTATCAACAAAATAAAGTGTATCGCTCTTATATAAGTCCTTGCACTGAAGTTGGCAGCTAACCGTTTATCAGATTACCAAACTTCTCCATTAGAATTTAATTTCAATCATTAAAGATGCGTTTGTTCAAAGAACACTATGGCCAAATACTTTCTTAACTAAACTTGGATACGTGATTTATGCATCTCAAACATTGAACCATATATAGAACGAATATACTTATTACATTAGTGTTAAAAATTCCACGGCGATAGGACAACCAAATGAGGTACAAAACAAAAGCACGCAAATAAAAATCTAAACGTGCTTTTTTTAATATGCGTAATCAGGTCAAAACAAGTGACTGATACGAACCTTTTGGTAAGCAGTTTGACGTTTCCCACGTTGCATTAGCTAGGCATATTATCTGGCTTAAACTCGATTCATATCCAGCATCACATGACACGTTAGCTTGTGACCTGTACGTGGTGTTATCGGAGTTGGCCAGGACGTATTCTCCATTCAGAATTGTTGGTGTGGCACCACAGTCTACAACAGATAGTGTACAACTTTTAATATACATATTACTTCTAATATATATATTATGCAAGCAGTTTATTGTATGTGTTCAATTTGTTGTGCAGTATATTCGACTACATCGGATACGTAACAATGCGATCTTGGATTAGTCAAAGTCGGATCCTTTAGTTATGCATGTTAAACATTGGGCCATATATGAAAAGAACATACTCAATGCATTAGTGGTTTACATTCCGCGGTAATAGGAAAACCAAATGAGTTACGCAACCAAAGCAAGCTAATTAAAGTCTAAACCTGTTTACAGTAGGCGTAATCAAGTTTAAACAAATGACTTGTACGAACCTTTCGGTATGCAATTCGCTGTTTTCCACGTAGCATTAGCCTGGCAAATTATCAGGCTTACACTTGGTTCATATCCAGCATCACATGTTACGTTAGCTTGTGACATGTACGTGGTGTCATTGAAGTTAACAAGATAGAATTCCCCATTCCGGATGGCTGGTGTGGTACCACAGTCTACAAGAAAGTATATTTGACTTACAGTTAACTCATTATGTTATCTGGAAAAATGAGTATGTTATACACACATCAGTAAGGGCTTAATTATGTAAGAAATTTATAAAAAAGAAAGCCAATTGTAAGCAGGTGTCATCTGAACAGAACTTTGTATTCGAATAATGATTTATAACGGGAAATCAAATTTGTACAGATAAACGACAGCTGCACACCTTCGAATCCAATCTCAAATATATATACGCAACAATTCGACTTTGTATTAGAGTAGGGAATGCAACTGCAATCAACAACATCATCACATAAACTAGCTCGTTCTATCAACAAAATAAAGTGTGTCGCTCTTACGTTAGTACTGAAAGTAGGCGTGATCATGTCAGACCAAATGACTTATACGAACCGTTTGCTACGCAATTTGCCGTTTCCCACGAAGCATTAGCCTGGCACATTATCTGGCTAACACTAGATTCATATCCAGCATCACATGTTACGTTAGCTTGTGACATGTATGTGGTGTCATTGAAGTTAACAAGGACAAATTCCCCATTAAGGATGGTTGGTGTTATACCACAGTCTACAAGAGTGAATAGAAGACGTATACTGCACACATTAAGTTACCTGGCAAAATGACTATGCAATACACGCGTCAGTAATGGTTAAATTATGTAAGAAATTAACACAAATGCACGCCGTTTGTAAGCAGTTGTTATCTGAACAGGACACACGTTCAAAGCTTTAATTTTAAAGTGTGTTAACATAGTATTCGAATAAGAGTTTATAAAACGTAATATTAATGTTAGAGACAAACTTTTTCTACCGCATATAATATTTCATATTATAACAAGAGCTGTCGGAGGACAGCGCGCTCGACATTTCTTGTAATTGTGAGTTATGGTTATTTTTTCTAAACCAAACTGTTTGGATAATACGGGCCAAATAAATTAAACAAAATTCTCTGGTAACTGAGTGGAAAGCATTTTTCTAATTTCAAACCAGCGACTGTGATTTTGTCAGCACCCATCCCATAGGCAATCGCTTGCAAGGTCTCGATATACTGTATCAATAAAGTCAGATTCATTCAAATATTCAATTTTTTACGAGTTACTTCTCAATAACAGTGACTTCCACCTTGACACAACCCACCCCACCCCAATTGCAATCCAAAGTAAAGTATTGCTTTAGGGTATCTATCTATGAAGATTCATTCTCGAGTTAGAGAGTGGAATATAAAGGTAAAAATACCTATAATTTTGATAAATTTGAAACTATATTTATCAAAATTAGCCTATGGGTTCATTTAAAAAATGAGAATAGCTGTTTTAAGTTTGAATGAATTTTTTAAGCCATTCCTGAGAAACTACCTTAACTAAAACCTTTAACCTATCCAAAAAGATTAAATGTAAATTTCTAACTGTATAAAGGCCCATAATTTTGACAAATTTCAAGCTAGAGTTATTAAAATAGGACTATGGGTTGATTTTAAAATAAGAACCACATGTTTTAAGTTTGAATGATATCCCTCAAGCCATTCCTGACAAACTAGCTTACCGAAAAACTTATCCAAATACCTTAAATGTAAAAATTTTAAGTACAAAAATGCCCATAATTTTGACAAATTTTAAACTAGAGGTATCAACATTGGAATATCGGTTCATTTTATAATAGGGAATACATGTTCCAAGCTTGAATAATATCCCTCAACCTAATCCTCAGAAACTAGGTTACCAATAAACTTTAACCCACTAAAAGAACTTACATGTAACATTTCTACGTGTAAAAAGGCCCATAATTTCGACAAATTTCTAACCAGAGTTATCGAAATTCGCCTATTTTAATGTGGGGAATACATGTTTTAAGTCTCAATGAAATCCCTCATTCGTAAGAAACTATCTTACTGAAAAAATTAACCTAGCCCGGATGTCGACGCCGACGCCGGGCGAGTAGAATAGCTTTCATTTCTTCGAAAAGTCGAGCTAAAAATGACAGTTTATTTAAAAATTTACAATTAACATTGGACGAACATAACTGTCTTTTAATTCGCCTGGCAGGTATGTGTCGCCTGAGCATAAAACAACAATCAAATGATTGAACAATACATGCGATCGAAACGGATAGGTCTGAAATCGACCTTGGATTGATGAGGGGAATGCACCTTTTATCAACAGAATCAACAAAGACACTAACTCGTTTTTTTACCAAAGTAACAATTGTCGCACGTACATGAGTACTTCCTCTTCAATTGGTATCTGGACGCAAGCCGCTGATTACAAATCTTCTCCGTTTTCATTTAATTGAAATTATCAATGATGCGTTTGTTTAAAGAATATTATGATCAAATACTTCTAAATTAAATTCCTTTAACATTTGGCCATATTTATATAAAAAGAATATACTTATTGCATCAGTGGTTTACATTCCGAGGCGACATGAAAACCAACAACCAAATCACGCAAATTACAGTCTAAAAGTGCACTTGTAATTGAAAATAGGCGTAATCAGGTCAAACAAATGATTTATACGAACCCTTCGGTACGCAATTTGCCGTTTCCCATGTAGCATTAGCTAGGCACATTATCTGGCTAACACTCGAATCATATCCAGCATCACATGTTACGTTTGCTTGTGATCCATACGTTGTGTCATTTGAGTTTAAAAGGAAGCATTCTCCATTCGGGATTGTTGGAGTGGCACCACAGTCTAAATTAGATATTGTACAACTTGCAATATACATATTATGCTACCAGTACATTACATGTGTTCATTTATTATGCAGTACATTCTACCTTAACGGATAGGTAACGATTTGACATTGGATTATTGCAGGGAAAGCAACTTCAATCAACAAAATCTACAGGGAAACTAGCTCGTTTTGTTAACAAATTAGTACTTGCACTGAATTAGGTAGCTAACCGTTTTATGCAGATTACCTAAATTCACCAGCATGATTTAATTGAAATTAATAATGATGCGTTTGTTAAAGGGACACTATAACCAAACACTTTAAACATTAAATTTTAATCAGTGCGTTGTGCATCTTAAACATCGGGTCATATACAAAACGAATATATTCATTGAATTTGTTGTTAACATTCTGCGGCGATAGGAAACTTAATGAGCTACACAAACAAAGCACACAAATAACAGTCTCAAAACGAAAGCAGACGTAATCAGATCAAAACAAATGACTTCTACGAACCTTTCGGAATGCAATTTGCCGTTTCCCATGTAGCATTAGCACGGCACATTATCTGGTTTACACTCGGTTCATATCCAGCATCACATGTTACGTTTCCTTGTGATCCATATGTTGTGTCAGTTGAGTTTAAAAGGAAGTATTCTCCATCCATGACAGTTGGAGTGGCACCACAGTCTAAAAGAGTCATTGTACAACAGGTAAGATATATTGTTTGCTACTATTTCATTGCATGTGTTCAAATAATGTATCAATACATTCGACCGTGAATGTAGGTTACAAATTAATCTTATATTGGTGTTGGAAATGCAATTGGAATTAAAGGCACACACAGAGAAACAAGCTTGTTCCTTTACCAAAGAAGTGTTTATCGCTATTGCATTAGTACTTGCACTGCATTTAGTAGCTAAAGGTTTGACTCGGATTACAAAACTTCTACATTATCATTTACTGGAAATTTTTAATGATGCATTTCCTTAAGAGCACTGTGGACAGTTGTATGTTTATTTCTTTCTAAATTAAATACGGATCCCTAAGAAACGCATCTTAAACTACTACATACATATAAAACGAACATGGCTATTGCATGTGTGATTAATATTTTGCGTCGATGGCAAAACCAAATAAGTTACACAACCGTAGACTGCAAATACCAGGCTTAAATGCACACTTATTTTAGGAGGTGTAAACAGGTAGAAACAAATGAGTTATACGAACCTTTCGGTACGCAGTTTGCCGTTTCCCACGTTGCATTAGCTAGGCAAATTATCTGGCTAACACTCGATTCATATCCAGCATTACATGTTACGTTTGCTTGTGACATGTACGTGGTTTCATTCCAGTTTAAAAGGGCGTATGCTCCATTCATGATTGTTGGAGCGGCACCACAGTCTATAAGAGATAGTGTACAACTTGTTATATACATAGTATGATACCAGTTCATTGGATGTGTTCTAATTATTATGCAGTAAATTCGGCCTTAACGGACACATGTAGGTAACACATCGACCTTGGATTTGTGTATCGAATGATACTGCAATCAACAACATCAACACATTAACTAGCTCGTTCTATCAACAAAATAAAGTGTGTCGCTCTTACATCAGTACTTGCACTGAAGTTGGCAGCTAACCGTTTATAAGATTACAAAACTTCTCCATTAGAATTTAATTTCAATCATTAAAGATGCGTTTGTTCAAAGAACACTATGGCCAAATACTTTCTTAACTAAACTTGGATACGTGATTTATGCATCTCAAACATTGAACCATATATAGAACGAATATACTTATTACATTAGTGTTAAAAATTCCACGGCGATAGGACAACCAAATGAGTTACAAAACAAAAGCACGCAAATAAATATCTAAACGTGCTTTTTATTTAATATGCGTAATCAGGTCAAAACAAGTGACTGATACGAACCTTTAGGTACGCAGTTTGACGTTTCCCACGTTGCATTAGCTTGGCATATTATCTGGCTAATACTCGATTCATATCCAGCATCACATGACACGTTAGCTTGTGACTTGTACGTGGTGTTATTGGAGTTGGCGAGGACGTATTCTCCATTCAGGATTGTTGGTGTGGCACCGCAGTCTAAACGTGATATTGTACAACTTGTAATATACATATTATGCCTGCAGCTTGTTGTATGTGTTCAATTAATTATGAATTACATTTGGCCTCAACATATACACAACAATTCGACCTTGTATTAGAGTAGGGTATGCAACTGCAATCAACAACATCATCACAAAAACTAGCTCGTTCTATCAACATGCTCCATTCATGATTGTTGGAGCGGCACCACAGTCTATAAGAGATATTGTACAACTTGTCATATACATAGTATGATACCAGTTCATTGGATGTGTTCTAATTATTATGCAGTTCATTCGGCCTTAACGGACACATGTAGGTAACACATCGACCTTGGATTTGTGTAGGGAATGATACTGCAATCAACAGCATCAACACATTAACTAGCTCGTTCTATCAACAAAATAAAGTGTGTCGCTCTTACATCAGTACTTGCACTGAAGTTGGTAGCTAACCGTTTATAAGATTACAAAACTTCTCCATTAGAATTTAATTTCAATCATTAAAGATGCGTTTGTTCAAAGAACACTATGGCCAAATACTTTCTTAACTAAACTTGGATACGTGATTTATGCATCTCAAACATTGAACCATATATAGAACGAATATACTTATTACATTAGTGTTAAAAATTCCACGGCGATAGGACAACCAAATGAATTACAAAACAAAAGCACGCAAATAAATATCTAAACGTGCTTTTTTTTAAATATGCGTAATCAGGTCAAAACAAGTGACTGATACGAACCTTTTGGTACGCAGTTTGACGTTTCCCACGTTGCATTAGCTTGGCATATTATCTGGCTAATACTCGATTCATATCCAGCATCACATGACACGTTAGCTTGTGACTTGTACGTGGTGTTATTGGAGTTGGCGAGGACGTATTCTCCATTCAGGATTGTTGGTGTGGCACCGCAGTCTAAACGTGATATTGTACAACTTGTAATATACATATTATGCCTGCAGCTTGTTGTATGTGTTCAATTAATTATGCATTACATTCGACCTCAACGGATACACAACAATTCGACCTTGTATTAGAGTAGGGTATGCAACTGCAATCAACAACATCATCACATAAACTAGCTCGTTCTATCAACAAAATAAAGTGTGTCGCTCTTACGTTAGTACTGAAAGTAGGCGTGATCAGGTCAGACCAAATGACTTATACGAACCGTTTGCTACGCAATTTGCCGTTTCCCACGAAGCATTAGCCTGGCACATTATCTGGCTAACACTAGATTCATATCCAGCATCACATGTTACGTTAGCTTGTGACATGTATGTGGTGTCATTGAAGTTAACAAGGACAAATTCCCCATTGAGGATGGTTGGTGTTGTACCACAGTCTACAAGAGTGAATAGAAGACGTATACTGCACACAATTAAGTTATCTGGCAAAATGACTATGCAATACACGCATTAGTAATGGTTTAATTATGTAAGAAATTAAGACAAATGCACGCCGTTTGTAAGCAGTTGTTATCTGAACAGGACACACGTTCAAAGCTTTAATTTTAAACTGTTTAAACTGTTTTAACGTAGTGTTCGAATAAGAGTTTATAAAAGGTAATCTTAATTTAGAGACAAACTTTAAAATATTTCATATTTTAACAAGGGCTGTCGGAGGACAGCGCGCTCGACATTTCTTGTCATTGTGAGTTATGGTTAGTTTTTATAAACCAAACTGTTTGGATAATACGGGCCAAATAAATTAAACAAAGTTAATTTTATTCTCGGGTAACTGAGTGGAAAGCATTTTTCTAATTTCAAACCAGCGACTGTGATTTTGACCGCACCCATCCCATAGGCAATCGCATGCAACGTCTCGCTATACGGTATCTATAAATTGAGATTCATTCAAATATTCATTTTTTTCGAGTTACTTCTCAGAAACAGTGACTTTGACCTTGACACAACCCACCCCACCCCAATTGCAATCCACAGTTAAGTATTGCTTTAGGGTATCTATCTATCAAGATTCATTCTCGAGTTAGAGACTGGAATGAAAATGTAAAAAGGCCTATAATTTTGATAAATTTCAAACAAGATTTATCAAAATTAGTCTATGGGTTCATTTAAAAAAAAGAGAATAAATGTTTTAAGTTTGAATGAATTTGTTTAAGACATTCCTGAGAAAGTAGCTTAACTAAAACCTTTAAACTATCCAAATAGATTAAATGTAAATTTCTAACTATATAAAGGCCCATAATTTTGACAAATTTCAAACTAGAGTTATTAAAATAGGCCTATAGGTTCATTTTAAAATAAGCACCACATGTTTTAAGTTTGAATGATATCCCTCAAGCCATTCCTGACAAACTAGCTTACCGAAAAACTTATCCAAATACCTTAAATGTAAAATTTCTAAGTACAAAAATGCCCATAATTTTGACAAATTTTAAACTAGAGTTATCAAAATTAGTCTATCGGTTCATTTTATAATAGGGAATACATGTTTCAAGTTTGAATGATATCCCTCAAGCTAATCCTCAGAAACTAGCTTACCAATAAACTTTAACCCACCAAAATAACTGACAAGTAACATTTCTACGTGTAAAAGGGCCCATAATTTCGACAAATTTCTAACTAGAGTTATCGAAATTCGCCTATTTTAATGTGGGGAATACATGTTTTAAGTCTCAATGAAATCCCTCATTCGTAAGAAACTATCTTACTGAAAAAATTAACCTAGCCCGGATGTCGACGCCGACGCCGGGCGAGTAGAATAGCTTTCATTTCTTCGAAAAGTCGAGCTAAAAATGACAGTTTATTTAAAAATTTACAATTAACATTGGACGAACATAACTGTCTTTTAATTCGCCTGGCAGGTATGTGTCGCCTGAGCATAAAACAACAATCAAATGATTGAACAATACATGCGATCGAAACGGATAGGTCTGAAATCGACCTTGGATTGATGAGGGGAATGCACCTTTTATCAACAGAATCAACAAAGACACTAACTCGTTTTTTTACCAAAGTAACAATTGTCGCACGTACATGAGTACTTCCTCTTCAATTGGTATCTGGACGCAAGCCGCTGATTACAAATCTTCTCCGTTTTCATTTAATTGAAATTATCAATGATGGGTTTGTTTAAAGAATATTATGATCAAATACTTCTAAATTAAATTCCTTTAACATTGGGCAATATTTATATAAAAAGAATATACTTATTGCATCAGTGGTTTACATTCCGAGGCGACATGAAAACCAACAACCAAATCACGCAAATTACAGTCTAAAAGTGCACTTGTATTGAAAATAGGCGTAATCAGGTCAAACAAATGACTTATACGAACCTTTCGGTACGCAATTTGCCGTTTCCCATGTAGCATTAGATAGGCACATTATCTGGCTAACACTCGAATCATATCCAGCATCACATGTTACGTTTGTTTGTGATCCATACGTTGTGTCATTTGAGTTTAAAAGGAAGTATTCTCCATTCGGGATTGTTGGAGTGGCACCACAGTCTAAATGAGATATTGTACAACTTGCAATATACATATTATGCTACCAGTACATTACATGTGTTCATTTATTATGCAGTACATTCTACCTTAACGGATAGGTAACGATTTGACATTGGATTATTGCAGGGAAAGCATCTTCAATCAACAAAATCTACAGGGAAACTAGCTCGTTTTGTTAACAAATTAGTACTTGCACTGAATTAGGTAGCTAACCGTTTTATGCAGATTACCTAAATTCACCAGCATGATTTAATTGAAATTAATAATGATGCGTTTGTTAAAGGGACACTATAACCAAACACTTTAAACATTAAATTTTAATCAGTGCGTTGTTTCTTAAACATCGGGTCATATACAAAACGAATATATTCATTGAATTTGTTGTTAACATTCTGCGGCGATAGGAAACTTAATGAGCTACACAAACAAAGCACACAAATAACAGTCTCAAAACGAAAGCAGGCGTAATCAGGTCAAAACAAATGACTTCTACGAACCTTTCGGAATGCAATTTGCCGTTTCCCATGTAGCATTAGCACGGCACATTATCTGGTTTACACTCGGTTCATATCCAGCATCACATGTTACGTTTGCTTGTGATCCATATGTTGTGTCAGTTGAGTTTAAAAGGAAGTATTCTCCATCCATGACAGTTGGAGTGGCACCACAGTCTAAAAGAGACATTGTACAACAGGTAAGATATATTGTTTGCTACTATTTCATTGCATGTGTTCAAATAATGTATCAATACATTCGACCGTGAATGTAGGTTACAAATTAATCTTATATTGGTGTTGGAAATGCAATTGGAATTAAAGGCACACACAGAGAAACAAGCATGTTCCTTTACCAAAGAAGAGTTTATCGTTATTGCATTAGTACTTGCACTGCATTTAGTAGCTAAAGGTTTGACTCGGATTACCAAACTTCAACATTATCATTTACTGGAAATTTTTAATGATGCATTTCCTTAAGAGCACTGTGGACAGTTGTATGTTTATTTCTTTCTAAATTAAATACGGATCCCTAAGAAACGCATCTTAAACTACTACATACATATAAAACGAACATGGCTATTGCATGTGTGATTAATATTTTGCGTCGATGGCAAAACCAAATAAGTTACACAACCGTAGACTGCAAATACCAGGCTTAAATGCACACTTATTTTAGGAGGTGTAAACAGATAGAAACAAATGAGTTATACGAACCTTTCGGTAAGCAATTTGCCGTTTCCCACGTTGCATTCGCAAGGCAAATTATCTGGCTAACACTCGATTCATATCCAGCATTACATGTTACGTTTGCTTGTGACATGTACGTGGTTTCATTCCAGTTTAAAAGGGCGTATGCTCCATTCATGATTGTTGGAGCGGCACCACAGTCTATAAGAGATAGTGTACAACTTGTTATATACATAGTATGATACCAGTTCATTGGATGTGTTCTAATTATTATGCAGTACATTCGGCCTTAACGGACACATGTAGGTAACACATCGACCTTGGATTTGTGTAGGGAATGATACTGCAATCAACAACATCAACACATTAACTAGCTCGTTCTATCAACAAAATAAAGTGTGTCGCTCTTACATCAGTACTTGCACTGAAGTTGGCAGCTAACCGTTTATAAGATTACAAAACTTCTCCATTAGAATTTAATTTAAATCATTAAAGATGCGTTTGTTCAAAGAACACTATGGCCAAATACTTTCTTAACTATACTTGGATACGTGATTTATGCATCTCAAACATTGAACCATATATAGAACGAATATACTTATTACATTAGTGTTAAAAATTCCACGGCGATAGGACAACCAAATGAGTTACAAAACGAAAGCACGCAAATAAAAATCAAAACGTGCTTTTTTTTAAATATGCGTAATCAGGTCAAAACAAGTGATTGATACGAACCTTTTGGTACGCAGTTTGACGTTTCCCACGTTGCATTAGCTTGGCATATTATCTGGCTAATACTCGATTCATATCCAGCATCACATGACACGTTAGCTTGTGACTTGTACGTGGTGTTATTGGAGTTGGCGAGGACGTATTCTCCATTCAGGATTGTTGGTGTGGCACCGCAGTCTAAACGTGATAGTGTACAACTTGTAATATACATATTATGCCTGCAGCTTGTTGTATGTGTTCAATTAATTATGCATTACATTCGACCTCAACGGATACACAACAATTCGACCTTGTATTAGAGTAGGGTATGCAACTGCAATCAACAACATCATCACATAAACTAGCTCGTTCTATCAACAAAATAAAGTGTGTCGCTTACGTTAGTACTGAAAGTAGGCGTGATCAGGTCAGACCTAATGACTTATACGAACCTTTTGCTACGCAATTTGCAGTTTCCCACGAAGCATTAGCCTGGCACATTATCTGGCTAACACTAGATTCATATCCAGCATCACACGTTACGTTAGCTTGTGACATGTATGTGGTGTCATTGAAGTTAACAAGCACAAATTCCCCATTGAGGATGGTTGGTGTTGTACCACAGTCTACAAGAGTGAATAGAAGACGTATACTGCACACAATTAAGTTATCTGGCAAAATGACTATGCAATACACGCATTAGTAATGGTTTAATTATGTTCGAAATAAAGACAAATGCACGCCGTGTGTAAGCAGTTGTTATCTGAACAGGATACACGTTCAAAGCTTTAATTTTGAACTGTTTCAACTGTTTTAACGTAGTTTTCGAATAAGAGTTTATAAAAGGTAATCTTACTTTTAGAGACAAACTTTAAAATATTTCATATTTTAACAAGAGCTGTCGGAGGAGAGCGCGCTCGACATTTCTTGTCATTGTGAGTTACGGTTAGTTTTTATAAACCAAACTGTTTGGATAATACGGGCCAAATAAATTAAACAAAGTTAATTTTATTCTCGGGTAACTGAGTGGAAAGCAGTTTTCTAATTTCAAACCAGCGACTGTGATTTTGACCGCACCCATCCCATAGGCAATCGCATGCAACGTCTCGCTATACGGTATCTATAAATTGAGATTCATTCAAATATTCATTTTTTTCGAGTTACTTCTCAGAAACAGTGACTTTGACCTTGACACAACCCACCCCACCCCAATTGCAATCCACAGTTTAGTATTGCTTTAGGGTATCTATCTATCAAGATTCATTCTCGAGTTAGAGACTGGAATGAAAATGTAAAAAGGCCTATAATTTTGATAAATTTCAAACAAGATTTATCAAAATTAGCCTATGGGTTCATTTAAAAAAAGAGAATAAGTGTTTTAAGTTTGAATGAATTTGTTTAAGCCATTCCTGAGAAAGTAGCTTAACTAAAACCTTTAACTTATCCAAATAGATTAAATGTAAATTTCTAACTACATAAAGGCCCATAATTTTGACAAATTTCAAACTAGAGTTATTAAAATAGGCCTATGGGTTCATTTTAAAATAAGCACCACATGTTTTAAGTTTGAATGATATCCCTCAAGCCATTCCTGACAAACTAGCTTACCGAAAAACTTATCCAAATACCTTAAATGTAAATTTCTAAGTACAAAAATGCCCATAATTTTGACAAATTTCAAACTAGAGTTATTAAAATAGGCCTATGGGTTCATTTTAAAATAAGCACCACATGTTTTAAGTTTGAATGATATCCCTCAAGCTAATCCTCAGAAACTAGCTTACCAATAAACTTTAACCCACCAAAATAACTGACAAGTAACATTTCTACGTGTAAAAGGGCCCATAATTTCGACAAATTTCTAACTAGAGTTATCGAAATTCGCCTATTTTAATGTGGGGAATACATGTTTTAAGTCTCAATGAAATCCCTCATTCGTAAGAATCTATCTTACTGAAAAAATTAACCTAGCCCGAATGTCGACGCCGACGCCGTGCGAGTAGAATAGCTTTCATTTCTTCGAAAAGTCGAGCTAAAAATGACAGTTTATTTAAAAATTTACAATTAACATTGGACGAACATAACTGTCTTTTAATTCGCCTGGCAGGTATGTGTCGCCTGAGCATAAAACAACAATCAAATGATTGAACAATACATGCGATCGAAACGGATAGGTCTGAAATCGACCTTGGATTGATGAGGGGAATGCACCTTTTATCAACAGAATCAATAAAGACACTAAGTAGTTTTTTTACCAAAGTAACAATTGTCGCACGTACAGGAGTACTTCCTCTTCAATTGGTATCTGGACGCAAGCCGCTGATTACAAATCTTCTCCGTTTTCATTTAATTAAAATTATCAATGATGCGTTTGTTTAAAGAATATTATGATCAAATGCTTCTACATTAAATTCCTTTAACATTGGGCCATATTTATATAAAAAGAATATACTTATTGCATCAGTGGTTACATTCCGAGGCGACATGAAAACCAACAACCAAATCACGCAATTTACAGTCTAAAAGTGCACTTGTATTGAAAATAGGCGTAATCAGGTCAAACAAATGATTTATACGAACCTTTCGGTACGCAATTTGCCGTTTCCCATGTAGCATTAGCTAGGCACATTATCTGGCTAACACTCGAATCATATCCAGCATCACATGTTACGTTTGCTTGTGATCCATACGTTGTGTCATTTGAGTTTAAAATGAAGTATTCTCCATTCGGGATTGTTGGAGTGGCACCACAGTCTAAATGAGATATTGTACAACTTGCAATATACATATTATGCTACCAGTACATTACATGTGTTCATTTATTATGCAGGACATTCTACCTTAACGGATAGGTAACGATTTGACATTGGATTATTGCAGGGAAAGCAACTTCAATCAACAAAATCTACAGGGAAACTAGCTCGTTTTGTTAACAAATTAGTACTTGCACTGAATTAGGTAGCTAACCGTTTTATGCAGATTACCTAAATTCACCAGCATGATTTAATTGAAATTAATAATGATGCGTTTGTTAAAGGGA
Organism: Congeria kusceri; assembly: GCA_027627225.1. NCBI lineage: Eukaryota > Metazoa > Mollusca > Bivalvia > Myida > Dreissenidae > Congeria > Congeria kusceri. Next base: position 38,281,377 of record CM051024.1, read on the forward strand.
CACTATAACCAAACACTTTAAACATTAAATTTTAATCAGTGCGTTGTGCATCTTAAACATCGGGTCATATACAAAACGAATATATTCATTGAATTTGTTGCTAACATTTTGCGGCGATAGGAAACTTAATGAGCTACACAAACAAAGCACACAAATAACAGTCTCAAAACGAAAGCAGACGTAATCAGGTCAAAACAAATGACTTCTACGAACCTTTCGGAATGCAATTTGCCGTTTCCCATGTAGCATTAGCACGGCACATTATCTGGTTTACACTCGGTTCATATCCAGCATCACATGTTACGTTTGCTTGTGATCCATATGTTGTGTCAGTTGAGTTTAAAAGGAAGTATTCTCCATCCATGACAGTTGGAGTGGCACCACAGTCTAAAAGAGTCATTGTACAACAGGTAAGATATATTGTTTGCTACTATTTCATTGCATGTGTTCAAATAATGTATCAATACATTCGACCGTGAATGTAGGTTACAAATTAATCTTATATTGGTGTTGGAAATGCAATTGGAATTAAAGGCACACACAGAGAAACAAGCTTGTTCCTTTACCAAAGAAGAGTTTATCGCTATTGCATTAGTACTTGCACTGCATTTAGTAGCTAAAGGTTTGACTCGGATTACCAAACTTCTACATTATCATTTACTTTAAATTTTTAATGATGCATTTCCTTAAGAGCACTGTGGACAGTTGTATGTTTATTTCTTCCTAAATTAAATACGGATCCCTAAGAAACACATCTTAAACTACTGCATACATATAAAACGAACATGGCTATTCCATGTGTGATTAATATTTTGCGTCGATGGCAAAACCAAATAAGTTACACAACCGTAGACTGCAAATACCAGGCTTAAATGCACACTTATTTTAGGAGGTATAAACAGGTAGAAACAAATGAGTTATACGAACCTTTCGGTAAGCAATTTGCCGTTTCCCACGTTGCATTAGCAAGGCAAATTATCTGGCTAACACTCGATTCATATCCAGCATTACATGTTACGTTTGCTTGTGACATGTACGTGGTTTCATTCCAGTTTAAAACGGCGTATGCTCCATTCATGATTGTTGGAGCGGCACCACAGTCTATAAGAGATATTGTACAACTTGTTATATACATAGTATGATACCAGTTCATTGGATGTGTTCTAATTATTATGCAGTACATTCGGCCTTAACGGACACATGTAGGTAACACATCGACCTTGGATTTGTGTAGGGAATGATACTGTAATCAACAACATCAACACATTAACTAGCTCGTTCTATCAACAAAATAAAGTGTGTCGCTCTTACATCAGTACTTGCACTGAAGTTGGCAGCTAACCGTTTATAAGATTACCAAACTTCTCCATTAGAATTTAATTTAAATCATTAAAGATGCGTTTGTTCAAAGAACACTATGGCCAAATACTTTCTTAACTAAACTTGGATACGTGATTTATGCATCTCAAACATTGAACCATATATAGAACGAATATACTTATTACATTAGTGTTAAAAATTCCACGGCGATAGGACAACCAAATGAGTTACAAAACAAAAGCACGCAAATAATATCTAAACGTGCTTTTTTTTAAATATGCGTAATCAGGTCAAAACAAGTGACTGATACGAACCTTTTGGTACGCAGTTTGACGTTTCCCACGTTGCATTAGCTTGGCATATTATCTGGCTAATACTCGATTCATATCCAGCATCACATGACACGTTAGCTTGTGACTTGTACGTGGTGTTATTGGAGTTGGCGAGGACGTATTCTCCATTCAGGATTGTTGGTGTGGCACCGCAGTCTAAACGTGATATTGTACAACTTGTAATATACATATTATGCCTGCAGCTTGTTGTATGTGTTCAATTAATTATGCATTACATTCGACCTCAACGGATACACAACAATTCGACCTTGTATTAGAGTAGGGTATGCAACTGCAATCAACAACATCATCACATAAACTAGCTCGTTCTATCAACAAAATAAAGTGTGTCGCTCTTACGTTAGTACTGAAAGTAGGCGTGATCAGGTCAGACCAAATGACTTATACGAACCGTTTGCTACGCAATTTGCCGTTTCCCACGAAGCATTAGCCTGGCACATTATCTGGCTAACACTAGATTCATATCCATCATCACATGTTACGTTAGCTTGTGACATGTATGTGGTGTCATTGAAGTTAACAAGGAAAAATTCCCCATTGAGGATGGTTGGTGTTGTACCACAGTCGACAAGAGTGAATAGAAGACGTATACTGCACACAATTAAGTTATCTGGCAAAATGACTATGCAATACACGCATTTGTAATGGTTTAATTATGTAAGAAATTAAGACAAATGCACGCCGTTTGTAAGCAGTTGTTATCGGAACCGGACACACGTTCAAAGCTTTAATTTTAAACTGTTTAAACTGTTTTAACGTAGTGTTCGAATAAGAGTTTATAAAAGGTAATCTTTATTTTAGAGACAAACTTTAAAATATTTCATATTTTAACAAGAGCTGTCGGAGGACAGCGCGCTCGACATTTCTTGTCATTGTGAGTTATGGTTAGTTTTTATCAACCAAACTGTTTGGATAATACGGGCCAAATAAATTAAACAAAGTTAATTTTATTCTCGGGTAACTGAGTGGAAAGCATTTTTCTAATTTCAAACCAGCGACTGTGATTTTGACCGCACCCATCCCATAGGCAATCGCATGCAACGTCTCGCTATACGGTATCTATAAATTGAGATTCATTCAAATATTCATTTTTTTCGAGTTACTTCTCAGAAACAGTGACTTTGACCTTGACACAACCCACCCCACCCCAATTGCAATCCAAAGTTAAGTATTGCTTTAGGGTATCTATCTATCAAGATTCATTCTCGAGTTAGAGACTAGAATGAAAATGTAAAAAGGCCTATAATTTTGATAAATTTCAAACTAGATTCATCAAAATTAGCCTATGGGTTCATTTAAAAAAAGAGAATAAGTTTTTTAAATTTGAATGAATTTGTTTAAGACATTCCTGAGAAAGTAGCTTAACTAAAACCTTTAACCTATCCAAATAGATTAAATGTAAATTTCTAACTATATAAAGGCCCATAATTTTGACAAATTTCAAACTAGAGTTATTAAAATAGGCCTATAGGTTCATTTTAAAATAAGCACCATATGTTTTTAGTTTGAATGATATCCCTCAAGCCATTCCTGACAAACTAGCTTACCGAAAAACTTATCCAAATACCTTAAATGTAAAATTTTTAAGTACAGAAATGCCAATCATTTTAACAAATTTTAAACTAGAGTTATCAAAATTAGCCTATCGGTTCATTTTATAATAGGGAATACATGTTTCAAGTTTGAATGATATCCCTCAAGCTAATCCTCAGAAACTAGCTTACCAATAAACTTTAACCCACCAAAATAACTGACAAGTAACATTTCTACGTGTAAAAGGGCCCATAATTTCGACAAATTTCTAACTAGAGTTATCGAAATTCGCCTATTTTAATGTGGGGAATACATGTTTTAAGTCTCAATGAAATCCCTCATTCGTAAAAAACTATCTTACTGAAACAATTAACCTAGCCCGGATGTCGACGCCGACGCCGGGCGAGTAGAATAGCTTTCATTTCTTCGAAAAGTCGAGCTAAAAATGACAGTTTATTTAAAAATTTACAATTAACATTGGACGAACATAACTGTCTTTTAATTCGCCTGGCAGGTATGTGTCGCCTGAGCATAAAACAACAATCAAATGATTGAACAATACATGCGATCGAAACGGATAGGTCTGAAATCGACCTTGGATTGATGAGGGGAATGCACCTTTTATCAACAGAATCAATAAAGACACTAACTCGTTTTTTTACCAAAGTAACAATTGTCGCACGTACGTGAGTACTTCCTCTTCAATTGGTATCTGGACGCAAGCCGCTGATTACAAATCTTCTCCGTTTTCATTTAATTGAAATTATCAATGATGTGTTTGTATAAAGAATATTATGATCAAATACTTCTAAATTAAATTCCTTTATAATTATATAAAAAGAATATACTTATTGCATCAGTGGTTTACATACGGAGGCGACATGAAAACCAACAACCAAATCACGCAAATTACAGTCTAAAAGTGCACTTGTATTGAAAATAGGCGTAATCAGGTCAAACAAATGACTTATACGAACCTTTCGGTACGCAATTTGCCGTTTCCCATGTAGCATTAGCTAGGCACATTATCTGGCTAACACTCGAATCATATCCAGCATCACATGTTACGTTTGCTTGTGATCCATACGTTGTGTCATTTGAGTTTAAAAGGAAGTATTCTCCATTCGGGATTGTTGGAGTGGCACCACAGTCTAAATGAGATATTGTACAACTTGCAATATACATATTATGCTACCAGTACATTACATGTGTTCATTTATTATGCAGTACATTCTACCTTAACGGATAGGTAACGATTTGACATTGGATTATTGCAGGGAAAGCAACTTCAATCAACAAAATCTACAGGGAAACTAGCTCGTTTTGTTAACAAATTAGTACTTGCACTGAATTAGGTAGCTAACCGTTTTATGCAGATTACCTAAATTCACCAGCATGATTTAATTGAAATTAATAATGATGCGTTTGTTAAAGGGACACTATAACCAAACACTTTAAACATTAATTTTAATCAGTGCGTTATGCATCTTAAACATCGGGTTATATACAAAACGAATATATTCATTGAATTTGTTGCTAACATTCTGCGGCGAAAGGAAACTTAATGCGCTACACAACCGAAGCACACAAATAACCGTCTCAAAACGGAAGCAGACGTAATCAGGTCAAAACAAATGACTTCTACGAACCTTTAGGAATGCAATTTGACGTTTCCCATGTAGCATTAGCACGGCACATTATCTGGTTTACACTCGGTTCATATCCAGCATCACATGTTACGTTTGCTTGTGATCCATATGTTGTGTCAGTTGAGTTTAAAAGGAAGTATTCTCCATCCATGACAGTTGGAGTGGCACCACAGTCTAAAAGAGTCATTGTACAACAGGTAAGATATATTGTTTGCTACTATTTCATTGCATGTGTTCAAATAATGTATCAACACATTCGAACGTGTATGTATGTTACAAATTAATCTTATATTGGTGTTGGAAATGCAATTGGAATTAAAGGCACATACAGAGAATCAAGCTTGTTCCTTTACCAAAGAAGAGTTTATCGCTATTGCATTAGTACTTGCACTGCATTTAGTAGCTAAAGGTTTGACTCGGATTACCAAACTTCTACAATAGTTTCAAAGGGCGTATGCTCCATTCATGATTGTTGGAGCGGCACCATAGTCTATAAGAGATATTGTACAACTTGTTATATACATAGTATGATAGCAGTTAATTGGATGTGTTCTAATTATTATGCAGTACATTCGGCCTTAACGGACACATGTAGGTAACACATCGACCTTGAATTTGTGTAGGGAATGATACTGCAATCAACAACATCAACACATTAACTAGCTCGTTTTATCAACAAAATAAAGTGTGTCGCTGTTACATTAGTACTTGCACTGAAGTTGGCAGCTAACCGTTTATCAGATTACCAAACTTCTCCATTAGAATTTACTTTAAATCATTAAAGATGCGTTTGTTCAAAGAACACTATGGCCAAACACTTTCTAAACTAAACTTGAATACGTGATTTATGCATCTTAAGCATTGAACCATATATAGAACGAATATCTTCTTACATTAGTGTTAAAAATTCCGCGTCAATAGGACACATGAGTTACACAACAAAAGCACCCAAAAAAAATCTAAACGTGCTTTTTTTTAAATATGCGTTAGAAGGTCAAAACAAGTGACTGATTCGAACCTATTGGTACGCAGTTTGACGTTTCCCACGTTGCGTTAGCTAGGCATATTATCTGGCTTATACTCGATTCATATCCAGCATCACATGACACGTTAGCTTGTGACCTGTACGTGGTGTTATCGGAGTTGGCCAGGACGTATACTCCATTCAGAATTGTTGGTGTGGCACCACAGTCTACAATAGATATTGTACAACTTTTAATATACATATTACTTCTAATATACATATTATGCAAGCAGTTTATTGTATGTGTTCAATTTGTTGTGCAGTATATATGACTACATCGGATACGTAACAATGCGATCTTGGATTAGTCCAAGTCGGATCCTTTAGTTATGTATCTTAAACATTGGGCCATATATGAAAAGAACATACTCAATGCATTAGTGGCTTACATTCCGCGGTAATAGGAAAACCAAATGAGTTACGCAACCAAAGCAAGCTAATTAAAGTCTAAACCTGTTTACATTAGTCGTAATCTTGTTTAAACAAATGACTTGTACGAACCTTTCGGTATGCAATTCGCTGTTTCCCACGTAGCACTAGCCTGGCAAATTATCAGGCTTACACTTGGTTCATATCCAGCATCACATGTTACGTTAGCTTGTGACATGTACGTGGTGTCATTGAAGTTAACAAGATAGAATTCCCCATTCCGGATGGCTGGTGTGGTACCACAGTCTACCAGAAAGAATATTTGACTTACAGTTAACTCATTATGTTATCTGGAAAAATGACTATGTAATACACACATCACTAATGGCTTAATTATGTAAGGAATTTATAAAAATAAAAGCCAATTGTAAGCAGGTGTCATCTGAACAGGACGTGGTATTCGAATAAGGCTTTATAACGGGAATTCAAATTTGTACAGACAAACGACAGCTGCCGCATATAATATTTCATATTATAAAAATTCATAGTTCATTTAAAGATTTACAATCGACTCATGTATGTAACAATCACGTTGCACTATGTATATAAACATGTTTGTGAATTGCAATACATGTCTTTACGTTTAAGTCTTTAGTATTTAAATAGACAATTAACTTGAAACAGAATGTGCATGCACATATCAACGTGTAGCAGATATACATAGGTAAGTATTAAACCATATAATTCTACAAGTACACGACAAATACTTTACATTTCGGGATGCAATCTACCCTTTCCCATGGCCCGTCTTGACAAACGATCACAGTAACATCTGACGTATAACCCTCATGGCAATCAACAACGGCGTAGGATGTGTTGAGCACTTCAATAAGCCAGAAGTTTCCATTCTGTAACGTTGGAAGATTGCCACAATCTGCAATATATAAACAAGGTATTTCCTCTGTAACAGGTAATTGTCACTTTAAATATCGAATTTGTGTTCAACTGCAGTTTGAAGATATGTTGAATTCAAAATGTAAGTTTCTGTTGAGTATTATTCTATTAAAACGACACATTAGTCATTTTTTCTTTGAAACAGATAACTGTCACTGTTGGCGTGTATGTTTAAATGCAGTTGGAATGCATAACATATCTTTCCACCAGTGTATATTCAACGGCCACAAGTGCCTGTACATGTATTAAGTGGCTTCTGGCCTATGAATCATACTAAAATAGTAATTCTTGATATCCCTATAGTTATTACCTATCTGGATACAGTCTCCCGATGTCCACGTCCCATCTGCTTGACATATGATCTCGCTAATATTTGACGTAAAACCCTCATCACATGCAACATTGGCTTGGGCCCCGTAGAACGTGTTGTTTGAATCAACAAGTGAGACGTTTCCATTATGTACAAATGGAGTATTGCCACAGTCTGCAACATATATTAACGTCATAATGTATAAATAAATAAAGGATACATTTAAATAGCAAAATGCATACCTGGATGGAATAAGTATGTTCACTTCAAATTATTAAGCAAAAGATACATTTAAATGGCAAAATGCATACCTGGATGGAATACGTATGTTCACTTTAAATTATTAAGCAAAGGATACATTTAAATGGCAAAATGCATACCTGGATGGAATATGTATGTTCACTTTAAATTATTAAGCAAAGAATATATTTAAATGGCAAAATGTATACCTGGATGGAATATGTATGTTCAACAAAAGACGACTTAATATGAGTTCCTACCTACGAGACATTCCGCTGTTTGCCATGTCCCATTTACCGGGCACTCTATTTCGCTGACATTCGAAAAGAAACCAGTCCAGCATGTAACGGTAGCTTTAACCGAGGCAGTCGTGTTTTGACCGCTGATCAGCGAAACATTTCCATTTGCAACAGATGGTATGGAAGAACACACTACAAGACATAACACATCTTTCAAGTCACTTTTGAGTCTGATTAAATGATAATATGCACAATGTTTAACTCATCAATCAAAAATATGTCGAGAATTAATTAACAGAAACACTTCTTAAGAACTAGAATAACGATATATTCACATTTCAGATGACATTCAGCAAATCAAAAAGTTTAAACACGCGGAATATGTAATACACAGTACGTTACGCTGCCTAATTTAAAATGAATAACAAATGTAACAAGAGAGTACCTTAGCATTGCGTTCACTGTAGCTATTGAAAAACAGTTGATTGCGGACTAACTTACATGTCGATACGCAGTAAACCACTTCCCATGTTGTATTATCCTGGCATACTATTTGTTCTGCTGTTGGCGCATATCCGGTAGCACATGTTACATTTGCTAATGTCCAGTTATTTGCATTCAAGAGCACAGTTTCTATCGTGACGTTTCCATTTTGTATAGCAGGAGGATTAGTACAGTCTACAAAAATGAAAATAATAAACAGCATATTCGTGGAGTTTTGTGCAATATACAACTAGAACTCCGCGAGTCGGATATGTCGCCTGACGGAGCATAACTCAAGTACAATAAGAGTAATTATGCCGAAAAACAAATGTACCATCCTTTTATGCCTACTAACACTTCCCTAAAGTTTCATAATGATTGCACAAAAACTTCTTAAGTTATTGTCTGCACAACACTTATTTAAACTTTTTTTTTAAAGGGCAAAACTCAAGTACGACACGGGCTATAATACCAAAAATTGAACTTTACCTTCCTTTAATGCCTAAAGTTTCATAATGATTGTACTAAAACTTCACAAGTTATTGTCTGCACAAGCCTTATTTTAACTTTTATAAAGAGGCATAACTTAAGTACGGTGAGAGCAATTATGCCAAAAATCGAACTGAACCGTCCTTTTATGCATATTAACACTTTTGTCAAGTTTCATAATGATTGCACAAAAACTTCTCAAGTTATTGTCTGCACAAGCCTTATTTGAAATATTTTTAAGGGGGCATAACACAAGTACGATAAAAGCAATAATGCCGAAAATCGAACTTAGCCTTTTATGCCAACTAACACTTCCCTAAAGTTTCAAGATTGCTCAAAAACTTCACAAGTTATTGTCTGCACAATCTAGATGGGACGCCGCCGACGAAGCCAACAACGCCGCCGCCACCGCCGCCGATGCCGCCAAAAGTAACCCCTATATTTCGCTTTCTTTGGCGACACAAAAAGGGTCCAGTAGGACAATACTTGTTTTAATATCGTCATTTGCCTTTAGCATGATTCATCGACAAACGAGTATCATTCTTACAATATTTGTATAGAAATGGAAAAGTTAAAGTTTTTTTTTGCTACAAAATGTGATCCAACGAATTGTATTATGATATATAACTTCTTTATACTATTAAACGTTTGACATTGTACTCAACAGTCATAACATTTTATCTGTATTGCTTATACAATACATTCAGAATGTTAAAGGGGCGTAGCGACGGTAGATCGACAATAACAAAATATATTAATATAGTATTGCTACTAAACAAATTTAGATATGTGAAATATCGCCGATATGCCCCTTTAATGCCATGTTGCTTCCTATGCTAACGTAATTGGCCGTTTTCACTTATTAATGCAAACAATTTCAATAGTAAATGCCATTAAGGTAAATTCGCTAAACAACATACAGTTAATAACAATGTGCCAGTAATGTTATAATAAGTACCAAATAACCAAAACGACAATAATGTGAAATTCAAGATACAGTGTAAAATTAAAATTACTCTGCAATATTATTTTACAAAGCAGCTAAAAAATACTTGCCTGCGTGTACTGTGAATAGTCGCAGTGATATCGAAAATACGATGCAAATAATCGCACGAGCCTCCATTCTGAAAGCACAGTGTACATTTTGCTGTATATCAATAATTCTAACAAGACACTCGGTAATTTTTCTATAGACAAAGAACACAGTCATATATGTAATACTACCCAATAAACAACACAACAAGAGGGCCATGATGGCCCAAAGCGCTCACCTGAGAACTGGTACAGATAAAGACCATACTGTTGTGACAGATTTGAAAATTAATGTATCGGAACAATATGCAAAGGGGGATAGAATCGATTTGATTTTAAACATCGTTGAGTGCAATGGGCTAACTAAAGTACGAGTTGGGTAGTGGATGTGCGGTGTTTTTGCTACTTTTTCTCAAATCGTTTTTCTCCATATTCTTACCTGACTCTTTCATTAAGACAGTGGTGACAATTCTGGAAATTGCAGAAACAGTAGATGTTGATGTCTTTTTAATGCAGGCTCTAAAGCCATCAATGTTGCATGTACAAATAACTGCATGCAAGGATTGCAACTGTTGGAAATCAAATTGTATCAATCAATTGTCATGGTCATACGCAAACTGTATAAGTTTGGTAAACCTTTAAAAAAAGCAAGAGCTATCTCATGACAGCGCGCTCGACTATTCAACCGCTTTGTCAGACTTATGGGCATTTATCACTACAAATAAAGGGGCATAATTCTGCTAAAATGCTTATCACAGTTATGTGCCTTGGCCAGTGAACTTTTATAATGACCCCGAAGACACGTGTGATGTTTCAATTGAATATCTGTAGTAGTTACAGAGATATATAGTTGTTGCATGCAGACCTTAACCTGAATTGTCTCTTGCACGCAAACCTTAACCTTACATTTCTAAGTACAAAATGGGGCATAATTCTTCTACAATGCTGGTCACAGTTATGGGTCTTGGCCAGTGACCTTCTATAAATACACTGAAGGCATGTGTGAAGTTTCAATCAAATATCTGTAGTAGATATAGAGATATGGAGTTGTTGCACGCAAACGTTAAACTGATTTTCTAAGTACAAACAGGTGCATATATCTGCTAAGTTCAGGTCAGAGTTATGGGCCTTGGTCAGTGACATCGCATATTGACCCCGAAGACTTGTGTGAATTTTCAATCCAATATCTGTAGTAGTTACAGAGACATGGACTTGTTGATCGCAAACCTTAACCAGAGAATTACGGCGACGCCGACGAGCGGGTGAGTTGTATAGCTTGGTGAATAGTCGAGCTAAAAATCGTGTGTGCAAGCCAATCATTGATAGCTTGTTAATGTTTTTTTCCACACACAAGAGGCAGTAACTCTGGAGTTTCTGGCCCGAATATGCTTATTATACAGCACCTGTAATATTACGTTCATAAACAAACTGTGCACAATTGGTGAAGATTGGAATAAAATTGTCTCTATCCTGAATGATGTCCATTTTTGTATATTTTTTTCACAAACAAAGGGCTATAAATCTGGTGTTTCTGGCCTAATATTTTATATTCGATTTCAAATTTAATTTCATGGTCATAGACAAACTGTGCAAAATTGGAGAATATTGGATGAAATATAAAGTCTCTATCCTGAATAATGTCCATTTGTGTTTATTTTTTCACAACCAAAGGGCAATAATACGGTGTTTCTGGCGGCCCGATTTGTTTATATTCAACTTGACCTGTACTCTTATGGACATAGACAAACTGTGCAAGACTGATGAAGATTGGATGAAAAATGAAGTCTCTATCCTAAATAATTTCAATGTTTGCATTTTTTTCACAAACAAATGGCAATAACTCCGGAGTTTTCTTGTCCTATCTTACTTATATTCGACTACAACTGTAATCTCATGGGCATAGACAAACTGTGCAAGATTGGTGAAGATGGGATGAAAAATGAAGTCACTATCCTGAATAGTGTCCATTTGTGTACATTTTTTCATAAACAAAGGACAATAACTCCGGTGTTTGAAACACGATCAGGCATCTCTACTGAGATCTAATAGTTATACACAAAATGTGAAAGTTTTGTTAAGATTGGATGGAAATAGGATAACGTCTATATGTTGGAAAAAAGGCAGTTTTGGACTGTTTTGCATGAAAAAGGGGCAATAACTCTAGTATTACTAGTGTGATCTGGCCCAATAAGAATCCCGTCCGAGATTGTATGGGCATACACAAACTGTGCAAGTTTGGTTAAGATTGGATAAAAAGTGAAGTCTCCAGCGTGAAAAAAATAAATTGTTGACGGCACACGGACGACATACGACGGACGACGCAGGAGAGGTCCCCTATACAAATAGCTCTATAATGGGGCTGCAATGCCTAATCAATATCGTAACTATACTTCTTGACCTATTTATAAAGGATAGGTCGCAAACAAAACAAGAAAAGATTTCCGCTGCATTGCGTTTAATGCGAGAAATGTTAATTAAAAATAAAATTCAAATCATGTTATTCATTACACTAACAGAATAGTTGGTCAAAGTATGCAATAATAGCAACGATTTACATGTCATTGCGTACATTAGATAGTACGATTGGTGCACGAATTGGGTATTAACGCAAACGCAACAATTATCTTGAAAACTTGCTGTTTTCAGTTTCCCATTTTTTTAAATTTTATGTGTGCCCCCAACTTGTTAAAAGCTGACCGATCAAACAAGAGAAAACGAAGAAGAGGAAGAAGAAGACAAAGCCTTAACTCAATTTACTACCGTTATACACAAACATACCTATAGTGGACGATATATCTAAAAATCATATAGTCACTGTGGAATGTCGAGAAAAGAACCTGCATAATTCAGATTTAGCGTATATATGTATCAGATTTCGGATTTATAAAGCCGCCCAGTGTCCAATACTTGAAAGGTAACTGTTTTAATTACCCGGATGTTGTCTCAATATATAGAATTGGAACATGCATGTTCATTTAACATTATTGTCATACGTTTGAATGCTGTGAATAAAATGCCCTTTCTAATTATCTAACATATATTGCATTTTTTTTTGGTAAATAGTCAACTTGAAGATTTTAAAACTGAATAAATATTCAAAACATATCAGTAATATCCTTCAACATTGTTTATAAGTGGATACTATCAAAACAAAACACTTATTTATCCAAAACACATGTAATTATTGAAAAAGGTAAATAAAACAAAAATCAATCTGACAAACCCAAGGGTCGGGGCATTTTTTAGGGTAGGTCGGGTTACCTGAAACAATCGCCTTATTCGAAACGACAATTACCACAATTGTGTCAATAACCGCACTGCCAAAATTAAATGTTTCTATTTAAATCGTTCCATTTCAACGGGTGTCCTTTGTGATGCACTTGTGCATTTTTAAATGCGTGTACCTTATAGTATATTATCGGTGACAAACAAACAATGTAGCCACATTGAAAGACAAAGCAGAATTTATTTTTTATTAAACCAGGCCCGGTTTTGCCGGGTGGGGGCACAGTTGACACGTGCCATCCCAGCTGACCCAAGCTTTTGTGAAGCATGAACTTTTTAATTTGAAAAGAAACAAGAAGATTGTGGAAATATGTGATGCCCCTAAACTGATTATTATCGATAATCCACGACCAACGCCTAAAGCACAAATTCAAAGGGAGGGGTCACATGGGGTATGAGCTTTCAGCTGGACACAAGTCATATGTTATGTTTTAACTTCTTAAACTTCTACTGTAAAACAAAGCCCCAGGTGGTGCCCCTAAACTGATTGTTATCGCTAATTTCAGATAAAGGCCTTGGACAACTTGTATAATTGCACGGTTTCACGGCGGGAAGTGCGGACACTAGGAGCATGTGTCAACAACTGACCCCAAAAAGATCCTTATCGCGAATTAAAAACACCGCTTTAGTAACATCCTAGCACCGGTGCTCAACTATCGCGTTAATATCATCCTTGGTCAAAGTAATGGTCACAAAACTCTCGAAAGCGTGGAGAAATCACAATAGCATCACTTTTCACTTAACTATTATGAATAAGTTAAACTGTAATTTATTTATATGATATCGAGAAGTCACATATTTCTCAACTTATATCGTTGAAATTAACTTCTTAACTGCTTAATACGATAAAAACAAAGTAAAAACGAAGCCTTCTGAAGATTCATGCATGTGGTCCGAATTGCATCAAAATATTGATTTCCATTTGAGTACATTGTGTAGTTTACGAGGGTTTTCCGCGGGAAAATCGTCATATTATGTGGATCCGGAGTTTGTCCTATTCCAACTTTTGAGACACATCGAGATGAAGTTGACGCATTTTTGAATCATAACTGCAGTTTCCAGCTTTTGTGAGTTACTTTTAAGTGTTTTTGAATTTTTGTGTGGTCTGATGCTGAGGGGTAGGAGTGTACGATGGAACTCCACCACCAATTTAACTCACACGCGCCGGTGGGAAACAAGCCTGGGTCGCCCAAAGTGAAAAGCAAGTATGATAGCCAGGCAAATGACAACTATTTTATACGAGTCGCCCATTTTACATTTTTCTAAGGTATAGACAGTTGCAAAGGGTCTTAAGGAAAATAGAGAGCAAAAAGCATTTACATTTATTTGCTATAAAAGGAAGAACTACACGAAATTGACTGACTCGATATATGTGTGGTTTCGGCCGGGATAATTCCACGTATATGCATGATAAATAGATGGATGGATTAGGGTTGATTCTGGATGAATGAATGGATTGATAGATGAGTGGGTGAATGAATGAGTAAATAAATGAATGGATGAAATAGTAAGTAAATGAATGAGCAAATGAATGAATTGGTGAATGAATGAATGAATTAATTAATTAATTAATTAATTAACGAACGAACGAACGAACGAACGAACGAACAAACGAATGAATGAATAAATGAATGAATGAACTAAGGAATTGATGACTGAATGAATGAATGAATGAATGAATGAGTGAATTGCACCCTCCCCAGGACAGTCATGTCTGGAGCCGGCCCTGGAAACATTGGGACTCACTGCCTACCCGTATGTTTCTATGTATGCTCGCCACTATGCTTAACATGAATGGATGAAATAGTAAGTAAATGAATGAGTAAATGAATGAATTGGTGAATGAATGAATGAATGAATGAATTGCCCCCTCCCCAGGACAGTCATGTCTGGAGCCGGCCCTGGAAACATTGGGACTCACTGCCTACCCGTATGTTTCTATGTATGCTCGCCACTGTGCTTAACATGAATGGATGAAATAGTAAGTAAATGAATGAGTAAATGAATGAATTGGTGAATGAATGAATGAATGAATGAATGAATTGCCCCCTCCCCAGGACAGTCATGTCTGGAGCCGGCCCTGGAAACATTGGGACTCACTGCCTACCCGTATGTTTCTATGTATGCTCGCCACTATGCTTAACATGAATGGATGAAATAGTAAGTAAATGAATGAGTAATGAATGAATTGGTGAATGAATGAATGAATGAATGAATTGCCCCCTCCCCAGGACAGTCATGTCTGGAGCCGGCCCTGGAAACATTGGGACTCACTGCCTACCCGTATGTTTCTATGTATGCTCGCCACTATGCTTAACATGAATGGATGAAATAGTAAGTAAATGAATGAGTAAATGAATGAATTGGTGAATGAATGAATGAATGAATGAATGAATGAATTGCCCCCTCCCCAGGACAGTCATGTCTGGAGCCGGCCCTGGAAACATTGGGACTCACTGCCTACCCGTATGTTTCTATGTATGCTCGCCACTATGCTTAACATGAATGGATGAAATTGATAAACACGTAATCAAGCTAAAGATCAAAGCGCTGTTGCATCGATAACAACATACTCAAACACGTGGTTTCATTCCTGTCAAGCCTCCAACTGATTAATATATAGTTCTTTCAGTAAGTAAACTATTTTACGATCACAAATATCAGTGAAAAATGTTTTAATTAGTTTAGATAGTAATTGGGT
Source organism: Congeria kusceri (assembly GCA_027627225.1). Lineage (NCBI taxonomy): Eukaryota > Metazoa > Mollusca > Bivalvia > Myida > Dreissenidae > Congeria > Congeria kusceri. The sequence continues at coordinate 38,297,358 of CM051024.1, forward strand.
TAATAACGTCTGTTCAGTTCTGTAATTCATTATCCAAGTTGTTATAATCGGTAGGGATTAGACTCCGTTAATACGTCTGTGCCAGTGAGACTTTTTTTCAACTACTAGATATCTCTGTTGGTACTCTTTTGAACTCAAATAATTTTTATTTACAGATTCAATGCGAACACATAATATTTCAACATTACTTATAATAGTAAACATGTTTTACAAAGAATTACTGCAGTTATCGTTGAAGACTGGTATCAACAAAACTCATTCATTCCTTCCTTTACTTACTCATTCAAGGAAACAATTTCAAACGGAAACAAATATGAACAAGTTTCAGTATAAAACAAATACTGTTTTGTCCCACTCTATCACATTCGTAAATATGTTACCTGTTATGTAATCCATATATCAAATTACACCAACTGTATTCAAGGCAAATCAAAATATTTCTTTACACATTTAACAGTTAATAAAAATAATAAATACCCAACGCTCGTTCAGGTCATAATCGAAGCTTTCAGAAAACATTTAAACGTGCTTTCGTATTTTTTTATCAAACGAATCGAGGTATTTGATTTGAAAACATGATTTATTGAACATGCAATTTAAAGCATTTGCAAAACTGTGAGCGGTTGTGTGGAATCTCAAGACACTGCAGCTGTCGTAAGCGTTAAACAAACAAACGAGTTTATTATTCATAAAATAGTGTATTTTCAATGCCGTTTTTAAGTGAACCAAACTATGTAAGAAGACCTGATAAATACGATATTGAATAGTAAGGGTGTATTAAGGCAGCCGTTATTGGTACAAATGGATTGAAAACTCATTACATGTATTTATAATTTATTTATAACCTATCAATTTAATGTATAAAACTGATACAGTCCGAGTATGTATACAATTAAATTAAAATATTGCGTAACATGAGGTTATTGATTAAATACATGTATGAGACAAAATATTGAAGTTATGAAGTAAAAGCGGCTTTAAGGCCGATTTCAACCAAAAAATAACAGGTATTAAGTGTCACATACCGGTATCACAGGTGGCGATTATCTCGTGTTTGTTAACGATTTCAGGTATTCGTAATTATCTGAATATCTCAAATTAAGTTACACTGAACGTGACCTTGTTCAAAAAGCCTACGAATATTTCAGTATTCAAAAGGAATACAATAACCACAATGATGTCGTCGGCAAACCACCTAGTTTTTGCCAAGGATAACAGATGAGAGCTTTTGTGTTCCAAAGTTTAATTGTTTCATGTCTATGGTTACCTTTCGTGAAATATTTTTAAATGTTAACGTGCATGTCATTCCGTTTAGCGCAAAATCATTTAAACGCAGTCTGCTTTACAACTGATAAAACCCAGTTTCGACAAATTGTGACCCACGGTGTCGTCACTATGCTTTCAATGGATATTAAAATGACATTAGTAAACATAATTATTGAAAACGCAACGTTGAACCCTAGACTGTTGCATCGCGAACAGCGGAATTAAATGTGTGGTTTTAAGTCGGACTTATTTATATTTGATTGCGAAAACAAAACATATTTTATAATGACAAACGTCTGTAAAAAACGCTTATTGTGTTTCACTTCCTGTCAGAATTGAAAGTTCAGTTTCAACATACTTAGGCACCGTTAACGCCAACTATTTGTCAATACGACAATTGCTTGATAGGCTGTTCAACACTAGTATAGTATGGTGGTAGCTTTTGATATCAAGTAATTTCAATATTAATGCCAATATCTAATATTGAAACATATAAACTATATAGTTACATATTTTATAGTAAAATACGGGGTTGTCAATTTCCAACAATAGTCATAAAAATTGTTACCTGTTAAGTAACTGCTTCATCCAAACACAGTGTCAAACACACACAAAACTAAAAGATTATTTGAATCTTACCATTACCGGTATAAATACAATAAAACTAGCCCGACTCGATAAACGCAGACAAAGGATACAGTATACGATTACAGACAACAAAATAGCGTTTAACGTTACGCATGCGCAAATAAATTCCTTCATTGTTACATATAAAATACACAATGTTTGATCTCAATTTTCACCATGACCAAGCTACTTTTTAATATATCTCCATACATCGTTGGAAAGATAAGGCCATAACCTTTTGAAAAAAACAGCATGTCAAAAAATTATATGTGTTGTAACTCAAAATATTTACCTTAGAATAAACACACCGGTTTTGACGGGCATGGAGCTGCCATTTTGTGCATGAATACATGGGCCAAAAGTTATGAAGCTGGGGACCACTAAGAACAAAGTAGTGCAAAAAAAAACTTTTTTTCTTATTTCTTGCATATATACCTTTAAAGTGATACCAAAACATATCATTTAAACTGTAGTTTTAAAATCATATGCATTATACACTGAACCATATGTGTTTATTATCTAACTGACAGCATGTAACCCTGAGGATGTGACTTCCGTTTTGGTGTAATTTGACCTTTAGGAGAACCCAACCCTTTCAAATTTGAATAAAAACCACATTTTTCATAAGTCTGATCTATTTCGAGAAAGAACATGAAGTCCTATCACACTTGTATAAGGATTTATTGGAAAAAAATAAAATTGAAAATACCACATATAAAGGCATTTGGAGACAAGAATTTAGACAGGAAACATGTACTTAGGTACATCTTGGAAGACATTATTTTAACTCAGAATTAAGCATAACTTTGAGTTTTAATAGGCATAGCAGATGTAAAATATGATATCAGAAGTGAAAACAATCTTCATTGGCATTCTAAAAGTTATAGACCAGGTTTTTAAGCTCTTTTGAGCTAAAAAAATATTAATTTTCTGCATTTTTGGGGGTAAAATCCATATAAAAGTAGCATGTCAGATGCCATTTGACCCCAGAAAAGGGTTTGTTTACATAAGAATCAACAGACTGTACCTCCTGACACACAATAAACAAAAACATGTCAATGCCAGTACTAACTAACAGTCTTTTGTCACACCTGAACCTGTGGGTGAGGTGAGATTAAGTAATAAAGTTAATGAAAATGTAGAAAGTGTCAATGTTAAGGACATGCATGAGCAAAGAGTGTCCCTTGTGAAGGAAAATGCTCTAATAGGTCAAAAAAAATGCCAAAACTGTATATGTAGAGGGCGACTCGTGCTACAATAACCCCATGTTTAATTCCGACTCGACCCCATTTCAGGCAGGGTCTATCGCGACAACCACGTTTTGTGAAAATAACACTAAAGACAAGAAAATAGTAGGGGTACATATTGCCAATAAACTTTGCATGATTGGAGCTCGCTTGCGAAATAAGGGGAACAATGTTGTTTGCCCAAACCATAGGGGTCATTGCTCCGCAAATGTATCCGAATCAGATCCAATAGGTAACGAAGGTAAATGGTCTGAAATAGTGTCCCGCAACATATCAAATGATGTTAAAATAGCGGGTTATACTGGTGATGGTGACTCTAGGAGTCATGCAGGTGTGAGCAAAGGGAATAAACATAAAGTTGAACACTTTAAAGACATGTACTTAGGAAATTCATTGAAGCGTGCTGTTTGCAAAGCCAACTTTAGTTCAAATATGTTCAAAGGGTCTTCAAACACAAACATTAAGAATCGCTTTGCTCTTTCGATAAAACAACGGTGTGTGGCAGAGTTAAAGACAGCCCACAAGGTTTACAATGGTGACCTAAACAAAATAAAACAATGTATGCCCAAGCTAGCCGATGCAATTGTTTCTTGCTTTGGTGGGTATTGCGGAGAGCCATGCAAAGCATCTAGTTTAGTTTGTTGTGGTAACTACCGACAGGCTAAAAACTTCATGCCAATGAATGCTAAATTAAGAATGACAGAGGGTGATAAGGCATTACTTTTAAAATGCATGGCCATTATGCTGTCTCCCTTAGCCCTTGATCAAACCAAATTTTTTACCACTACGCAAAAGTGCGAGGCCGTGAATCGATCTTACCAGACAGTTAACCCAAAAATGATAACTAACCCTAGGAACTTTGCCGGAAGGATTCACGGCCAGGTTCATAAACTAAACAAAGGGTACGCAGTGACTGTGTTGATTAAACCCAAGTCTCTAGGGGCCACCCTTACAAAAGGTTCCACGGTCATACGTCAAATACGGAAGACCGATCAAAGAACCCAAAGGCCGAATAAAGAGGTAATTGAAACACGCAAAACTACTAGGTCATACACGCCAGAGACGGTATAAATTACATGAAAATTACATGAAAATTTGCATTATAGTAAGGGTCTCACTGACATGGTACCAGTCGTGAGAAGTTCTAGACATTTAAGAGACCACAGTTATGTATAAATAGAGAATACTAGGTTAGCGTTGAATAAAGATAAGTTTATTTAGCGAGGCTTAGAAAACCTGGACCGAGCACGAGCCTTGTACTTGTGTATATATGGATAGTTTTGCCTTCATTTGCTGCGTTTCATGCATTTTTTTCAGCTGAATGCCTGATTTTAGTACAATTACAAACTAAAATGTGAACTGAATAGAATCTGTTAACTTTGCAAATTAGGAAAATTGGTATGATTCAAAGTAGGCATTTCGGATGGTCATCATGGCCGATGCATCGGCCAGTGCGGACACAAACTTTGCGGGCATTATTAACAGTCACAGGTTCTAAAACTAAATGATAAGGATTGCAACACAAAGTATTATGACATAAATGAGATAATTGTTGAGACTCGTGCAAATTAATGTCAAAATGAAACTGAAAAACAACACGGTGAACATAATGGGTCTTGGATGGTGACTCTGGTGGGCATTTTGCACTAACTTTCCCATATCTACCATACTCATGTCCACTAGAGCAACCATCCCATAAAATACAGCCTTTAATGGGGTCAAGATGGCATCTGGCAGTAATTCTCTCCATTGCAGTGCGTTTGTAAGCATCCATTAAAAAAAAAATTGCAGACGACAAATCTTACCGGAAGTTCTTAAATGTTACGCATGCGCAAATAAATTCCTTCATTGTTACATATAAAATATACATTGTTTGATCTCAATTTTCACCATGACCAAGCTACTTTTTAAAATATTACCATACATCGTTGGAAAGATAAGGCCATAACCTTTTGAAAAAACAGCATATCAAAGAATTCTATGAGTTGTAACTCAAAATATTTACCTTAGAATAAACACACCGGTTTTGACGGGCATGGAGGCTGCCATTTTGTGCATGAATACATGGGCCAAACGTTATGAAGCTGGGGACCACTAAGAACAAAGTAGTGCCAAAAAAACCTTTTTTCCTTATTTCTTACATATATACCTTTAAATTGATACCAAAACATATCATTTAAACTGTATTTTTAAAATCATATGCATTACACACTGAACCCTATGTGTTTATTATCTAACTGACAGCGTTTTGGTGTAATTTGACCTTAAGTGTACATTACATTGGTATTATTCTTAAAACAGGACGTCGCAACATGCACGTGCAACAACTGGCCCGCGTTCCGAAATGTTAAGTCTCCCAAACAAGATCGGTTTTGGTGGAGCTGATTTGATTGTACGGTCTGTAAACGCTGGCTCCGTGGAACATTGAGGAACTACATTGTCAGCAGGGTCTCCCGCAAGATTTCTTGAAGACATGTCGGCATTCCGGACACCACCACCCGCGACTAAAATCAGCTCGACCCCCTCCCCCCCCCCCTCAGATCGTTCAAATCCGACCCCTTAACCCCCACCCCGCCGATCGGCAGTATCGTTTTAACTACCGCCCTTGATCGCATAGGCTGCATTTTTTATGGAATTAATTTTCAATCACACATATATTCAGATTCGTTGAAAAGCCTAACATTTTCCGCCTTCAAATTTTGTTATGACCGCTCGTTTTTTTTTATCTGTTTTTATTTCATTAATTGTTTTCGGATGCAAAAGAAATCAATCATTTATATCAGTTATAGTACATGTGGAAATTAAAAGCCGAAAACAATCACCGTTGTTTTAAATACTTGAATATGCGGTTCCTAATTGACATAAAATACGGGCCTGCAGTGTCAGAATGGTCCACGGCCGTCTATGACCATATATGGATATACTCGTAAATTAATAGACGGAAAGGGACGATGGGTGCCGAATGCTTCTAATAGGGGATGTAACCGCTGCGATTTTTACTCTCCATTAGAAGGTAGATTAAAACTAACAAGTTTTCATGCGATATTTTAAAATTAAAATATTAAAATAAAAATCATTTCTTTTAACGACAGGTGCACTTTGAAAAAATCTGTCGATTACTGTTAAAAGGTATAACTCTTTCTTAATGTAAAAAGTTCCATTGCTCGTATTCAATTTGTTTTGGAATATGTACATGATATGTCATTAGATTTCGCGAGCCTTGTTTTTCTAGCGATTATTTTGTAAAGCTAATCTATTTCTAGCGTCTCAAATACACATTGAGTGGAACATTTATATGTTCATAACGTTTGAATGTTAGCCAAAATCAATTGATAAGTAGCCAAAATCAATTGATAAGTGTAGTGTTTCTATTGTAAGAACACACTGCTAATAACACCATTTAAGGAACACCATTTAAGGTACTAGTGAAAGGCTGAACACCATTGAAGGTAAATCTCTTTTTATTCACATCCGTACTCCGCGAGCATACAATTCTAACTCCCTGCTATCGCAGAGGCATTCAAGCAATGGGTGTCATGCCTGTGGGCGTGGCCAGTGCACGCTACAATAAGTAGCCTATGAATGTAGTGACACTAGATTTGGTGTGGTTTTAAAGTGGAAAAGCCCTGAAGCCAGTGAAGGCTGAATTCCGGTGGTGGATTGAACCCAGGTCCTCTCCATGAGAGGCGGACATTCTAACCAAGTTGCTAAAGAGCTAGCCCAACAGCATGGCTGTTGGAGGTGCCTTATAGGCCGCACCCGCACTCCTCCCATTAACCTTTAGACCGACTCCAGGAACTTGATCCTAGCTGTACTTGTAAGCCCTATGCAAACATTGAGCTACTTTTTATATGGGCAATGTTTGCTGACGGGCTGTACCGGGGGACAACTATTTCTGTGGTAGGAAGTTTTCCTTCTTTGTCTATTGTTCCGACAGGATTTTGATCGCTACTTTCACGTCCCGAAATTACATATAGTATTGTCAACGGATTGCAATAAAAGTTACATACCTGGACAGATAGACCATTCCTTATTAATGTTCCATAAATATTTGTATGAAAACACTTTCATTTTGCATGCCTGAGCCATATAAACCTACACACTATTGCATTTTTCAATAATCTCGATGTCCTCCACTGTGTAAACTTTAATCGATATTCTGCTACGCTGTAGAAGTGTTACGTCATTCTATTGGTCAGTATCAGGATAGCCTCACTCTGATTGGTTTGAGTGCTAAACGAGGCTGCAATTTTGGGAATTTCTATATACATGCGATAGATTTATACACAAGTTAAAATCGGAATTAAATGCATATATAAGGTAAATTTTGGTTCATGTTAATCAGTTTTGGTGTTGTTCAAGTAAAATACGTTGATAGATAAATCTATTTTTGCAAATAATGGAAATGTATGAAAATTTAAACTTTTAGGTTTCCACCACCTAAATGGTATTTCGGCGATGAGACGTTCCAGCGAAAATTTAGCCCTATATAAAAAGTAACACTAAATTCGCAGCACGTCTCATGAATTAGACTACAGGCACTCCTACCTTGTTTCCTGACGCCATTTATGTAAACCTGAAAGGAATAGACTAGTGCACCCGTTACAGGGCTCAAACCCACGACTGCCAGAACACTAGCACAGTGCTCTACCATCTGAGCTAATCGGGCAGCTGGTTTTTACCAACGCACACTACAGTTTGTTTGTTTCAATTTTTCGACATTTTAACAATATTTTAGTGATTATAACAGCGCAGTTAACATACTCACATTTTTGCTGCGCAAGCTTACCCTATCTAAGCGCTTTACCAGTACCAACGGCACATACTAACTGACAACTGGCCCACTTGAATCAGAGGTAGGGGGAGAATGGTAGCAGAAATTATTTCATGACCAATCCCCACACAAGGTATGTGGCCGTGATGGGGCTCGAACTCACCAACCCCAGATTGACTTTTTGAGAGTCCAGCGCTCTACCAACTGAGCTAGCTAGGCCCAGCATGTTTAGGAGTGGGTTTGTATAAACACAAGCCGATTACATTTCACAAATAAATACTGCACATAATAATTGTGATCATACTATAACAAGCTGTATGGTTACCTTTATTACATAGTCTGGTCAACTATAACAATCATTTGATGTCATTCATATTCATTAATTGGCTCTAATTAATTAAAGTCAAGCAAGGCCGGAGCCTGACATGACTGTGTTAAGGGGGGAGGGGCACGAGCTAGTACGGGATGATGGTCCTTTTTGTTTGTTTCTCTGACCATTCATTCATTTATTTATTGTGTCGTCTGAAAAGGCGACATATAGGTGTTACTTTTGGCGGCAGCAGCGTCCCCTTCAAACTGTTTGTTTGTAGGCATGAAAGAAGGGTCATGTTTGATTTTTGGCATAATTGCTCTTATCATACTTGAGTTACGCCACACACAAAAATTCAAATAAGGCTTATGCAGGCAATAACTTGAGAAGCTTTTGTGCTAGTAGGCATGAAAGGAAGGTCAGTTTCAGTTTTTGGCATAATTGCTCTTATCGTACTTGAGTTATGCCCCATCAAGCGACACATCCGACTCACAGAGTTATAGTTTTATTCATTCATTCATTTACTCACTTAATCATTCATTAATTTACTCACTTATTCCATCATTTACCCACTCATGAATTAATCCATTCATCCATCCAGAATCAATGCAAATCCATCTATCAATCATGCACATACATGGATATATCTTGACCGAAGTCGCACCTATATCTAGTCAGTCAATACAGAGTACGTAGTTCATCTGTTTGTATACCAGATGAATTTATACCTGGTAATGTTCTTTGCTATTTATTTTCTGTAAGAAACTTGATACCTGTCTCTACCTTAGAAAAATGTAACTGTTTAAACTGGTGACTAATATGAAATAGTTGTCAGCTGCCTGCTATCATAAAGCTTTTCACCCTGGGTGACCCAGGTTTGCTTCTCAATCATCGCATAAAAGTTAAGTTCATGGTGGAATTCTATGCACTCCTGCCTCGGCCCCAAACACCAGACCACACACAAATTCAAAAACAGTTGAAAAAAACTTGTAAAAGCTGAAAACTGCAGCTAATGATTCAATTTCTAGAAGAAGCAAGCATCTTAAAGTGCGAAAGGAAGACATCACTTTAGCACCGGTGCTACAATGTTAGTAAAGTGGTCTTATGAATTCACTTTAAGGAATTTTGGGGTGAGCTGGAAACACATGCAATATCCCAACTACCTGCCGTGAGTCAGTGCCTATGAGTTTCCTAAGGCTTTTGAAAGCGATAAAAATCAGTTTATGGGCACCCCCTGGGCTGGGGGCTTTGTTTCACAGTACAAGTTTTAGAAATAAAAACATAGCATTATATGATGACTGGTAGTGTCCACCTAAAAGCACATGCCCCATGTGCCCCCCCCCCCCCCCCTTTAAATCTGTGATGTAGAGTTGGTCTTGGATTAGCGGTAATGATCAGTTTATGGGCACCACATATTTTCACAATCTTCATTGTTTTTATTAAACTTTTATAATTTTATAGTTTCATGTTTTAGATATACAAAATGTATACATTACACACGATTTGGGGTCAGCCCCGTGTCCACTGGTAATCTGAGCCTGCGCAGGGCATCATCAGTTACATGCACTATTGTTCTATATTCGCTGCTAGTTGTTGTGTTTTTTTTAGTTGAAACATATTTACTTTAACTTGACTGAGTCATAAGCCAAAGGTTTTTTTAGACATTTTCGAGTCGTGTTTCCTGGGTAAAACCAGTACCTGGTGTCTTTTCAGAAAGATTATTCAAAGTCTAAACACTCCCCAAGTAGATATAGGTATCAAATTTGCGACCTCCCTCTCACAAGGGGACGCTAGAGGTTGTAATAAACACATTTAAATAAAAGACATACCTTTTTGATTTAGAAAAATACTGATTTAAATGTCCTACCTGACTACCACATGTCATTGTAAATGTGCATTTAAAATAAAGCCATTTTTGTTCATTATGCACTACAATCATAGAGTTACCAGTAGCCAAATGAGCCAATGGCTACTTAAATAAAAAAAAGACTACAAAATGAGCAATATGTTCCCTTTTCAGTATTAGAATAGATATTTCAGAAAAAACATTTATTTTTCCTATTAAATGGTACAATTTGGATACTGATTTTTATTTCTTAGTGCCAAAAAAGTACAGGTACATTTTCGAGAAATACTTTTTATATATTGATGTCTCAACGAAAAACCATGCTACATTACATGTATTTAGCATATACTAACTTAGCATATTTTTGCACTGACCCATTGATATAGTCTTGGTGTATTTAATAATTGATTATGTTAGTTTTTTTTTCAATGTTAACTTCTGGGGGGATTTCTGACCTTTTATGGGGGGAAAAGGTTACAGTTTTTGCTGGGGGAAGCAGCCTTACTTGACAGATTGAGGGCTCTGTCTGTCTTTTTATCCCTGGCACTAGGGATAAATGAACTTGATTGTCTGCTACACAACACTTTTGTTTATTTCAGGGCAAATGAAGACGCGATGAACAGAATACAAGAAAACGGAGAAACCGGGGCGAACAGGTTTTAATGTGTTCATAACTATTCTACAGTTTATTGATGTCCCTAAAGTAACTATATGTTTAGTAAAAATATCTCTGGTAGTAATAATGATGATGCTGTTTAAATAAGTGGACATTACAAAGAGTCCAACACAAGATATAGGCTCCATTATTCAACTGAGAATTAGCAGCGAAACCATAAGCCCAAATCGTTTTAAATATACATTGCTAACAATAATTGTACAAGACAACTGTTGATCATTGTCTGAGTTTTAGCTTAAACCTATTTATTTTAGTTTGATTGTGTCAATAGCCTAAAGCTTATCGAGATACTCTCAAGTCTGGTTCCTGGGTAGAACCAGTACTTGGTGTCTTTGGGGAGATCTTGAGAACACTACCAGAGTGGGGATCGAACCTGGGACCTCCAGATTGCTAGGCGGACACCATATCAACTATTTCACCTAGAACTTCAAGTCTGTGTTTTCATAATTGTATAGAAATATAAATATTTTAAGTTTTACTTTCAGGAATGTTAGCTGATTTGATGCAAAGGAACAAAACCTGCTGTTTGATGGCGAAAACCGTACGGATTGTGTACCTGACTGAGCATGTGATGGATTACCATTATGTGTTGAAAACACAATGCAGTACCAATAACAATGAGTATGTGGCAAAAACTTTTATTAATTGGCACACGTGACCTGAGCACAAAAATGTTCAAGGGTGTACTTTTGTGGTCAGTGACAGTCCGGCGGTCTATCTTTTGTCCGTTAACTTTAACAATTTACATTGAACAGCTACCTCTGTGAAATTGCTTAGATTTTGACCAAACTTGGCATGATTGTTCCTGGGATGGTTTTTTACCAAATTCTTTCAAATCAATTGATTATGAAAAGCTTCTTGTCTGAAACCTCTGACTTAATTTCAAAAGAAATCAGTTTAAATTATTAAAAAATGGCCAGAGGCGTGGGGAGGGGTGTTTTCCTTATGCCTACCCGGTATATAGAAAACTTTGAAAAACTTATTGTTAGAAACCACTTGCTGAATAATTGAATGTTGAACGTAATTCTGTAGTTGACCATGGCACATAAAAAAAATAATGGCCACAACTAGGGGCTGGCAAATTTTCTATATTATGGCTATATAGAAAATCAATTTAAAAAAACACCGGCTGGATTTCAAAATATTTTTTTTCATCAATATTCTTGGGTATTCCTCTACAAAATACCTTCAAATCATTTTGATATATGGGGCAGTTTTCCTTATATGGATATATATTAAATTTTGAAAATCTTAATGTCAAAAACCACTTGCTGGATTAAAAACAAACACAAAATGTATGCTACCCAATAAAATCGTGTTCATCCGTTAACAAACATTGCTCCAGGGTGGTGGCACAGTTTTTCTTATAATTATTGGTTTATTTGCTGTAAAGAAATCTTTGAAAATCTCCTTGTCAGAAGCTACTGGCTGCATTTAGAAATACTTTCACATACATCTTCATTGGGTGACCTTGTACCAATTCCTTCAAATAGTTTGATTCATTGAAACAGCATGACCATTAGTGGTTGGTGCAGTTTTTCTTATACTGTCTAGTGTCATATTGTTAACTTAGACTATGTTCTTGTCTGCAACTATTGGACTGATTTAAATTAGCTGCAAACATTAACCTGGCACTTGTGAACTCTTATTAGCATAAGTTACGTGCTCAAATTGTTTCCTATATTTATACTCGGTACCATAACAGTGTTTTCTGTGGGTACGTTTTCATTGATTTTACTCAGTTTGAGTACGGAAACTTATATAATATATGCATCCTAAGGGTTTTCAGTTTTTGGTATAGGGGGACTGTCCAGAGTCGTTTGTAATTTGTCAGCAGTTAGGCTCGCGGACGAAATAGAGACTTCCTTTTTCATTGAATCTTGACCATAGTTTGTGTATGACCATAAAATCTCTGCAAAGTTTGATAATGTGATAGTTCTGACCAAGAACACTAGAGTTGTTGCTCCTTTTTCATGAGAAAAAACTTTGTGCAACATACAGGCTTCATATTTCATCTGATCTTGACCAAACTTGCACACAAAATCCAAAATGACCTAGATTGGGGTACAAGCACCACAGTTATTGCCCCTTGTTTATGAGAAAAAATTGCAAAAAAATGAACAATGTGGAGGAAAGAGACTTTAGTTTTGTCTAATCTTGACCAAACTTGCTCTGTTTGTGTATGACCATAAGATCTCAGTCAATGTCCAATATGGGCCAGATCGGACCTGAAAGACCAGAGTTATTTGTGAAAAAAATCCAATAATTCGTTAACAATTGGCTTTCAGTCCCACAGAGAATTAACTTTTCATGAAATGGTGACTAAACTTACAAATTTGTGTATGAACATACAATCTCATCTGGGTGCACTGATGGCTCAGATAGAACCAGAAACACTAGAGTTAACACGTAATGACAAAACTTGCAAGAAAAGGACTTTATGCAACATAGAAACTACACTTTTTATCTACTCCTGATAAAACTTGCACATATTGTGTATGGTCATAAGATTTCATAATAAACCAAAGAATAACCCAGATTTGGGAAACAACAACAGAGTTATTGTCCCTTGTATGTGAGTAAAAAAGGACATAATGTTCTTACATCACAATAAATTTAAATGTCATTTTAATGTCATAACTGCAAAAACGTATGAACTGATGTATATGCAAATAATAACATTATAAGTTTTATATTGTTTCCCGTTTGCAGTTGAATCACTTAACCAAACATTTATATTAACATTGTTTTTAACAATAATAATCAGAATATTATAACAGTATGAACATAGTCAATAGAATAAATGTTGTTTTTAGGATGACAGTTTACTGGTGCAAGAAGATGTGAGGAAGAAAGACTCGGCAACTGTTTGGAGGATTTGGAAACCTGGTAATGTTGTATATTTATGTGTTTATCAGTAACATTACTTGTTCGTTTTGTCCAGCTTGTCCCAGAACATGTATGGACAAGTGAAATATTGCCAAAACATAATTACTGTTCGGACAAACAACAACCATTGTCAAAAACAGACAAGCAAGGATGTGAACACTGCACCTAATGGTCTTTTATAAATCATATTTAACACGTTTTTAATTGTGGTTACAAAACTAGTCCTTGTCAAAACAAACCTGTTTTTTGAAGTACCTATAACAATCTTGATGGGTTTTTTTATGTTCAAAGTGTCGGTTTGATAATCTCAATGATTTTTAAAAAAAATGCATATTGGTGTAAATGGATCTCATAGGCTCAAAACTAGTTCACATATATTTAAAAACATTTTATGGGTAGTACCCTTAAGATTACAATTTTCATTACTGACTGATCAATTTTAAATCTTGGTAAGTTTTTAGCTCACCTGAGCACAACGTGCTCATGGTGAGCGTTTAGGATCGCCTTTTGTACGTCGTGCCTCGTGTGTCAACATTTTCATTCAAAGAATATCTCCTCCTTAACCACTGGGCAGATTTTCACCAAACTTCACAGGAATGATCCTTTGGTGACCCTCTTTCAAAATTGTTTAAATCGTTCCGGTCGGCTGCATATGTAGGTCACCAGAGCTAAAAATAGATTTAAAAACTGAAAACTTTAAAAATCTTCTCTGAAACCACAAGGCTTGGAGCTTTCATATTTGATATGTGACATCCTCTAGTGGTCCTCTACAAAGATTGTTCAAATGATGCCCCTGGGGTCAAAACTGGCCACGCCCCGGGGTCGCATGGTTTATATAGACTTGCATAGCAAAATGACTTTAAAAATCTTATCCTCTGAAACCGCAAGGCCCAGAGGTTTCATATTTGGTATGTAACATTTTATAGTGGTCCTCTACAAAGATTGTTCAAATGATGTCCCTGAGGTCAAAACTGGCCACACCCCGGGGTCACATGGTTTATATAGACTTGAATAGCAAAATGACTTTAAAAATCTTCTCCTCTGAAACCGCAAGGCCCAGAGGTTTCATACTTGGTATGTAACATTGTATAGTTGTCCTCTACAAAGATTGTTCAAATGATGCCCCTGGGGTCAAAACTGGCCACACCCTGGGGCTCACATGGTTTATATAGACTAAAATAGCAAAATGACTAAAAATCTTCTTCTCTGAAACCGCAAGGCCCAGAGGTTTCATATTTGGTATGTAACATTGTATAGTGGTCCTCTACAAAGATTGTTTAAATGATGCCCCTGGGGTCAAAACTGGCCACACCCCGTGGCTCGCATGGTATATATAGACTTAAGTAGCAAAATGACTTTAAAATCATCTTCTCTGAAACCGCAAGGCCTAGAGGTTTCATATTTAGTATGTAACATTGTATAATGGTCCTCTACAAAGATTGTTCAAATGATGCCCCTGGGGTCAAAATTGGCCACACCCCGGGGCTCACATGGTTTATATAGACTTGAATAGCAAAATGACTTTAAAAATCTTCTCCTCTGAAACTTCAAGGCATAGAGGTTTTATATTTGGTATGTAACATTGTGTAGTGGCCCTCTACAAAGATCGTTCAAATGATGTCCCTGGGGTCAAAACTGGGCACACCCCGGGGCTCACATGGTTTATATAGACTTAAATAGCAAAATGACTTTAAAAATCTTCTCTGAAACCTCAAGGTCCAGAGGTTTCATATTTGGTATGTAACATTGTATAGTGGTCCTCTACAAAGATTGTTCAAATGATGCCCCTGGGGTCAAAATTGGCCACACCCTAGGCTCACATGGTTTATATAGACTTAAATTGCAAAATGAATTTTAAAATCTTCTATTCTGAAACCGCAAGGCCCAGAGGTTTCATATTTGGTATGTAACATTGTATAGTGGTCCTCTACAAAGATTGTTCAAATGATGCCCCTGGGGTCAAAACTGGCCACACCCCGGGGGTCACAATGTTTATATAGACTTAAATAGCAAAATGACTTAAAAAATCTTCTTTCTTGAAAACCCAAGGCCCAGAGGTTTCTTATTTGGTATGTAATGTTGCATAGTGGTCCTCTACAAAGATTGTTCATATGATGCCATGGGGTCAAAACTGGCCACACCCCGGGGCTCACATGGTTTATATAGACGTAAATGGCAAAATGATTTAAAAATTGTTCTCTAAAACCACAAGGCCCAGAGGTTTCATATTTGGTTAAAACATTATATCGAGACCTCGATTGGGATTGCATATGGGTTGGGTGGGGTCAAGGTCACTGTTACTAAAAATAGAAAAACGGTTTCCGTTCAATAACTTAAGAACGCATTGGGATATTTTAATGAAACATAATACATAGATACCTTATATTGACACCTCGCATGGGATTGCATATGGGGTGAGAGGGGTCAAGGTCACTGTTACTAAAAATAGAAAAACGGTTTCCACTCAATATCTTGAGAACGCATTGAGAAATTTTAATGAAACTTAATACATAAATACATAATAATGAGACCTCGCTTGGAATTGCATACGGGGTGGATGGGGTCAAGGTCACCATTATTAAAATTAGAAAAATGGTTTCCACTAAATATCTTGAAAATGCATTGAGCTATTTTAATGAAACTTAATACATAAGTACCTTATATCGAGACAGTGCTTGGGATTGCATATGGGGTGGGTGGGGTCAAGGTCACCGTTACTGAAAATAGAAAAACGGTTTCCGGTCAATAACTTGAGAATGCATTGCGATATTTTAATGAGATTTAATACACATCTTATATCGAGACCTCACTTGGGTTTGCTTATGGGGTGGGTGGGGTCAAGGCTACTGTTATTAAAAGTAGAAAAATGGTTTACGCTCAATAACTAAAGAACGCATTGAGATATTTTAATGAAACTTCATACGTAGATACCTTATATCGACACCTTGCTTTACGTATGTGGTGGGTGGGGTCAAGGTCACTGTTACTTAAAATAGAAAAACAGTTTCCGCTCAATAACTTGAGAATATATTGAGATATTTTAATGAAACTTCATACATGGATATCAGGTGAGCGACCTAGGGCCATCGTTGCCCTCTTTTTTTTCATTCTAGGTTCAAGTATAATACAGGTCATTTGTATTCAGGTCAGGTTGATAACCATAACGAAATATGAGCAAAGTTCAACTGTATGGTTTGCTTTCGTTGCTTAACTAGGTGTCAAATTCCAGAAACATCTTAAGTAAAATCTTAGCCTTAAAGTCATCATTTTTCTTTAGCATTTTATTCAATGTGTACATGAAATTCTGCTTAGTGTTCACTAACTATCAACTTATCATTAACTACTATTTACTAAACAGTAATTGGATTCATTAATTTGTATGTTGTTTTAAAAATATTACCTGACACAAATTGGAACTTAAGTGAAACTATTTTAAAATGGCCCCAGATCGCTTTGTCTAATAATGGAAAACATGCTTGGAACCACATTTTCATTGGATCAGATTCAAAGTTAGTGTAATTGATTTCCATCACGAAATCTTGTTTTAATTTAAGTATACTGGTAGTTGTAGGTTTAAAAACTTGGTCTCTGGTTAAATAATACTTAAATAGGCAAACTTATTTACACTCTTAAGCTTTTACACATCAAACTAACCAAAATATTCACACAAAGGGCCCTGGAATAATACCAATAAATTACTGTGCTCCAACGACTGTTTGATTTGTTCTGGAAAAGCGTTATTCCCTGTTGCTTCTTCTAAACATTTTGACATCAAAATGTTATGGTGCACAGTGTATTTAGTAAGGAATATCAAGAGCAGGTTTTGTAGCCCTACTTTTTAACTCTGAATGCAATATTGCGCTGCAAATCAATACTACAGATACTCTGCATTGGCTATCTTCACCTTCTGCATATTTAAGTGTTTACTTATATGCATATACAATGGGTGTTTTAAATGTTTCATGACAGTTTCGTGCCATAATATAATATATTTATGCCCCCAGCATCTTGATGCTGGAGGCATATAGTGATTTTGCTGTCCGTCCGTCCTTCCATCCGTCAGTGACAAGGTTAAGTAGATTTTACTGTTTCGACTAGCACCAACACAGCTTACTACAACACTTGGATACTTACACAGTTGCTGCTTATGACCATACCCAATCCACCCATATCACCGAACCTCACTTTGACCTTATTTTTATTTGGTCTTACAATAATTCAAAAATAATTTCTTGTTTAACTAGATTTTACCGTTTCGTCGTTACTACAGCACTTGGATATTTACAATTGTTACTTTAATACTGTTCCCAAACAACCCATATCAACCAACCACACTTTGACCTTGACCTAATTTGCACTTAGAATAATTCAAATGGGCTGTTTTTTGGTTAACTAGATTTTATGGTTTCGTCTAGCACCAACACCGCTTGCTACAACACTTGGATACTTACACAGTTGTCGCCTATGACCATACCCAATCCATCCATATCACCCAACCAACCTTTGACCTTGACCTAATTTGGACTTATAATATATCAAAAGTGCCATTTCTTGGTTAATTAGATTTTACTGTTTCGTCTTGCACCAACACCGCTTACTGGCACTCTGGATATTTACACAGTTGTTACTTATTACCATTCCCAAACTACCCATATCACCCAACCACACTTTGACCTTGACCTAATTTGGACTAAGAAATGGGCTATCCAGCACCAACTGGGGGCATATGTTTTTATCAAACACAGAATCTTGTTTTCAATTAAATTTCCAAAAACATAGCTACATTTATGTTCTGTTGCTGTATCAACATCATTTCAACAAGATTGGGGCAACTTTCAATGCGTACTACATAATAGTAATTCTGTTTGCATTAAATACAGGTGTTTGTACAAGTATTTATTCTTTCTGCATCTGCCTTATATTAACTTGTGTATGTTTTAGGGAGTCTCAGCTGATAAGTGTTACAGCTACATTGGTAGAGCAAGATATTGTGCAGCAAACCAACAAGCTACTACATGTATGTAGTTTCGATGATGAAAATCTTTTGATGGTTGACTATTGTTTATTATAATTGGGGAAATGTCAAAGCAAAACATACTTCACATTTGTTGCTTATAACCTGTGCAACTATGGCTATGAAAATTTAGAACAACAGCTTGATATTAGATAAAATGTGACTTTTAGCTTAACTGTTTTAAAAATAGGTGATCTTTTCTATTTGCACTGGCATTGACATTTGCTTCTGAGCTTGGCAAACAATTTTATTCAAAAGTCTTTAACTTCAAAACAACATATTAATTCACTTGAAACTTGGAATATAACATTGGCAAGAACTTCAGCATCTGATGATTCAATTGCCATAATTCAGCCTTGTATTTTGAAAGATTTATGCCCAGTCCACTTTCAAAAACATGCACTCACTGAAATACTTTGAATAGTTGAGCGCATTTTCCTATGACAGCTCTTGATGAGTATTGCCCCAGTGTCTTTCAAACACGTGAAAACAGATATATTTTATATTTTTATGTTTCTGGCTTCAGCACTGTAAACTTTTAATAAAAAAAGTCAGAAATGAGGGGTTTGTCTTTTGATTTTGAAAGTATTGTTTAAAGGTCCCAGTTCTATAAGGAAAAATAGCCTTGTAATATTTTGTCAGCTGACAACAGAAATGAGATAATTGTTTTTAAATGAAGATGTATAGATGTTGAAAACATAAATTTTTATGTATTTTATTGTTTACAGATCAAACAGAAATCCTTGGATGAACACCGGTAACTTGAAGCATAACCAGGTGCAGGAGTGGTCAACTATTCATCATAACTCGGTGCATGAGTAGTCAACTATTCAACATAACCAGGTGCAGGAGTGATCAACTATTCAACACAACCATGTGCAGGAGTGATCAACTATACAACGTAACCAGGTGCAGGAGTGATCAACTACTCAGCATAACCAGGTAGAAGAGTGAACATAACCAGGTACAAGAGTGATCAACTATTTAACATAACCAGGTGCAGGCATGGTCAAATATGCAACATAACCAGGTGCAGGAGTGATCAACTATTCAACATAACCAGGTGCAGGAGTGATCAACTATACAACGTAACCAGGTGCAGGAGTGATCAACTATTCAACATAACCAGGTGCAGGAGTGATCAACTATACAACGTAACCAGGTGCAGGAGTGATCAACTATTCAACATAACCAGGTGCAGGAGTGGTCAACTAATCAACATAACCAGGTGCAGGAGTGGTCAACTATACAACGTAACCAGGTGCAGGAGTGGTCAAATCTTTAACATAACCAGGTACCAGAGTGAACATAACCAGGTACAAGAGTGATCAACTATTCAACATAACCAGGTGCAGGAGTGGTCAACTATTCAACATAACCAGGTGCAGGAGTGGTCAACTATACAACGTAACCAGGTGCAGGAGTGGTCAAATCTTTAACATAACCAGGTACCAGAGTGAACATAACCAGGTACAAGAGTGATCAACTATTCAACATAACCAGGTGCAGGAGTGGTCAACTATTCAACATAACAAGGTGCAGGAGTGGTCAAATCTTTAACATAACCAGGTACCAGAGTGAACATAACCAGGTACAAGAGTGATCAACTATTTAAAATAACCAGGTGCAGGAGTGGTCAAATATGCAACATAACCAGGTGCAGGAGTGATCAACTATTCAACATAACCAGGTGCAGGAGTGATCAACTATTCAACATAACCAGGTGCAGGAGTGATCAACTATTCAACATAACCAGGTACAAGAGTGATGAACTATTCAATGTAACCAGGTGCAGGAGTGATCAACTATTCAACATAACCAGGTGCAGGAGTGGTCAACTATTCAACATAACCAGGTGCATGAGTGATCAACTATTCAACATAACCAGGTGCAGGAGTGCTCAACTACTCAGCATAACCAGGTAGAAGAGTGAACATAACCAGGTACAAGAGTGATCAACTATTTAACATAACCAGGTGCAGGCATGGTCAAATATGCAACATAACCAGGTGCAGGAGTGATCAGCTATTCAACATAACCAGGTGCAGGAGTGATCAACTATTCAACATAACCAGGTACAAGAGTGATCAACTATTTAACATAACCTGGTGCAGGAGTGGTCAAATATTCAACATAACCAGGTGCAGGAGTGATCAACTATTCAACATAACCAGGTGCAAGAGTGATCAACTATTCAACAAAACCAGGTGCAAAAGTGATCAACTATTCAACAAAACCAGGTGCAAAAGTGATCAACTATTCAACAAAATGACTCCCACACTTCACCAGAATAGTAGTATTGCTCTTTTTATTCCCCCGGCATCTTGGGGCAGCAGGCATATAGTGATTGTTCTTCCGTTCGTCCGTCCGTAACAAGGTTAAGTAGATTTTACTGTTTCGTCTAGCGCCAACACTGCTTGCTAAAACACTTGGATACTTACACAGTTGTTGCTTATGACCATCCTCAATCCACCCATATCACCCAACCTCACTTTGACCTTGACCTTGAACTAATTTGGACTTATAAGTGCCATTTCTTGGTGAACTAGATTTTACCGTTTTGTCTAGCACCAACACCGCTTACTACAACACTTGGATATTTACATAGTTGTTACTTATGACTGTTCCCAATCCACCCATATCACCCAACGTCACTTTGACTTGACCATGACCTAATTTGCACTTAGAATAATTCAAAGGGGCTGTTTCTTGGTTAACTAGATGTTACTGTTTCGTCTAGCACTAACACCGCTTGCTACAACACTTGGATAATTACACAGTTGTTGCTTATGACCATCCCCAATCCACCCATATCCCCCAACCTCACTTTGACCTTGACCTTGAACTAATTTGGACTTATAATAATTCAAAAGTGCCATTTCTTGGTTTACTAGATTTTACCGTTTAGTTTAGCACCAACACCGCCTACTACACACTTCAATGGATAAATGTATTTACAAAGTTGTTACAAATGACCGTTCCATATCCACCCATATCCCCCAACCTCACTTTGACCTTATGTAATGTGACATGCTCGCAATTTGAGTATATTCTAAAATGTTTTGATTCTTTAAAAGTGGACAAGAATTTATTAACAAATTCACGAGTTGATTTGTGATAAAAATAACTGTTATTTTTTACACTGAACATTTTATATATGCATTGTTATTTCATATTTAAACGAAAACATGTTATGTTGTTTTGCTTAGTTTAATATTTGTACATGTATTAAAAGCATCATAAATTAAAATGTATTATATTTTACACAAAATAAATTAATTGCTATTTATTATTGTGTTTGTTCATTCGTGCGTACGACGTACATGCATGTGAACGTCCGTACATACATACATTCATACACACATACATACATACACGCATGCAACACATTGCCGAGGTCGTACGTACGTACATACATGCATGCATAGCATAGCATAACATACCAGTACGTCCGTACGTTGATATATACCATACATATCATACCAGGTATGTAGAAAATTGAGTCTCGTTCCTTTAAGTTAGAGGACTGCATAAAAGATACCGCACGCAACACATTGCCAAGGTTGTTAACCCGCTATAGCTTTTGTCAGGTAATGCACTAATACATATTCTTACTAAGCAATTATAAATAGCACAGTGTATCTTTTCAGTAGTATGGGAGTTTGTCGTATAGCGGGACTATCTATCTACAAGGCAATTATCCAGTGCACTTCTTTTTCTGCTCAATGTACATACATGTAGCGGGAGTCGGTGGTATAGTGGGGCTATCTATCTACAAGACAATTATCCAATGCACTGCATATCTACTCAATATAACGGGAGACGGTCGTGTAGCGGGTCTATCAATCTACAAGGCAATTATCCAATGCACTGCGTATCTGCTCAATAAACATGTAGCGGGAGTCAGTCATATAGCGGGTATATCTATCTGCAAGGCAATTAGCCAATGCACTGAGTACCTGCTCAATATAGCGGGAGTCGGTCGTGTAGAGGGGTTATCTATCCACAAGCCAATTATCCAGTGCACTGCATATCTGCTCAATTGAGCGGGAGACGGCCGTGTAGCGGGAATATCTATCTACAAGGCAATTATACAATGCACTGCGTATCTGCTCAACTGAGCGGCAGTCGGTCGTGTAGCGGGGATATCTATCGACAAGGCAATTATCCAATGCACTGCATGTCTGTTCAATATAGCGGAAGTCGGTCGTGTAGCGGGGATATACTAGAATATCTGCAAGGTAATTATCCAATGCGCTGCGTATATGTTCAGTATTACGGGACTTGGTCATGTAGAGGGAATATCTATTTTCAAGGCAATTATCCAATGCAGTGCGTATCTGTTCAGTTATGTATGTACATGGAAAATAGTCGTTCGACTGGGATATCTACTAGTATTCAAAAGGAAATATTCCATCGTATGACGTATGTATTAATTTATATGGATGATGGTCGTGAAGTGGGGATATCTATTTGCTAGGTAATTGGTCGTTGCACTAAGTCATATGGGAAATAGTCCAGTAGCGGGTATAACTCCGCGAAACATGTTTTCTTGAAGCCAAGACACTTGCAAGACTGGACATTTTCATAACGTTTACGGGGATACTTTAGTCAGATAGTTCCTGAATCACCCGTATGAAAGTTTGAATATTGTGGAAAATGCAACTTTGGATTCTACTACATACGTTCATGTCACGATTTCTTAATAATTTAGTGTATTGTAACCTTCACGTGTGAAACAAACTTTTACAGCTATTGCAGCAAAACAGGGTATTTTATTCGAGTCCTTTCTTTTATTTTTAACATAAAAGTTGATTATGTATAATTACATGTAATTATATCAATTGTTTTTTGTTGTTTGTAAATTGCTATTTTAAGTACTTTCGGATAACATTAATTCGGATATTATTCCACAATGCGCGTCAAAGAAGAGAAAGAGCTATAAATAATGTTCGTATGCTTTGGAACGAAAACTGTATGCGATAAAAATGAATTTAGGTCTGAATATGAGTGTAATAATGCATTTGAAATCTGTAGAATGGATTTGTAAAGCAACTTTATTGAACTAATCAAAGCACTGAAAGTCTTTAAAGATTTTCACCGCCTCATTAGTATTGCTGACGTGCTCACGTATTGGAAGCGTGTATTTATAATTTAAAAAATATTTGTGTAAAATCTCAGTTCACTATTCTGACATCATACATGGTGCATACAATTGTTTCTATAATAAGGAAGTCTATATTTATACGGGCATTTCAATTCAGCTCAACTTTAGAATACTTCGATCTAAAGGTCCCTGCTTCGATCGATGGACAACATCTAATTTTTTAATATATGAAGACCATGGATAGCAAGAGGCCACTTGAAAGAAGCCAACCTTTAATTGTCCCTTACAACTTCAATTTTATTAGTAGTAGTTCAAGGCCATCGGCCCAAGATACAGGATACGGAATACCGCATAATGTTTAGGCATACAAGGGTCGTGTTTGACATTATGACATTCCTGATAAATAATAACAATAAAACGGTGGCGTTATCTTGTCACGTAAATAATATAAATGTAGCGTCAGTTTTTCGAAGTATTAAATTTAAAAAAAATGCATTGATTCTAAAGTTGTTGCTCTTTTCCGCCTTCACCAATTGAACAACATTCTAAAGCTTTTCAGTACAGAAGTTAATTAATTGAATTAGAACTTACAAGAAACTTAACACTTGCACGCCAAATACGTTTTGTTGTATAGGGTAAGTGTACACACGGACCAGAAATTATCAAGGTAAATGCATATTCAGTTCAAAATCAATGGTGGTAAATGTTCATTCAATCCGAAAGTCAGTGTTTGCCTAATTAACTGATGTTTCAAGAATCCAGTTATTTCAAATAAGGAATTTCTACATATTCACAAATTTAACAGTCTAAGATCATTTTGAATCTGCTTTTCGTTTTCCTTTGTACACAAAGCTGATTTTATTGGCATTATTAAATGCACAACTTAGTTTTAAATATTCTGCATCTTGAAATCTCCAATAATTTCTTAAATATTTTCACTCGAGTGTAAAAAATATTTGTTTACTGAATTCACATTTGTATTTTGTGGAAATTTGGCAAATTACATTTTATTAGTGACGTCATTTAAAATTGATATTTCGTTCTGCACTGTTTTCATACAGAGTAATACAAATGAGGAAACTTCTCGGTTTAACGATAAGGATAAAAATTACCTCGAAGATGCTTTGTGAATACCACCCTTGAGCGTTAATTGCGCATGTAAGCGCCATACCTTGTCATACGGTTAAATTTTGTTGAGTGTCCTTTTTTTCTTGCAACATTCAGTTTTATTAACAAATATCCTTAACATTTGTTGTTTATTTTATTGACTCGACCGGTTTGTGAAGTTCATCTTGAACATGAAAAGATACCGACAACTGATACTGACTTTATTTCGTACTGCAAGGCCTCCGGTCGTGATGTGAAAATCATATTTCGTTATTTACTTAAAAAAAGTCAATATGACAAGAGTATTTTTCAAACACTTTCAAGACGGGAAAAATACAGGCTGTGACTTTTTCGTTTCTGTTCATGTGCAGTTTGTTCTGTTCAACATTATGAGGTCTTTTTAAAACTTGTATTTCTAATATGTGTCGGAAGTGAAATAAAGTTCTATACTTAATGCAACTTAAATATAACATCAACATTGGATTTATTAATATCTTTAGCATACAGATCATTGCAACACCCGATGACTTTTTTTGATATGCATCACCAGTCGCCACGAACACTGAAAGAAAACAATACTAATGTTTTAAAACATATTTTAGCATTTAACTTTTTGTATTTAAAGTAATTAAAAGGTCATATCAAGCATGGAAAACTTAAGAATTTGTGTATATAACTTACAAAAAATGGATGTTTGAACGACTACCACACACGTAAACCATGGTTTTAAGGCTAATGTCATAATTAGCATTTTTGTTGACTGGTAGTGGTAGATTGCAACAATAAATAAACTTCCTATATACAATGATAATCTCAATAGTGTACCCATTTCTCTGACTCATAACCTGTAACAGGAGCTTGATATTTGTTCTCTGATTAGTATACTCAGGGAAAGGAGTAAACAATAAATGGATTCAAACTGTTTAAACTATTTCCATGAAGTGACCATCAAGTTAATATCTGAAAACTAAAAATCTTAAGTCTGTGGTTGTTTTATTTATAGTTGAAACTAAATTATTTTAATTTAGAAAATAATTAATACAAGTTTCTTAATAAACGCATGTGAGGACACATGTATTTACATAGAACATTCTTTTCTGAAATGTCCACTTTAATACGACTTAAATTTTCCTTGGGAGTTTTGTGAATACCAGCCATACATGGCTCACCCGACTGTAAGCTAAGTGCTGCAATGTCAATGGTGGAGAGCTACCCAGAGTTGCCCTGTTTTTAATAAACTGAAATGATTTAAGGAATTTTGTAGATTTGAAGGAAACAAGCAAACATTGTCGGTGTGTGTTGTTTTTTTTCTCTCCATTTATTTTACACAAGATTGAAAGCTTTAAATTTAGCTCTACACATACATAGAATCGGCTCAGTATTGACCTCGAGTATCCCACAAGGAACATTTTTGTGAAAACAGTTCTTAAACTTGCCATTGGTTCCTGACAATATTTTTATGCCTTCACAAAGTGGGAGGCATTAAGCATTGCACTTGTCCGTCTGTTCGTGCGTCCTATGCGGGCGTCCGATCTTGTCCGGACTGTTACTTCATCATTTATCAGGTTATAACTTGACGGCGTGTCGCGCGCAACACCTGTGTCTTAGCTCAAAGGTCAATGTCACTCTGAGAGATCAAAGGTCAAAATTGGAATAATACTGCTAGTCCAGACTGTAACTTCATCATTTATCAGACAATTTTACAATAACTTGCCACAGATGATCACCATGTGAGACTGGCATAATACTGTATTACAGACTGTTACTTCATCATTTAACTCGCCACAAATGATCAACGTGTGGAGATGGCGTGTCACGCGCAACATCTGTGTCTCTAGCTCAAAGGTCAAGGTCACACTTACAGGTCAAATATGGGCATAATACAGCTTGTCAGGAATGAAACTTCACTTGTCAGGCAATTTAAAAATAACTTGCCACAAATGATAACTGTGTGGAGACGGGGTGAGGGGCGCAACACAGGTGTCCCTAGCTCAAAGGTCAAGGTCACACTTGAGAGGTCAAAGGTCAAATATTGGCATTACACATCTTGTCCAGACAGTAACTTCATCATTTATCTAGTGTTTGCGACATGCCCTTTGTCTGTGTCCAAACATGTCTGGTGGGGGCATCAGTGTCTGTGACACATCTAGATTTTAAATCGTTTTTTAAGGCTTTTAAAAATAGTTTTCCATTTGTACCAATAAAATGAAGAAATTTCTTAACATGCCATGCAATAAACCTTTTGAACGAACACGAAGTGGAAGGATGCCAAATTGAAATTATTGAAATATTCTGCAATTTAAATTATTTGACATGGGGGTTCAACAGTTATTCTACACATGTTCATAGTAAAACCCACTAAAGCTGACAAGTTTGTTACCATAAAATCTATTTAAGTCTTTAGTGAATGGGTTTGTCACTAAGGCCATACAAATTTGATTCTATGTTCGCTACCACCATGATTTTTCGAAACCTACCAAACAGGCAGGAAAAAACAATGAGTCACAAGTTATTCTGTAATGCATGGCAGTGGTACAAGCTCAAGCAAATGTTTACCTGCAAAACTGTTATATAATATATCATCTTCATATTGGGAACCTACTTTAACACAGTACTAGTATTTTAACTGTGTAAATTCACTAGTTGCACACTATTTTTTACAAATATTGGTAAAAACACCTACAAGTCATTTTTTCAAATTTTTATACGCTTTCCAACTCGATTTTTCACACTGCCAGATCTCTGATAAACATGTGTGACAAGTATTTAAACAATAGGGCCATGATGGCCCAAAGCTCTCACCTGAGAACTGGTACATATGAAGACCATGCTGTTGTGACAGGTTTGAAAATTAAGGTATCTGAACAATACGCAGAGGGTGATAGGATCAATTTTGATTTAAAACATCGGTAAGTGCAATGGGCTAACTAAAGTATGAGTTAGGTAGTGGATGTGCGTTTTTTTGCTAATGGTTCTCAAATAATTTTTCTCAATATTCTTACCTGACCCTTTTTCATTTACCGTAGTCATTGACAATTCAGGAAAATGCAGAAACAGTAGATTTTGATGTTTTTTTCGCAAACAGTTTTGGAGAACTAGTTGCAATGCGATAATTGCAATGGCTATGCTATAAGGTAAAGTTTTGCTTTTTCTTTGATAATTTTCTGTCCAATGATGATAAATGATGTTAATGCAGGCTCTGAAGAAATCAATGTTGCATGTACAAATAACTGCATGCAAGTCTTGCAACTGTTGAAAATCAAATTTTATCAATTTTTATGGCCATGCGCAAACTGTGTAAGTTTGGTCAACATTGAATCAAAAATCGTGTGTGCAAGCCAATCATTGATAACTTGTTGATGTTTTTTTCCAAACACAAAATGCAATAACTCTGGTTTTTCTGGCCCGATCATGCTTTTATTCGACTTCACCTGTAGTCTTACGTTCATAAACATACTGTACACGATTTGATTTGATTTCCAACAGATTGCAAGAGTGGATGGAAAATGAAGTCTCTATCCTTGATAATGTCCATTTTTGCATATTTTTTTCACAAACAAAGGGCAATAACTCTGGTGTTTCTGGTCCGATCTTGCTTATAATCGACTTCACCTTTAATCTTATGATCATAGACAAACTGTGCAATATTGGTGAAGATTAAATGAAAAATGAAGTCTCTATCCTGAATAATGTCAATTTTTGCATATTTTAACAAAGGGCAATAACTCTGGTGTTTCTGGTGTGATCTTACTTGTATTCGACTTCAACTGTAATCTCATGATAACAGACAAACTGTGCAAGATTGGTGAAGATTGGATGAAAAATGAAGTCTCTATCTTGAATAATGTCCATTTTTGTATATTTTTTTAATAAACAAAGGGCAATAACTCTGGTGTTTGAAACACAATCTGGCCCATTTTTGGCTTCTGCTGAGATCTGATCGTCATACACAAATTGTGAAAGTTTCGTTAAGATTGGATGGAAAATATAGTCTATACGTTACTGGTGTGATCTGATCCAATAACAATCCCATCCGAGATGTTATGGTCATACACAAACTGTGCAAATTAGGTCAAGATTGAATAAAAAATGAAGTCTTTATCTCGGTAACGGTACAAATTGTTGACGGCATATGGACAACGGATGATGGACGACGCCGGAGATGTCCCCTAGGTGAGCTAAATATTAAGTTTGAGACTGTCCTTTGGTCTAAGTACCTTTCCTGTTGCCATTTTGTGGCTCCATGGCCGTTGATATTTGGGCTATGTGACTTTGGACGCAAGAGTTTGTCACACCTTCGGAACACATTGCAAGACATACATATTAATTTCAGGTTTTCATAATGAGCATGAGAAAGAGCTTATAACAGTTTTTTGACAGTTGCAAACACAGTTCTAATCCATGGCTTGTTACATATTGTATGAAGAAATTCAGATTTTGAAATATTGGCACTTCATTTTTTTACCCCAAAATTAAACAATCAAGCAATTCCTATGTTGACCAGCCCATACCTGCAGGGTGTAGGACACTAGTCTGTCTGCCCTGGACCGTCTTCTGTCTGGTCACTGCAAATATATGTACAGTGCATACTAAAACTATTTGCATATTCTGTACAACAATTGAATTAACAATCATAGTAGTGAAAAATAAATGAGCACTACATGCAATATAATGTGAGCTATGGGATAAGAAGAGGAGGTAACACTGATACAGTTAAGAAAGTTTCACTAATAAATATGTTTGAAAAAAATCTCTAAAAAAAGCAAAAAAGAAGAGAAAAAATAATACATTAACTAATTAGTAATCAGCAGGTATCATCAATGATAAGACAAATCAATGAAACTTTTGCTGATGAACTGGCTTAACCTACCGTCAAAAGCTATGATAAACATTGCTGTCAGGTTACACTGGAGATCTCTAGGGTCCAATGCAAATATGGATTGCCTGTAAATCAACAAATTGTTAATAACTGTGAACGAGACAAAAGAAGACACATCCACAATAAAACTAGGTGCCAACTAGAGCTTTGTCACAGGAGTGGCAGCGGGCCCCGAATGATAGCATGTTTGAAGGTGAGGAACCGTTTTTCTATGTTTAATAACGGTGACCTTAACCTTGATCCCACCCATCTCCGATGCAATCCCAAGCGATGTCTTGACAAAAGGTATCTATGTATGAACTTGAATTACAATCGCTTAATTCGTTCTCGAGTAATTGAGCGGAAACCGTTTTTCTATTTTTTGTAACGGCGACCTTGACAGTGATCCCATCCACCCCCTATGTAATCCCAAGCCAGGTCTCGATATAAGGTATCTATGGATGAAGTTTCATTAAAATATTTCAATTTGTTCTTAAGTTAGAGAGCTGAAACCAAAAGTTGACTCCGCCTGAAAATGAAAAATTAACAAAGGGCAATAACTGCAAAATTATGAAGTGCATATTAAAGGTTCTTATGCATTGCACTTCTCCTCAATGAGATCTATCCACCTATGAAGTTTCAAGTTAATACCTCTTATAGTCAAAGAGTTATGCTCCAGGCAAGAAAAATTAACAAGGGGCAATAACTCCAGAATTATGAAGTACAGAGTAACGGTTCTTGTGCACTGCACTTCTCCTCAATGAGATCTATCCACCTATGAAGTTTCAAGTTAATACCTCTTATAATCTAAGAGTTATGCTCCAGGCAAAAACGAAGTATGAAAAATTAACGAAGGGCAATAACTTCAAAACCATGAAGTGCAGAGTAATGGTTCTTGTGTACTGCACTACTCCTTAATGACATCTATCCACCCATGAAGTTTCAAATTAATAGCTGAAACGGTTTTGAAGTTATGAAAGAAAAACATGAAAATTATGGACGGACAGACAGACGGACGGACAGACATACAGGGTGATTACTATAGGGCACCCGCAAAAAATGTTCGGGGCCTAACAAGAACTGTTCGTACAACAAGTATGTCCCCCTTGAACAAATTTGCAAGGATGAAAAGTAAAATGAAAAGTAAAATGAAACACATTTTGTCAACTATTGGTCAGTTTGACCTTGACCAAATGACCAAATAATCAATAGGAATCTAGATGTAGTCATAACCCACTACCTAACAAATTTTATGAACCCGGGCCTAAGGGTTCTATACGTATACCATGAACAAGGTTTCACAACTTTTGGTCAGTTTGATATTGACCGTTGACCAAAGGACTCAATTATCAATAGGGATCCTTTACTACTCATGACCAAAATACTTGGACGAACTTATGCCCAAGGGTTGCGAAGTTATTGCCCAGACAAGCTCTATTTTTGGTGTTTTTTTTAATATAATTTTTTGGTTGATTATACCTGAGCCAAGGACCCCAAAATCAACCTAGTCAACAAGGAATAACCCAGGTTCTGTAGTTATTGCCCAGACAAGGTTTTACAATTATTGTGTGTTCCATCATATTTTGGTCAGTTTGACCTTGACACAAGGATTCCAAAACAGAGGGGTCCTCTACTAGTCATAACCAACCAACCTACCATGTGTTACAAACCTAGACACAAGGGTTGCGAAGTTATTACCCTGACCCCTGACAAGCTTTTACAATGAGTGGGCACTTAAACAAATATTTCGGTCAAACTGACCTTGACTTTTGACTCACTGACCGCAACATCAGAGATATGTAGTTGCTTGCAAAACTTAACATGAATATTTCTAAATTTTAATACAATGCTGATTATGGTTATGGGCTTTGGCCCTGAAGATATGTGTGAAATTTAAATTCAATATCACTAGTAGATATACAGATAAGAACATATTGCATGCAATTCTGAATTTTCTAATTACAAGAAGGGTCATTATTCTGCTAAATTGCAAGTCAGAGTTATGGGATTGATGTGTGACCTTAGATAAAGACCGCGAAGCCATGTGTGACAGTTCAATTTAATATCTAATAGTAGATATAGAGATATGAACTTGTGGCACGTAAACCTTAACAAGAGCATTATGCCGACGAAGGGGTGAGTAGAATAGCTTGACTATTCACACTAAAAAATGTAAAAATAACAGCCATTGAAATACTTTAGGTACATGTATACAATAAATTATATATACTATAAATTATATCTAATTAGTCAGAAAGAGCTGACAATTCTTGGTTGCAGAGGTACTAAATGAAACTTCCTTTGTAACATTTCTACCAACAATCTATATACATGTTTATATTATATTGTTATAGAGTAAGACAATTGTGCAGCTAAAAGTTAGTATCAGCGATGTTGTTAGACAGTGATGCCGAGACAGTGATGCTGAACTGAACCTTTTATGCCTGCTAACACTTCCCTTAAACTTCATAATAATTGCACGAAAAACTTCTCAAGTTATTGTCTGCACAAACTGAAGAGGATGCAACCACCAAAGTAACCTTTATATGACACCTTTTCAGGCGACGCAAAACAAGAGTTGTTTGTAAAACAGGTATCCCCCCTTTAGGTAAAACAATCTTTAAAATCCAAGTTTGGTGAACATTGAATGAAAACTTATGTACATAGAGAGCAGCAACTGCTAAAAAGGCCAATTTATGATAAATTAAGTGTCATAACTCCACAAATCCTGGGTCAATTTGGCTAATTATCAAACGAGATATCATGCCCACACACAAAGTCATTTTCATAAAGGTGAATATAAGATGAAATTTGTTGGACTTCGAGAGTGAAAACAAAAGTGGTCTACCCATTAACCAACCGATAGTAGCAAACCAATATACCCCACCATCTTCGATGGGGGGCATAACTACAGCTATCACGTAAGGTGATTAAACTCCTCACATACTGCTTTGCTACAAAAAAGGTGGTTTGCAGTTGTGTTGCTTTGACACATAACAATGGTTTGCCCTACGTAGACAAAAATAGGCTTGAAGTTTAAATGCATAACAAGAGAACCCTGATGGCCCAAAGGGCTCACCAGATACTTGGCAAAGATGAAGACCATAATGTTGCGACAGGTTTGAAAAGTATGTCTTAATGTCCTGAACTCATTTGCCTAGCTGATAAACTGTCATATTTCTTGAGCTTGCAGACGCTTATGAAAAACAACACTTGTTCAATAAACAAGTAAGGACCTGGGTATATTTTCTTTATCCAAGTATCCAACTTTTGGTAGACAGTTTCTGTCGAATAGTGTTAATGGTGAAGTTCTGAAAGATAACAGCCTCGCCTGTGCAAAGCTCATCTAATGTTTGTCGGCTTGTTCCAAATAGTTGAGCGTATTGCCATCTACCCATACTATATTCAAATTTGTCATAGATTCTTTTGATCCAAGTCTGGTCCAGGTTGGGTGAAAAATTAAGTCCCTGTCTTGCATAAAGTCTATTTTTGCATTTATTTTCCGAATTAAGGAGCAATAACTCCAGTGTTTGTGGCCTCATCTCTTTGGCCCAGATGTTGCTTTTGCTGAGATCTTATGGTCATACAAAATCTGAGAAAGTTCGATTAAGAGTAGATGAAAGTGGATGAAAAATAAAATTTGTTACAATTTGTTGTATGGAAAAAGTGGTGTGTGTGACCCAATTTAACCCATTGGTGACTTCTGATGAGATCTTAAGGTCACATACAAACTGTGTATGATGAAAATTGGAATAAGAAGTCTCTATAAATGAAAAGGCAAATCTGGCATTTTGTCACAAACAAGGGGGACATAACTCTAGTGTTTGTGGTCAAATCTGGCCAATTGTTAGCTTCTGTAGAGATCTTTTGGTCACAGACAAGCTGTGAAGTTTGGTTAGAATTAGAAGACAACTGAAGTCTCTATTAAGGAAAAGACAATTTGTTAATTTTTTTCAAAAACAAGTGGCCCAAACTCCAGTGTTTGTGGGCCAAACTTGCCCATCTTTGGCTTCTTTTGAGATCTTATGGTCACACACAAACTGTGCAAGTTTAGACTGAATAAAAATTAATGCAGAGGGACGCCAAATTAACATTTATGAAATTACTTTGAAACCGGACAGCGGTTTCTGAGATTTTTAGAGGTTTTTTTTTTTAGGCTTTTGTTTGCCATGGCAACCAGAGTTTTTCATATCCTACCTTCAATTGAAGGAATCTGAGAAAGGACCACCCCACAAACATTCCTGCTAAGTTTGGTTTAAATCCAGCCAGCGGTTTTGGAGAAGAAGTCATATGAAGCAATTGCTGATGACTAAGACCAGACGACGAATGCCAGACGGTGACTGACCAAAATAGCTGACCCTTGAGCACTTTGTGCTCAGGTAGCACTTTGTGCTGAGGTGAGCTAAAAATGGTATATCTGGTTAGTGCATTAGTGTTTTGACCAGCATATGAATGCAAAACTAGCTACTACATAATGGTCATAACTTATTTATAAAGCACATGTATTGGCAGTTTACCTGATATATCACCTCTTTTCGTGCTTTTTTCTGCAAAGGCATCAGTGTACTCTGGGACAACCTACAATTGAAACATGATATTGAAGTAATCAGCTTAAAATGTTAAATTAACAGTTTCACAAAAGTAACTTAATAATTTAATACTTTGTTCTGTAAGGAACAAAATTTAACAATATAATGAAGATAATTAACTAAATATTGAAGATAAGATAATTAACTTAATTAAGTATAATTTAAATACCATTTATTTATATGTTCTTCAACTGCAATATTGGTCAGCAGCAGTATTTGGAATGACTGGGTACATTCACTCTATAAGGAAATAATACATAACGCCTTCCTTTTCAAGAAATATGAATCAACATATTTACTTTTTTAATAATAGTGATTAAACAACTTGTTTAATAATAGTGATGAACCAATTATCAGTAGACATCGATTAATGATGAGTATTCAGCTAATAATGCCGAAAGTTAATAGAAGTTGTCAACATGAGGACAATTTATTATGAAACATTGCAGTGATCTGACATACATTGTTTGAAAAATCTGCTAGGCCAGCTCTGAACTGCACAAAAATGGTCAACCAAATTAAATCACCCAGAAATAATGACAACATATATTTGTACATGGTAACTTAAAAAGAGAGCGCATATTATTTACTTGTTTTTTATTTAGATTGACAGTTTATTGGGTTGCCCAGTTAATTGCTTTACTTAATCACAGTGTATATACAAACGTATATATCTACACAAAATTGACTGGATAATAGAAATACTTAAATTTAATATACATGTTAGTAAAAGCAATAAAGTTGTTAGATTGTTTTGAAATGTACAGTTTTAAACATCTTATTACTTTATAAATGAATACATCAACAAGTGCTACTGATCTAGCATAACTTATATAGGGTTTTGACACAATACTTGTTTAACGGGAAATAAATTATCACCAGCTGAAATACAAATACAATAATTGAAATTAAAATCTGGTACTCAGAACGACTATACTGGTATATCATAAGCACACCCTATACAAAAAGTAGTGCTGAATTTGACCTATATCATGTGACAGGGTGCTGCACGTTGTCCTTCCCCTGGCTTCCCCCCGAGGTTGGTTTACACAATATTGTTAAAAATAACTATTTTTGTGCAAATGGTAATACTATAAAGTATTTGACGAAATTATGTCTATTTGAAGCATAGACAGTGCTTTTTGCCATATATAGTTGAGGCCTGTAAAAGCCTACTTCCCAATTCTAAATATGTATCATTGTGGCAAAAAAAACCTCACAAATCAGATGGATATCCAAATGTAAAGGTTCACTTTTAAACACTATTTTCATACCATAGCCATTGATTACTGAATTAGATTTAAAAACAAGAGGGCCATGGTGGCCCAAAGCGCTCACTTCAGAACTGGTACAGATGAAGACCATACTGTTGTGACAGGTTTGAAAATTAAGGTATCTGAACAATACGCAAAGGGGGATAGGATCGATTTGATTTAAAACGTCGGTTAGTGCAATGGGCTAACTAAACTACTAAAGTACGAGTTGGGTAGTGGATGTGCGGTGTTTTTGCACCCTTTTTCATTAAGTCACAGGCAATTCTGGAAAATGTAGAAACAGTAGATTTTGATGTCTTTTTTGCAGACAGTTTTGGAAAACTAGTTGCAATGGGATAATTGCAATGGCTGTGCTATAAGGTCAAGTTTTGCTTTTTCTTTGATAATTTTCTGTCCAATTATGATAAATGATGTTAATGCAGGCTCTGAAGCCATCAATATTGCATGTACAAATAAATGCATGCAAGGTTTGCAACTGTTGGAAATCAAATTTTATCAATCAATTTTTATGGTCATACGCAAACTGTGTAAGTCTGGTCAACATTGAATAAAAAAAATCATGTGTGCAAGCCAATCATTGATAATTTGTTGATGTTTTTTTCCACACACAAGGGACAATAATTCTGGTGTTTCTGTCTTGATTTTGTTTACATTCAACTTGATCTGTAATCTTATGGTCATAGACAAACTGTGCACAATTCGTGAAAATTGGATAAAAATCGAAGTCTCAATCCTAAATAATGTCCATTGTTGTATATTTTTTTCACAAACAAAGAGCTATAAATCCGGTGTTTCTGGTCCAATTATGCTTATATTCGACTACACCTTTAATTTTATGGTCATAGACAAACTGTGCAAGATTGGCGAAGATTGGATGGAATATGAAGTATTTATCCTGAATAATGTCCATTTTTGTAATTTTTTTTTCACAAACAAGGGCAATAACTCCTGTGTTACGGGCCCGTTTTGTTTATATTCAACTTGACCTGTAATCTTATGGTCAAAGACAAACTGTGCAAGATTGATGAAGATTGGATGCAAAATGAAGTCTCTACCCTGAATAATGTCCATTTTTGCATATTTTTTTCACAATCAAAGGGCAATAACTCCCGTGTTTCTGGTCCGATCTTGCTTATATTCGACCTCAACTGTAATCTCATGGTCATAGACAACCTAAAACAACTGTCCAGTCAATGTTTATACATGTATTGGAGTTTTCGGCGGTACAGCTGAAAACAAGTTTGTGATTAAAAAGTAGCCAATTATGTGTTAAACAAATCGTTAACTTTTACTTTTCTTCCATGGCAAATCCAAGTATATGGTAATTAACTGCATTGGATTGTTGATATATCACTGATAATTTATGTGACTATGCTTGTTGTAATATCGTACCTACTCTTTAATAATATACAGGTCCATTAACACTAGAATGTTTACTAAATGCTCATATCAAAATTGAGACCTGTAGTTCAAGTAATAAGTTTACTAGGTTGGCGCTAAGAAATCGGAACTAGTAGCCAACACATTCGATTTTGCAAAGAAAACCCATTATTAAGAAATATTTTCAGAAAATATGCTGCATGTTTAAATATTTTCCAAACATTTAAATAGCCAAATATAATTTTTAGTAGCCATTTAATTTAGTAGCCAATGGCTGCTAGCCTCCTTTTGTAATCCATACTCCAGGACTGTTGGGGCGAAACGTCTTGGGGCGAAACAGGATTCTAGTTTAAAAAACAAGTATAACATAATATAAACTAATACGACCTACTAGTCGTTAAAGTTTACCATTACTATTGTTCATAAAGCATTTCTTCAATCAAAACACGTTCAAGATTCAGTTAGATGTATGTAGAAATCCGAGTCTAAGCCTAAGTAGGTCACGTACAGTCGAAAACAACATCGAACGATTGATTCGCCAAATATAACCTATGAAACACTTTCTAATTTATATATATGTATTTTATAGGTACAAAATGTATCTATTGTTCACTTTACGAATATAAAGTGCAACAATTTTTGAACATTACGAGCCAATTAACTCACCCACTAAGCGAATCCAAAATGGCGTCCAAACGTTCGTTATTGGTCTTTGAACTTCGGTCGTTTTCCAGTTAGGAGCATGCGCAAATCCATGGACGGCCGTGGACCATCCGTCTAGGGCCTGTATCTCCATGTAAAAACCGTGTGTTGCTACAAAAGCGCGCGAAACTGCCATGCACAAGGTCACGGATGCCTCATGAAAAACTTGCGTGTACTGGTCACGTGCTTAATTGCGGTGTTTATAAGAACACAATTACGTATGACGACGTTAAGTTGTGTTTTAAAATGAGGCTCTATATTACATTATTCGTTTCCATAATTTTCATTGTCAATTTGTGAGATGGAGACGGAAATTACCGGGGTAAAATAAAACGCTAAATATAATGATCAAATGTTTAAAAATGCCTGTTCACTTTTCCCTTCTACGTTAGTATCTGTTGTCAAACACGGTTTAGTTGCGAGTAAAGGTATAAACTCCGCCCTAAAAATCGCCATCTTTGATTGGCTAATGAGATCGTTATGGGCGGAACTACACAGTTCAGTCACTTGTCAAAAACACTGCAGGAAGTTAGACGTTATTGATCAATACGGAGTTCGTTTATGGCCTGTGATTTAAAGATTGGTGTAATAGATAAAGGGCTTAAGGGTTGTCGCTTTGAAAATTAAAGAATGTCGGCGTTAATTAAGCATGTCGGCGAATGATAACTTCTTTGAAGACTTGTCGAGCCCGACAAGCGAAACAGGCCTGCGGGAAACCCTGGTCAGATTTTTATAATAGAACCTAAAATTGTTGTATTAAAGAAACAAACAGACCAAACACGTTGCTTTGTTTATTTGTTGACTAAATTTCTGTTCTGAGATCGGTAGCTGCAATGACTCATTCAGCGGTGGAGCCAGTGTTTACAGGCCGTGGTTAAGCGCAACTATTTAGTGTTGAAAAAGCATTGCAAATGACCAAGGTAAAGTCAGCATGCACTATTGTCAGACGATGAATGCGCCTCAAATGTGTGCTCAAACTGGTTTAGAGTTTAGTATAAATGGTGTTTAAACTCCATCCACCCCCCCCCCTTCGAAATTCGAACAGACCGATAAATTTTGTTGAACAGTATTTGTTGAGCTTGAACATTATTCAATTCAAATCAAAGCAAACATCTTTTGACATTTCCTTTCAAAATCATCATACAAATACGAAATCATCATATAATAATGCATCAAGTGATATTTTCTTCCTGTTTTTCTTATTGTTAATTTAAAACCTGTTTATTTTACGCGGAAAATTTTCGCATAGCCCAATAAATATATTGGATTGTGAAATAACACGAGCTGTTTGTAAAACATGCCCCCTTCATGTCGAACGCAATATGTGAACAAAACTAGAATGATGACAAGGCCAATGTAAAATGAAAAACGTTTTTTTCAACTATTGGTCAGTTTGACTTTGACCATTGACCCTATGACCCAATAATCAATAGGGATCAACATGTAGTCATAGCCAAGCTAACTACCAAATTTTACAAACCTTGGCCTAAGTGTTCTATATGCATTGCACAATTATTAGAGCTTTACCACTATTGGTCAGTTTTACCTTGACATTTAATACAAAGACTCAATAATCAATAAGATCCTTTACTAGTCACGACCAACTTACCTACCAAGTTTGAAGAACATAGGCATAATGGTTCTGTAGTTATTGACTGGACAATGTTGTACATAAATTGGTCTTTTTACCTTGACCTTTGATCCAAGAACCCGATGATCAATTGGAATCTTCTACGAGCCATGCTTAACCTATCTGCCAACTTTGAAGAACCAAGGCCTAAGGGATCTGTAGTTATAGATCTGTAGTTATAGCCCGGACAATGTTTTGTAACTTTTTTCTGTTTTTTTTTAAAAATCTTTTGGTCAGTTTGAAGTTTACCTTTAACCCATAGACTCAAAAATCAATAGGGATCATTTACTAGCCAGTCATGTTTGAAGAACATAGTCATAAGCGTTCTGTATTTATTGCATGGACAAGGTTATACAATTATTGGTCAGTTTGACCTTTACCTTTAACTCATGGACCAAATAATCATTAGATACCCTCTACTATTCATGACAACCTGCCTACCTAGTTTGAATAATCTAAGCTGAATGGTTCTGTACGTATTGCCCAAACACTGTTTTACAACACATGTTCTTTTTTAATAATTTGATCAGTGATAGCTTGACCTAATGACCTATAATCGATAATTATTCTTAACTTGTCATGACCAACCTACTAACCATGTTTTAAGAACCTGGGACCAACGGTGTACATTAATGTACCGACTGATTGAGTGTACTAAGGTTATACCTTTATATTATATATGTTTGTCTCCTTATAATCATAATTGTAAGTATTTATTATGCGTTTATTTGGGAGATAAATTTAGTTTTAAAATGTGCAGCTTGGGTCACAGATGCGAGCTGCAATCGAATATGCCAATACGCGCGCGGGTATGGTAGTAATATGTTGACATCTGTAATGATTGTATATACAAGTAATCGAGATGGGTAATTCAGTGATTGCGTTGGACACAATTGAAATTTACTCGTATTGTATTTTATAAGGCAATAATAATAATAATATCGACAGAACTAGAAAGCTCTCGAACAACGCCAAGAAATCGTGTGATTTATTATAACTACAGTGCTAAAAAGGTCAATGTATTGCAATTGTAACTTGAAAATAATGCTACCCCTACTGTCAATATTTACTTGTATGTAACCGAAATATTAAGCTGAGTGTCCTGGAATAAGAACACTAAATTAATGCGCAACATCGGCTATTTTTGACTTCTTGCGAAAGTGTCAGTGCATAATGTATTTGACATACATGTACATTATTTTAAAATAATTAAAAGGTAAGAAAACAAGCGTGAATGTTTGTTGTTTTGAAGAAAGACCCTTAAGGTTTCGATTTACTGACTCGTTGCTTGCAAAGAAAAGAAGTAGTTCCCGTGGTACAGATTCTGACAACTTTGGTATGGCATTTGATTTTTATACATAAAATTATACAAAATATAATCTCACTCATTTCATGAATTACTTTCAAAGCAACCTTTTATAGAATTTTAGCGCCTGTAGCTTAAATGTTGATTACAGTCAGAAAATGACCTCGTTTAGGCTCTTGGAAAAAAATATTCTGATTCATCTTTACGAGCAATTAAACAAAGGCACGAAATAACCTTGTATTTCAAAAGCACCATATGTGCACGGACATTTAAGGATGTTTATTTGTGTGCAATCCGACTGAATTAAATAACTGGAGAATTGCACGCAAATTGCTGTGTATAAACCGTAAGCATATTGGCGTACCGGTATATAGTCGTATTGGATAGGGGCTAGTATTCTTATAGTTCAAAAGGATATTCTTACACTTAAGTGAATATTTCGATTTAAATTTCCTACGCCAAAATCATCCGAACTTTATACTCAATCTAAGGGAAAATAAAGAACATCTATTTACTCTTTACCATAAAAGCATTTGTATCAAGTATTAACTATAAAATAATTTTCCCAATTAAATATTTATAACTTATTATGAAAGTTTGAGAAAATACATGATAACGATAGGGTTCAATCTCAACATCAGACTCAATTAAACTATTAACCAATGAAAACACGTGTTAGATATGATTGACCAATGAAAACACTTGTTACATATGAGTGACCAATGAAAACACTTGTTACAATCTCAACATTGGTCTCAATTTAACAATTGACCAATGAAAACATTTGTTACATATGATTGACTAATGAAAAGACTTGTTACAATCTCAACATCAGTCTCAAACAATTTACCAATGAAAGCACTTGTTACAATCTCAACATCAGTCTCAATTAAACAATTTACCAATGAAAACACTTGTTACATATGACTGACCAATGAAAATACTTGTTACATGTGATTGACCAATGAAAACACTGGTTACAAATGATCTTTGCTACATTGCTATTCCAGTTTATTTAACTTTCACGTTATATTTTTTAAAACATGTATGTATATGCAATGCATATTAATCCTTGGCTTTTTTGCTTTTACTGATTGTCTCTTTTTTTTTTAAACAAAACTAGTTTATTAGTGTGTTGACTGATTAAGAAATATGGATAACTATTTTTCTGGCAATAAAGTTTCGTTCATTCATGGAATGTCAGACGAAAATCCATTGTATTCATTATGTTAATGGAAGTGTCCTCTTTTTATGAAAAATACAACCAACCAATCATGTCTTTACATTAATTAAAGCGGAAACAACGATAAATGCGGATGTATTTCCGTTTACCCAAACAAATGTGTTAACGTAAGTGATACTAACTGTAGGAAAAAATCCAGTATATTTTTACATGTAACTGAAAGATGCATATGTGTGTACGCATTTACGTCAATATGCGTCGTAGCTTACTTTTTAAACGACCATATGTACATATGTATTTTCATTTCTCCTTATAATATAGCCTACATTTTGAGCCAACGAAATAGCTAGATCGTACACGTTGAACCATTAAATTCATGTTTTAATAAAGGCTAGTTTTTTCTTTTGATTGTCTCCGCCCATTCTTAACTTCCACTGCGAGTTAATTTCATAATAAACCATAATTATGTTCACAATAAAAAAACAACAACATTGCAAAAAACTTCATCAGAATTTTAGCGCCTATTAGCTTAAATACCGACTACAGTTTTCTGAACATGAATGCGTTTGGACCCTGAGAAAAAATATTCTGATTCATCTTTATGAGCAATTAAACAAAAGCGCGGATGCCATTTAATGCCATGTCCAGACACTACACACGGCTTCAATCAATGAGTACCATGAAAGTCACCCGCTATGACAATAAGGAAGTTTAGGTGTGTGCATTCCAAATGAA
This sequence comes from Congeria kusceri, assembly GCA_027627225.1. Classification (NCBI taxonomy): domain Eukaryota; kingdom Metazoa; phylum Mollusca; class Bivalvia; order Myida; family Dreissenidae; genus Congeria; species Congeria kusceri. The sequence goes on from CM051024.1 coordinate 38,339,878, forward strand.
ATAAATGACTGAAGTATTAAGCGCAATCTTTGGTGTATAACCGAATCGGTATATCGCTTTAGGATAAGGGCTAATACCTTTAAGTTAATAAGGATATTCTTAACTTAAGTAGCAGTTAAGTGAAAATGTCGATTGAAATTTTCTACATTAAATCACTTTCCTGTTCCCTAACTTTAAACGTACTTCTTTTGAAACATGAATGCACATGAAATGCATGTTAATCCTTGGCATATTTTAATTCTACTGATCGCGTATTTTAAACAAAACTAGTTCAGTGGAGAGAATGATTAAGTAATAGATAACCAATGTTCTGGCAATAAAGTTGTGTTTATTCTTGGAACGTCAGACAAAAATCCATTTTAATCATGCAAATGTAAATATCATTTGTGCGAATACTACAATGGGCACCAAACCATGCATGTTTTCACATTAATTAAATGCGGAAGTATTAAGGTGTACTCGAAAACATTGGTTAACAACTTAACATCAGTGATACTGACTGTAGAACGATACAAGCACAGTTTAACATGTAATTTAAAAATGCAGGTATGTGTAAGTGGTGCAGCGTTACGCCTGTCGTTTAAGGGGCATATCGACGGTATTGCGCTGAAGTACAGCGTTTAGTGTAGCAACAATATATTGCTGGAATCGTTAAGAAAAACATATATACAAAGACAAACTTTTTGGGACGGGGATACACGGTTCAGGTGAGATTCGAACTCACGCCTTCAAAGACGCGCAGTCTAATAATAACTTCTCCACGCTTAGCAACAATTATCAATGATGCGTGTAACAGTACTTCATGTACATTTTATTCATATCGATTTAATGACTACTACTAATTTTCCCGAGCCCGCGAAAGTGTCACCGATGACCACTCTTTATATAAGAATATAACCTATATTTTAGCTAATGACAAAACCTGAATATGGTGGCATAGAACTGCCTTACGATAACCACATAAGTTTCGCGATAATTATCACGTTAACCACTTAAGTATCGTGTTATTTATATTGTATCTTGTTAGTGTTCGCGATAGTTTTCTTTGTCATTTATTTTCTGCTTAACTGAAATGTGGCCTGAAAGTGCCCCAAACTGACACCAGGATTTCAGTTAACAAAAACATAACATTAAGTGGTAACAGGAATATTAACGTGTTTTGATTTACATTACTAGATAATTATCACGAAAAATATCGCGATATTCAGATACTGCGGAAGACCTCGAAAACAAATTAAGTAGTATCAGGAATATTATCGTGTTACGATTTACGTTAACAGATAATTAACTAGTAACAGGAATATTATCGTGTTAAGGTTCGCGTTAGCAACATATTGCGGAACACCTCGGGCAAACTAAGTGGTAACAGGAATATTAACGTGTTATGATTTACGTTAGCAGATAATTTTCATGATACAATTCGCGTTAGTTAGATAATTCGAAGACCTAGAAAATGTAACTTATGTCACTTATAGGCACTTTTAGGTCATTTAGTTTAATAATAAATTATCTAACAGAAACATTTTTGTAAACGGTAACTTAATATTCAGATAAATATCGCAATAAATAAGTAGTAACACGAATCTTTTCGCGAACGCTAACTAGTTAACGTGATATTTTTCGCGAAAATTATGTGGTTAACACGATACTTAAGTGGTTAACGTGATAATTATCGCGAAACTTATGTGGTTATCGTAAGGCCGTTCTATGCCACCATACCTGAATAGCGCCTATTAAATTAAACTTTAATGTTTAGGTGCGTGTTCGTAATGGACGCTCGTTCTGTCTTTTGATTGGCCATTTTCGCTGCGCTCGCTCCGCCCTTTTTGAACCAATAAGATCTTACTTAATTTGTTCTTACATGGATGTTGTTTATCATTATAATTATACTAATAACTGAGCGAATGACGAGATTTCAATAACAAGGCGTTAAGCCATCCAGAAAAGCAAGTCTTCAGTGTCTGACGGAGATATTCTGTTGTACAAACAGCCGTTTTCTGTACACGGTGTTTCACAGAGATGTTCTCTTGTACAAACAGCCTTATTCTGTACACGGTTTTTGACGGAGATGTTATGTTGTGCAAACGGTGTTTGAATGGGATGTTCTGTTGTACAATCAGCCTTATTCTGTAAACGGTGTTTGAAGGAGGTCTTACTAAGGAAGGCGTGGATCAACCTTAAAAAAACTATCAGGCAATTGTACGACAAGAAAATAATGCACCCAAAGTAGTTTATATGTGTAGTGCCGTTTGTAGTGTCAGACAATTCAGATGACACCTGTGTTATCTTAATGTTGGCAATCAGGGGGCAAGTTTGACTAGTTGAATATGGTGTTAGTTAAAAAATCTTAATTTAAAGTACGATGTAACTATATCTCTCCGATTTCTCCCATCCTATTTTAATCGCTTATTGTAACTCAATATGATAATCTATTTTCCAAATGGATTTACAATAGTCACCAGTATTATTGTTACATAATACACAAAAACAGGGAACATGTGTTACCACACTAAACAATACACGGATTAAAATATGACGTGTATTTTTTATTGAACACTCCCCAATATTGGATCATATAATAAGACAGTCAACTTGCATACTCTGTGCTTCACATGTGGTTACCAATTTATGTATTCCCTGTACAGAACGTCACCATGGAAACCATAATTGTCAAAAGGGAAATCCAGATGAATAATTTATGGACTATAAAGTACAACATTTATTGTTTAATGAGCGTAACGGTCTGATCCATAATTGTCAACAGTGAAATCCAGATGAATAATTTATTGACTAAAAGACACAAAATTCAATGTTTAATGAGCGTAACGGTGTGATATCTTTTGCAAGTCCAGTGAACGTATTACCGTATTCATTTTCCAGCTTACCCACAATAACTTACACCTGAGCAGAAGGGCATGCAAACCGGACATTCCCTTTCTCCCGCTCGTATTCTCCAACTATCTGTAAACCGCATATGGTTTTCCGTTTCTATTCAAAGGTCGTTTATTGTGTACGAGGGCAGAAATTAACGCGATTATCATACCGCAAAACCATGTAACTGAAGTATCCATTCATTCACTAAATTGCAGCGCAATTATCTTTTACTTCAAATGTCAAAAAGCCATATATCATCTTAAAGATTACACAACGAAGATTTAGAAAATTCAGACCGCAATGTCTGAAGTTCCAACGATTTTAAAGTATTGAATATTCAACTTAATTAACCTTTTTAACAGTGGTTGTAGTAGTTGTTGATGTAGCAGTAGTAGTAGAAGTAGTGGTAGATCTAAGAACCACTCATTGTATTGTCTATGAAATGTTTATACTTGCAGTTACGCATAATTTTTCAAGAAACGAAAAAAAAAGAAAGTAATTTCACGAAAATAGGTTAAACGTATTTATAGTTATTGGTATGCTGATTATTATTTTGCTTTAACACAGGTGGTTAACTCTAGTTACTAAATTTTGCAAAGTATTGAAATAAGTGGAAAACTTTATAGAATACGGTATACAGAATACTGGTGCTACATAATATAACTAGCTCCATAAAAAATCTTCATTAGTACATAACATCAAAATATACGCCATCAGCACTAAATAAAATATATTTCAGGACTCAGCAGTCATCATTTTCTTAGTTCAACTAAATTCCTTAACCACTACGGACGCTGTACTTAATGTTTATCGTACAGCCTAGAGTTCTATTCTAAAAATAAGTGACTTTTACGCTTTTTTAAGTGTCGTGAACATGAATATAAATGATTAAATTTTACACAGAAAAGTGTATATGTATCTGATTATTTTATTTAAGAGCAAAAATAGTTAAGATTTTCCTTAGGGGCTTTATAAATACTGGCCCAGCTGCTAATCGTAGGTCCATCCCTATTTTAGGCGAATTAGTAGGGACCTACTTAAGATAAGAGGAAAGGCTCGAAAGTCTTTATTTAGTTGGTACCTACTATTTATTTAGATGGAACCTCGAACAATTAGTAGGTACCTACTAAATAATTAGTAGGCACCTACTATATCTGAGAATCGTACTACCTAGTTTAGGTGATTACCCCGATACATGAAATTTAACCCCACGAAAATATTCAATTTCACCGTAAAATCGGTTGTATAACCAATGTAATTATTAGTACTCAAAATGATTGAAACAGTGCATACCTGAAGATATTTTCAAGCGTCGAACTCGATAATCCGACATTACCATATCCTGTGACAAAACACTGAATACCGTTGAGAGTGAACGAATGTTTTATCAAGACATGTTCATCAAACAACGAAGTCCTAGCTTTCTAAATGGCTAAACACATCGTCAAGCAAAACTCGTCGTAAGATCCATTGTATTGGATGAAGCGCTAAGATGGGATAGATAAATAGAAGATTGGCTTACACAAACATTAATTATACCATTCAAATTTTGACAATATTTGTTGGAGTTTAAAATAGCAGTGATCAAATTACTTATTTAAAACTTTCTTTTTGTAAATTTATACAGGCCTGAAGATAAAAACGGGTAGGTTTTTTTTTGTTAAGTTCTAGTGGAAGATAAAGCCAAAAGTGATAGACGCATTGACATTAATAAGAATGGAATGTTTGTGCCGTTTCAAAAGTTTAAATAATTCAATATATTGCACGCACTCGTCGTTTTAATTTTGGAAAGAAAAAAAACTGCATTCAGCATGGGTAATGGTAGCTGTATTGAAATGTAGGCTGACAAAACAGTATGATATAAACCACATTGTATAGCATTATTTTGCATTATCAACCTGTGCCCAGTTGCTCAAAACTTTAAGGGCCGGTTAAGTTAACTTTAGATGTAAATAAAACTAATATTACAAGCATCTCGCTTTTGAAGAAATTGACAATTATTTGAGCATATCAATTTATTTAAAATAAATACAAATTTTAACATGTTAACATTTAATTTACATCAAAAACTTCACCCAAAAGTTAACGGCTGTTAGCTTAATTGTCCGTTAAAGTTTTAAGCATTTGGGCCCAGGTTTAAACTTAGTCTTTTTTGGAACAAAGCAATTAATCCAACATGAATACGTAAGCACAATGCCACTGTTAAGATTGCGGAGGGGTAATATTCACACAAAAAAAGTCTGTAGTTTCCAAAACAAAGGATACATTAGCTGATAAAATAACATTTTTTTCCAAAACCTCTTTTATTGGATATTGTTTGAATTGATATAACATGTAGTTTTTACATAATTTAAGTTAGACTGTTTGACAGCATTCCGTAGACAAGTTGTTAATGTTGCCGGCACCTTAGAGGTTTAGGTACGTCCCTGACTATGCATTAATTATACAACTAATTTACAGTCAAGTAATAACGGTAATCGCAGACGTTTTTAGCTCTATTCGAAGAATAGGTGAGCTATCCTACTACCCTCGGCGTCGGCGTCTGAATTGGTTAAAGTTTTTATTCAAAAGTCTTGTAACTTAAAAACTAAATAAGTTATTCACTTGAAACTTGGAATATACCTTTGTCATCAACTCTAGTATCAGGAGCAACATTACCCATAACTATGTTTTGTATTTGACATAGTAATGCCCCCTTTTCACTTAGATTTTCTGGTTAAAGTTTATAATCAAAAATTTTGTAACTTCAAAACTACATAAGTTATTCACTTGAAACTAACCTTTGTCATCAACTCCAGTATCAGGGGCAATATTCCCCATAACTCCTTTGGTATTTTGACAGAGTTATGCCCCCTATTCACATAGATTTTCTGGTTAAAGTTTATATTCAAAAGTTTTGTAACTTCAATACTACATAAGCTTTTTACTTGAAACTAACCCTTGTCATCAACTCTAGTATCAGGAGCAACATTACCTATAACTCTATTTTGTATTTTGGCAGAGTAATGTTCCTTTTCACTTAGATTTTCTGTTTAAAGTTTATATTCCAAAGTTTGGTAACTTCAAAACTACATAAGTTATTCACCTGAAACTTTGAAATAAACTTTGGTGTCATACTAGTATCAGGAGCAAGATTACCCGTAACGCTGTTTTGTATTTGACAAAGTTATGCCCCTTTTTCACTTAGATTTTATGGTTAAAAATTATATTCAAAAGTTTTGTAACTTCAAAACTACATAAGTTATTCACTTGAAACTTGGAACATATCTTTGTCATCAACTCTAGTATCAAGGGCAACATTACCCATAACTCTGTTTTGTATTTTGACAGAGTTATGCATACTTTTTAAATAGATTTTGTGGTTAAAGTTTTTGTTCCAAAAATGTATAAACTATACAAGGCTTCACTTAAAAGTTTTGTTTTTTAACAAATGTATGCCCCTTCCACTATCCAAAATATGTACCACCTGAAAT